>QNUK01000325.1:397500-722500 GCA_013621035.1 Clarias magur | reverse complement strand
ATACACTGTAAAAAATTTTGCTCCAATAATCAGACTTCCAAATAACACATGCTTTAGCAGAACTGTTTGTTAAAAGGAAAACAATATTACATTATAATGTTTCATTTAAGAAGTATTCAGTAATATTATAAATGATAAAATGTTAAAAATAACAAAAATATCAGTGCTCACTTTTTGGTTGGTTCCTATTGAACGCTTCCAGGAGCAACTGTAAATCCCTCTGAGGCAGGTCCTGAAGATGCCATCTCTTGAGCACATTGTGTTTTCTTCACAAACTCATCAATGGCGACGGAAACGAGCTGAAAGTGATTTTTGGAGTTGAAATTCTGTGTGCGTAGGGATCCGTTAAATGACTCATATGTCAGACCTGCATGGGGAGAAACGCAACATATAACAAGAAATTTACTGGAACACACCTCCCTTTGTTAGGTTGGTGTCAGCAGCATGAAGTGTTTTTTTTTTTTAATAATGTCAAATATTTAACAGGCATGTTAATGGATTAGATTATGGATAGATTATGGATAGATAAACACACAAAATACTAATACATTCCAGGGAACAATGTCAAATATCAAGTAATGAATATATATGTTTTTATTCAATTCAATTACATTTTATTTGTATAGCATTTTTTAAGCAGCTTTACACAATCAAAATAATTATTTAAGTTTTATGGGAAGTTTGCATTCCATTAATCCATATTCATAAACAGAACGCATATTCAGAAAAGGATATGCTCACGTGTCATCCTGTATAGCTAATGAGTTCGTAGTGGTTAACATACATTACATACAATCATGAAAATAATGACACTGGGATACAGAAAACACAAAGCAATAATGGCTAGACTAGAAGTCAAATTTATATACGTACAATAAACCTTTCAAAAATTTTACAATTCTGTGCCTACCTAGTCCACAATTAAAGGCAACTGGGCATGAGTACTTTTAAACAAATACACTTCACCTCCTCAAACAAGGACAGAGTGTTTAGAGAGTTAACTATTATCTACAGCTTTTCACATGGACTGTACCAAAAAGTGCTCAAGTTTCTCCTCTCACCTCAAACCTGATGACAGACAGACAGGATAAAGGAAAAAAAAAAACAATAAAAGCACTGTAAGACACACAAAAAAGAAAAGGAGTAAGGAAAAGAAGTACGAGAAACAAAGCACAATAAATCCGGACTGACTAGAGGGAAAATAAAAATGAAGAGCTCAGCATTACGGAATTTGATTGGGCTTATTTACTGAAAATGATTGTGCTTAAGTTTCCATCTTTTTCTGCATACCTGTTGTTGACAAATAAACAGGAAAAACTTAGATTACTGTATATGACCAGACATGTTCCACCTAAGGGGGTGGTTTACTGCCAAACTCGAATACTACTGTATGTTCAGATAATTTACTAAATAATAATAGGAAGTAAAAATTAATAATCTGGCATAATTCCAGTCTACTGGTATAGATGGTGTTATATTACCAGTTATGACATCTTTAACCATGTTACAAGTGATTTAAAATGTGGAATGCATTCCACAGGCAAAAAAAACTAACAAGAAAAAACACAGGATTTCAACATCGAGTTCAGTAACTAGTTTTAGCTATGGATTCTTGCAACGTCTATGCAAATTCTTGCACTTAGCTTTATCCAAAATACGGGCACAGGGTCCAAAAGTACAGTGTCTGTTTCAACTGTCTGTTTAATACTCTTAAAGGATCTAAACAGGATCCCAAATTCTACAGCAACCATGATAAAGATCTAAATGCTCCTACAAGGGACTATATACTGTACACATGTCATCATGCACAAGTAATTGGGAATTTGGTTCAGATAAGCAGTTAACACAACAGAACGGTGATAAACATTTGTGATTCATTCATTGTTATAAATACTACATCAATTTGAAGCATCTGTGTTTTGTTATGCACTGGCAATTCACATCACCATTCCTGACTGGCACTGCAAACTATGCATAGATAAGATACCTGTATTGAACATATTGACATACAGAAAAAAAAGGCATGGTTTTCTGTCATCTGAAACATTCCTGTCTCTGGAGAGCATGGATGGATGCCAACTCTCCTGCCCTGGACACGGAGTCTTGTGGCATTATCTGGACTTGGACTTGTAATCACATACATGTTCTGATAATTTACTTGATTATGGAAGCGAACATAAATACTTTGGCACAATTTCAGTCTCAACATGATGAGTCTCAGCCATAATACCAGTTATGAAATCTTTAACTATGTTACAAATGCTTTAAAATGTGGAATGTGTTCCACAGGTGAAAAATCGAGAAAACAGTATTTCAACATCGAGTTCAGAAACAGGGTAAAGATTTTCTGTTGCAACTTGTGAGCTGACTTCTATTTTTAACAAGGCACTGCTTCACTAATTACAACCTAATTGATAAATGAAAAGATAACAAAAACTACGAATATCTGTGAAAACTCTTCCAGTTGTTGTTCTCCCATCAGATAAACAATTACTCAATTAATTGTCAAACACTGATTAGTACTGCTACAGTATAATTCAGTGTTCCGTATAGCAACAATCAGTGTCCATTACAATTTTGTTTCAGCCAACTAAAATTTAACTTTTTTTTCCCCACATTCTGACCACAATCTACAGCTCATGGACATAGTTGTCCAAGCATGCTCTTGAATCTTTGACAAACAGTTAAGTTTCAGTTCTAGTCCATCACAGCTGATCAGTGTTAACATCTCAAACATCCAGAAACTTGAACTATACTGTAGCAGTACTAATCAATGTGTGACAAAAAACGTGTAGGTCAATGGTGTGAAAGAACAATACATGACTTTTATGGGATTTGACAGACTCCCTTATCCAGAGCAACTTCCATTTCTCTCATTACACACATGAGCAACTGAGGGGTAAGGGCCTTTCTTAAGGGCCCAACAGTGCCTACTGTATATGGTGGTACTGGGGTTTGAACCAAGGACCTTCTGATAAGTAGTCCAACACCTTAACCACTGAGCTGCCTTAAAATGCCATGCATACAGCAACAAGTAGTGTCCATTACAATTATAAAAACAGTAAAGGCAAACATAAATATCCACATGCTGTAAGTGTAAAAAAAAATTGCGCAATGAGAAATCATGCATTTTCTGTTTGAGAACTTTATCCAGTCTTCCATGAAAAGGTTTCAGTAAAAAAAAAAAAAAGTACTTTACCATAAAGCTACAGGAAGGTAAGGTGCAAATCTGGGTGCAGATACAAGAAAACTGCAAACAGGAATCATACAAATTTACTGGACTAGTCATCAGCTGTAATACATTTACAAGTATTTACAGTTAATAAAAATCATTCCCTTATTAATAACTCTAGATCCAGTACCATCATACATTACTAAATTCACTCCTAAAGTCCAAGAAGAAAAAGGAAATTATACACCATTTGACAGTGAAGTGCAGTTTAAGACCTGATGAAACATTTCCTCATATTACTTACTAGCTTTAGTACACGTCGTTGATGGTAAAGGAGTTTGTAGAAATAGATGAAAGGTTAAAACTGAAATAAACTGATTCGCTTTAATGTAATCAGTGATGTTGTTATTATTATTTCAGGTTGAAGCCTAAATTTCTTTCTGCTGAACTTAACACAAAGAAATACAATTTTGTAAGTGTGGAGTATCTTACGCCTTGTTTACGCAAAATTGTACTTCTTTCGTCCTCAGCCAAGAACACTTCCTGTTCGGTAATCGGAGAGTGAATCAAAGATGAGAAATCAAAAAATTAGACCAGGTAAACAAAGATTTGTCTTAAACGGGCTCCGGCACTTTTAAGATTTAAAATTTAAGTAAACCCAGTAAAATATTCAGTTTAGTTTTTCTAATCAATAACTATTGGTGCACGTGTTTGTTTATATTGAGCAAGTAGCTTATTTTAAAGTAGATTATTAAATTTGGCACATAACTGTTCATCATCGCTTTTACTCAACATTTTGATTTCACTTATGGTGCAGGTTAATCTTCCGAGATATCCAAGTACTGCAAAAGTTTCTTTAAATTCTGTTCAGCGGTTGATTTAAGACATGCCCACAGTTTGTATGCAGTACGCTGTAAAAAACCTGCATTTCAATGTTCTACTTAACATTTTGATTTCATTCATGACACAGGTTTACCTATAGGCAAAGACCGAAAGTTTAATTCTTTTGAGCCAGTTTTGCATAATGCTGTGATAAAATCTGGCTGAATAGACATGCAGAAAGATTGAGACTGGTTTCGGGTCCTCCAATGTATGAAATCTAAAGATATCATTGAAAGAGTGTGTTCTGACTACCGTGCAGACAAAATCTTTGTTTTATTTATATAGATTGTACCTCATTTCTGACAGTTAAAGCCACCTTCCTCAATGTGATGACAAGCTCCTGTCTGAAGATTTTAAGTGAACACTGACATTCTATTCACGCAGCAGCACAAATGCACATTTAATGCCATCTGGAATCAACAACGTGACTTAACATGATTGACCCTTCACATACCCTTTTAAATCATTAATTTGTTTTAATATTCTCTTTTATTTATGTTTTGTCTTCGGTTTGTCTTAAGTGGTTAAGCACTGTTGTCTTGCACCTCTATCATCCAGGTTTGATTCCCACATTGGGTCTGTGTGTACCAGTCGTGGCCAAATGTTTTGAGAACGACAAATATTAGTTTTCACAAAGTTTGCTGCTAAACTGCTTTTAGATCTTTGTTTCAGTTGTTTCTGTGATGTACTGAAATATAATTACAAGCACTTCAAACATTTCAAAAGCTTTTATCGACAATTACATGACATTTATGCAAAGAGTCAGTATTTGCAGTGTTGGTCCTTCTTTTTCAAGACCTCTGCAATTCGACTGGGCTGCTCTCAATCAACTTCTGGGCCAAATCCTGACTGATAGCAAACCATTCTTTCATAGTCACTTCTTGGAGTGTGTCAGAATTAGTGGGTTTTTGTTTGTCCACCCACCTCTTGAGGATTGACCACAAGTTCTCAATGGGATTAAGATCTGGGGAGTTTACAGGCCATGGACCCAAAATATAAATGTTTTGGTCCCCGAGCCACTTAGTTTTTTTGGGCAAAATTGTGAGTGAACCCACTCCCTTGGATGAGAAGCAACTCCACACATGAATGGTCTCAGGATGCTTTACTGTTGGCATGACGCAGGACTGATGGTAGCACTCACCTTTTCTTCTCCGGACAAGTCTTTTCCCAGGTGCCCCAAACAATCAGAAAGAGGCTTCATCCGAGAATATGACTTTGCCTCAGTCCTCAGCAGTCCATTCACCATACTTTTTGCAGAAGATCAATCTGTCCCTGATGTTTTTTTTTTTTTTTGGAGAGAAGTGGCTTCTTTGCTGCCCTTCTTGACACCAGGCCATCTTCCAAAAGTCTTCGCCTCACTGTGCGTGCAGATGCGCTCACACCTGCCTGCTGCCATTCCTGAGCAAGCTCTGCACTGGCGACACTCCGCTCCCACAGCTGAATCCTCTTTAGGAGACGATCATGGCGCTTGCTGGACTTTCTTGGACGCCCCCTGAAGCCTTCTTAACAAGAATTGAACCTCTTTCCTTGAAGTTCTTGATGAGCCTATAAATTGTTGATTTAGGTGCAATCTTAATAGCCACAATATCCTTGACTGTGAAGCCATTTTTATGCACCGCAATGATGGCTGCACGCGTTTCTTTGCAGGTCACCATGGTTAACAATGAAAGAACAATGATTTCAAGCATCACCCTCCTTTTAACATGTCAAGTCTGCCATTCTAACCAGCCTGACATAATGATCTCCAGCCCTGTGCTCGTCAACATTCTCACCTGAGTTAACAAGACGATTACTGAAATGATCTCAGCAGGTCCTTTAATGACAGCAATGAAATGCAGTAGAAAGATTTTTTTCAGGATTAAGTTAATTTTCATGGCAAAGAAGGACTATGCAATTCATCTGATCACTCTTCATAACATTCTGGAGTATATGCAAATTGCTATTATAAAAACTTAAGCAGCAACTTTTCCAATTTCCAATATTTATGTAATTCTCAAAACTTTTGGCCACGACTGTATACAGTTTGCATCTTCTCACAGTCCAAATACTGGCTTTCCTGCATTGCCTGTAGTGTGTGAATGAGCATGTACTGTATGTGTGTACCCTGCGGTGGATTGGCACCCCATCCAGATTGTTCTCCCCACCTTGTGCCCTAAATCTCCTGGATTACAAGACAAAGCGGTATAGATGATGAGTGAGTGAGACTTTTTGACTTACTACTTTTGGCCACCACTGTACTGTACATTGAGACAGCATATGCCATTGTATCATAGTCCTCTCCTTATAGTGCGCACTAAAGAGGTGATTTCAATCATTAGTTTAAGCCTATCTGAATGAAGAGTTCTGCTAATTAGACTCAGCTGGTTTAGTTAATAGATAGAACAAATATGTGGCAGGACTTCTACTTTCTGAAACTGGGGTTGGAACGGATAGTGCTGCAGATGTCTTTGGTTCTGTGCCCAGCCGGATCCATCCCGCAGTGTGTACTTTTCGGGAGCTCTGTCTCTCCCACTATCGTCCACACAACTGGTTGAACTGGTCTGTAGACTAGTGTAACTACACAGTAAAGCTGTTATTTCACTTTCACATAAAAGGTGGTTTTAAGTGAAAGCGACTAATGAAACAATGTAACCAGATCGAGCAACAGACACACCGACGATCAGGTCACTGAATTTTTTTTTAGACTGGGTTTAAAAACAATAAACAACAACAAAAATACTAGTTAACTACAGATGATATAGTCCAGTGTTAATCCGATCCGTTAAGGAGCTAACCGTCTAAAGCAAATTAGATTCCCTTACCGTAGCACTGTAAGTAGAAATAAAGAACTCCTCCACATGCCTTCACACTCCAGCAGACATCAGCCTTTTCATACAGGACTCTTTGCAGAGACACACACACACACAGTCCCGCTTTCTCGCAGCACGCCGGGAGTTGAATGCTAATGATACGTGATTAAAATTCCCCGGGGGAGGGCCGGTGTTAAACAATGTCGGCGCAAAGTGCAGATTTAACACACATGTAAGTGCTACAGGAATGATAAATGATCGTTACAACATCATTTCGTGTTATATTCAGTATAATATTCTTGGCTGACAGAATGCCGGCAGGTTTTTTAAAAAAAAGTTTCCAGTTCGTACTTTTCTAGTTGCAGCTGCCGTTTCCATTTGTCACGTGACTCATCCTTTTGATCGACCCTTTATATTGGCAAGATCATTTTGTGGCAAGGCCCTTTCAAGAGTTTATCCTTTGGTAAACACTCTCACAAACTCACTCATCGTCTATACCGCTTTATCCTGTATTCAGGGGTGGTGATGGGTGTATACCCTGGACGGGGTGCCAATCTATCCCAGGGCACACACACACACACATAGACACACACACTATTAGCAATTTGGGGATCTCAATTAGCCTAATCTGCAGGTCTTTGGACTGTGGGAGGAAACCGGAGTACCCAGGGGAAACCCACCAAGAACGGAGAGAACCTGCAAACTCCACGCACAAAGAGACGGGAATCGAGCCGGCCGGAAATCGAACCAGGACCCTGGAGATGCAAGCACTTTTTTTTTACAGTGCTAACCACTACACCATCGTGCCACCCCTTTGGTAAACACCTGGATCCAAATTGTTTACAATCCACATGTTGCACTCACTATTTGCAAATAAAAGTAGAGTGAGAAAACTGCATTCAATTTCTTTATACTGTATGTCTTCATAAATCAGTTTTTGGCAGGGAGAGAAGATTATATTTTGACATTTTTAGTGGCACTGTGGCTGGTGTGTGTGTGTGTGTGTGTGTGTGTGTGTGTGTGTGTGTGTGGAGTTCTTCCTGTGCATGGTGGGTGTCTTTGGTTTCTAAAGAGATTTGGTGCTGCTTGAGTGGCTTTATTGTAAGCGTGTGTGTTTTCTTGTGCACTATCATGGGCTGGGAGTATCCTGCCTTGTTGACTTCCCGGGATAGGCTCCTTCAAGCCACATTCTCCCAATGTTTTATTTCATTATTGTCTCCAGTTCTTTCCAATCCACAAAGTGAAGTAAAAATATATTCATTAACGTTATCTTATTTGAAAATTAAATTAATAAAATTTTATTTGTATAGTGCTTTTAACAATTTTCATTGTCGCAAAGCTTCTTTACACAATCAAAAGAATTATGTTAGTTTGTATGAAATGTGAATGTGAATAAATCAAAATGATAAGATTGTCCCTGATGAGCAAGCCAATGGCAATGGTGACAGTGGCAAGGAAAACCTCCCTGAGATGGCAATAGGAAGAAATCTTGAGAGGAACCAGACTCAACAGGGAACCCATCCTCATTTGGGTGAAACAGATAGCAAGGACTGATCTGCAGTCATACTGTGTGTTAGGAGGAAGTATAACATGAGATGTGTTTTTACGCTAATATGGAGTCCAGTTTGTTATTGGAAGTTCAGGTAGACTGTAGGAAATTCCAGTCCTGAACTATCGAGCGTCTGCAGTCACACGTCTTCAAAAAACAGTTGTCAGCATCAGCCGAGGCCAGGAGTGCCCAGTCACCACACGCATCCCAAGCAGACCACACACTAACTATGACAGCATAACTAAAAGGGAGAGCCAGAAGGAAACACAGACATAAGGGGCTCCCTGAGATGTAAAGTGTCCAGTCACTTCACCATTAATAAACCTGAGTGATCAATGAGAGTGAGGAAGACTGCATCTAAACATACCAGTTCACCATAATACTCTATGTCCATGAGTCCCCCAGATCTGATCCTTTACCTAAGGCAAATCTATTTACAAAAATGCTTGGCTAAGTAAATAGGTTTTTAGCCAAGATAAATGATGTCTTGTAAAGGAAAAAAATAAATGTTTACATTTTTGGTAAGCAGAGTCACTGAATTTGTCCTGCCTCTTTCCTGTCTGGCAAAGAAAATGTAAAGATATTACGAAGAAATCATAATTAACTAACATTGACCTCAGAAACATCAAACCGGTTCTATCTGGGCACATTTGTCAATATATTGTTATGACAAGCAAAATGGTGGAGACAAGACAATGAAGTAACAATTTGACAGCAATGACCCACAATGAAAAATTACATGATAATGAAGTTTGGGCTAAAACATGCCTTTTTAGGCATATTTAGATGATATTTAATGATACAACTAATACCATGGGATATTATCAATATAAATGCAACTTATTATATCAATATTATCCCCACACCTCCCAGGTGGCTCCCACATTAAGGCTATTACTACCACTCAGTCGGGAGGACAGAAGACTATCCTCCAAACCACGTGACGCCAGCCGACCACATCTTTTTGAACTGCCCGCTCACGCACCATTGGGGGCGGCATAACACACTCGGAGGACAGCACTTCTTACGCTTGCGTGAGCTCACAGACGCCCCCGATTGGCTGTAGAGATTAATGTGGGAGCACTAAGTACCTCTCATCCCTCCCCTCTGAAAGAGCTCGACCAATCAGCTCTCTCTAGACCTCTGGCTGCGAGAGGTTACAGCATCATCCAGGAATCGAACTCGCAATCTCCGTCTGATAGGGATGATATATCACTGCGCCACTCGGAGGCCACAGCCCATTCTTTATGCTTAGTGGAGCACTGAAAAAACATTCTGTGGTATGGTGAGTCCAGATAGACCATGTTCCAGAGTGATGGGTGCGTCAGGATAAGAAAAGGGGCAGATTAAGTGACGCACTCATCTTGTCTAGCCTGTGGGGGAAGTGTTATGATCTGGGGTTGTTTTTGTTCATCAGGTCTAGGTTCAGCAACATTATGTACCCAAAAATGAGGTCAGCTGACTACCTGAATTTAATGAATAACAAGCTATTTCATCAATGGATTTTTTTCTTCTCTGATGGCACAGACATATTCCAAGATGACAATGCCAGGATTCATCAAGCTCAAAATGTTATAGAAATCAACTGAAATCAATATTGTGACATTGCATAAGCCTTTCGAAATGATGCTGTAATAAAAGCAAAAGGCAGTCCAGTAAAATATGGTGTGCAACTTAATAAGGTTATGATTTTCATGCTCTTGAGGTGGAGAACAGATGATGTACCAGGCTCTGCTACACTGTCCCTGCTAGCCCTTTTCATCCTGCCATATCCTGTCACTATATTCTTATTCTTATTTATTTGAATTAGGCAGAGCAGATACACAATAGAGTGGAAGTAATTGAGGACATTCTCTCCCAATTCTGTTCATCCCAGATCAGATAATTTGTACATGTTGCATATTGAATAGCTGGGCTTCTCAAAGTTCGCACTCCGGTCTGGATCCAGTCTCCACACAGAAAGTAAATCCGGACCCAGTCCATATGGAAAATTGGTAATGCAATAATACAATGAATATTTCCTACCTTTAAATGAAAATGTGTTATACTCATCAATAAATGTTTAGTTTTGCAGTCTATTTGGAGATTATTGCGGTAATCCTGGCTCAAGATAAATGCAAAACTTAATAGTGTACCTGTTTGACAGCGTTGTCATGACAACGTTAATGGGAAAGTGACTGGTGTTTTACATGCATTTTTAGACATGACTTGTGAATCATGTCATTTTACGTTAAATGATTTTGTTCTTACAACAAAGTTGTCTTTTAATGTCGGTTTGTTAAATCAGTTTATTCAGGCATAAAAATACACTTTGCTTATTTATTTTGTTTAGGGATGAAAATCAGTCAAAAGAAATGTTAAACACCTGTAAACTTGTTGACAGTTGACAGCTGTATAGATTGATAGGCAACAATTTGTAGGCTAACCCTGCGTTCACACCGAACGCGGCGAGAGCGCCCTGCCGCCGACGCCTGTCGCCGCTCTGACGTAGACCGGATGCCTTTCTTGTATTTAAAGCAATCAAGCTTGTTGATCTTGTGGAGACTGACCAAAATGTGGAAGAAAACAAGAAATTGATTGATAGAAAGAACTGTATTGTAGAAATAAACAAATTATAAGGCAATATTTTCTATTACTATATTATATTTCTTATTATTATAACATTATTAGGCTCACTAGACTTTGTCTTTAATTAAAATAACATTAATAACGTTCATTTTAATTACAAACAGGGACATGTCATAAATAACGGGGAAACCAGCTACCGCAATAATTAATTTCTCCTCCATTTTTCTTGGGAACTAATGTCTACAGGACTGCGTTCCGCGGAATCCGCTCAAGCGGAGGACCTCTACTTTTTTATTGGTTGCCGGTCAACCGCGTCATAGCTCATTACCATAAAGTTGAGCTGATTTCAACTCTCTTCGCCGCGACGCCCTTCACCGCCGGCTCCCATTGAAAATGAATGACTTCCGGCGTCTTTGACGCTCTCGCCGCGTTCGGTGTGAACGCAGGTAACAGTGCCTTTACATTTTCACTAACATATTTTGAATCTCTCTGACACTTATGTAAATTGCATTAAAGTTATAGTTGCTTTGGTTTAAGCAACTGATTGCATTGAAGCAGTTGCATTTTTTCCATTAGGTTTGAATGTATTTTGTTTCAGACTGCATTAAATGTGAATGTATGATGCTTTTAAATTATAAGCAATTTTAATAAAAGTCATTTGCTTGGAGTTTTTATGTTTTCCTGACTGCTTGATGGGTTTCCTCTGGGTACTCCGGTTTCCTTCCACAGTCCAAAAACATGCGGATTAGGGTAATTGGTGTTCCCAGATTGCCCATAGTGTGTGAATGGTTGAGTGAGTGTGTGTGTGTGTGTGTGTGTGTGTGTGTGCCCTGCGATGGATTGGCAGCCTGTCCAGGGTGTACCCTGCCTCATGCCCTAAGTCTCCTGGGATAGGCTCCAGGCCCCCCGTGACTCTGAATACAGGATAAAGCGGTATAGATGATGAGTAAGTTGGGGAGTCATTTGCTTATCACCAATTGCACCAGGTGTTTGAATATTAAGTTTAAGAACCGCTGTTGTATAGCTTACTATACTGTACATCAATTAATTAAAATGTAACTATGAGCAATTAATACCCTATCACTGCAAAAACACACTGCCCAGTCATATTTAGATTTCATTCATATTTAAGTCATAATTAAATTATTTTTTAAACAATCAAATATTAATAGCCTCTAATTGGATAATTACTGCAGTTAGCTGACAACAATTAATTTAAACCTAACTGATGCATTGAGAAGCTTCTTGTTTCTTTTATAACAATGTCTAAAGATGTATCCTGTCATTTAAAAAAATGGATATTACTGTGTTTTCATATTATGCATAATATTTGCCTACTGTATATACAACAAGCAATGAAGTTGGGTTAAAACTTTATTAAAACCTGGAAGGATTGTGTTGGACCTTCAGCATTATTAAACAGAAGGAGATCAGAAAAACAATCATGAATGAGGATTTTAGATCTCTCTTAAACTGTTGGTGAAGTTTCATGGTAAAAAAAAATTGACAGTTGGAATCACATTTAATAGTGAAAGTAAAAGTATTTCTGCACACAGTGTGATGATAACTCACAAGAGAACAGGACTTTAAAATGTGGCCAAAAGAAAACCATTTATTATGGAGCACAATTATCATTAATAAACCTAGAATCACTTGTCGATAATCACCACTAAATTACTAGGATTTCCTGCCGAAGCACACTTCTGTCATTGATTAAGCTTGCAGTAGCCCAACTGGTGTGATGTGTATGCAGCTAAAATCCCTAAAGGAATCTATGAACCACACTGCCCATCCAAAAATGTTGCATTATTAAGTAAATTATTTTGCATTTTGACTGTATATTTACTTCAGTGATGAATATGGGTCAGCTGGCAAAAATTCATTTTTAAATATAGGTATAGGGAAAAAATAAAGGATAGTGATGTACAGGAAGGTAGGAATGTGGTCTAAAACAAATCAAAACACACCTATGTTTAATAGTGAAAGTATTTCCACAGACACACAATGCAACAATAACTCACGAGATTGTGACTAAACTATTTTATTCATGTAGCATTTCATTTGTGTGATACAAGATAATGTGACCATACGTAAATTAATTTTATGTTAATTAGGTTAGGTTAATTAATTAAGGTTGCTGAAACGAGGCAATGGCTTATTCATGCCACAATCAGAACTAAGGTGGTCCAGTGAAATATTAGAGAGAGCACCTTTTTTCCCTCAGCTAGACAGTGTGTATAAAAATCTTACCCTTCAATCTCTCCTGGTGTGCAAATGCAGAAATTAGTTCTATTCCTAATGTTACATAACTAATCTACTCATCACTTCACCAATGTCTGAATAGTAGTGGTAAGTCTTCTCTCACTCATTCATCATCTATAACGCTTTATTTTGGATGCTGGAGAGTAAGGGCACGAAGCAAGGTACAGTAAGTATTATATTTCTTTTAAATTTGATTAGAACAAATGCATTAGTTCACTTGTAAAAGCAATTGTCTCTAAAATGGCTCTTTGCCAGAGCTGGGGGCAGACAAGAGATCCTTTACTGTTGTTCATTGTTTGTGGTTTTGTGCAAAAATATATATTTTTAAACAATTATATCACAGAAGGCAGTAATATATTAGAAAATATTAACAACAAGTGACAGATAATATATTGAGGACAGAACACAAATGAAATCTATGCTCAATATAGTGAAATAGTGCTTAAATCTGTTGGACTCTCAGATGATATAACTTGGGGCTTTCAGAAAAAGTACACTTTCTGCTGTCTGATGATATAAACGTACAGCATTAGCAAAAGGAGCACTTTGCTGTGTAAGTACGCTTTGTAGTTTTCAGTCAAAAGCATTTGCTTTACATTAATCAGACATGACATTAAAGTCACTGACAGGTGAACTGAATATCATTGATAATAGTTGCTACAATGACATTTGTGAAGGGATGTGATATACTTGGCACCAAGTAAGCAGCCAGTTCTCAAAATTTATGTGTTGAAAGCAGGAAAAACGAATAAGCGTAAAGATCTGAGTGACTCTGCCAACCGACTGGTTTTGATGAGCTCTAAAATAGCAGGTCTTGTGGGGTGGCCCGGCTATGCAGTGGTCAGTACCTATCAAGTGTTTCAAGCAAGGACAATGGTAAAACTGGCAACAGGTTCATGGGTGCCCATGGTTTATTGATGCGTGTGGGAAGTGAAGCCTAACACGTTTGGGCCAATCCCACAGAAGGGCTATGGCAGCAGAAATTTCTGAAAATGTTAGTAATGGTGGTGGTGATAAGGTAATTCTAAGACACATCGCATTTCTGCAAGACTGGTCAGCATTCCTATTCCTGAAAACATGAACACATACTTCTTTTATTAACATTTCACCCTCATTTCTTATTCTTATTTGGTGGTCCCCTATCAAGGCTGTTTTTTTTTTTTTTTTAATAAAACTTTCAGCCAATAATAATAATAATAATAATAATAATAATGCATTACAGTACAGTATCTCTGGATCAGCAACAAATCAGAAAAAGCTTACCTCCCTCACAAGCTGTCAATGTGCTGCACTTGTATCTGAGAATAACGGTCTCTGTTAGTTTTGGATATTTACAAAGTTCATCTGGGACCTATGGGATTTCTATGCAGACGTGTGTCCATTAGTTTAACCCTCCTGCTTTTTAATTTAAGTTTTTATACTACAAATAAAACAGATATGTGGGAATTTCCCCAGCAATTCAAGTCCTAAAAAAAAAAAACACTTTTCCTTCAAACATACAAAATCAGGGATGATCATACATGTGTAGGAAATCAGCCAAGAGAGAAAGAAATTGATTCTTAAAAGAAAGAACACAGTTTATTACAAGGTTTGCAAATGTGAAGAAGCAACAGTAGTCTACTCAGAAATGAAAGATTTGAAGAAGAACAGAGAGCAGCCTTGCTTCTTTTTAACCAGGTCTTTTTCTGACAGCATGTACTTCCTTATTTATTCAGTTCTGTCTAGCAACGCAATAACCCTGGTGTTCTTCAAATGTCAGCTTGGGAATAATTTCACAGAATGCACACAAAGTTTAACATCCTTTTTGGAAATCAACAAGCTGCTTTCTTATGGTTAACTGCCTGGGTGAGTGGTGAGCATTGCAAAAGTGAAATCAGAAAATACATCAATTTCAAACACACTTGAGACTCTCTGGCCAAGAATTACAACCGCATGTGCCTAGTGTTACCGAGGTGGATCACTTGTTTGACTCAAGACCCAGTGAGGCAAAGCTATGTCTTTTGCATCTCAATGTATCTCTGTATCTTAATGTCTTGCTGCAATTTTTTTTTTTCTTGATTTATCCGCTTTGGACATTTCAAGTTGCAAATATGAGGTTGTTCTTCGGTGTCACAACCTTTTCATCATTGGCATCAGATGCTTGTAACCCGCTCTGTGCCATGGCAGGAGTACCCAGTAGCCCATTACTCAGCAACGCCTGTGTAACAATCAGATTTACTGTAAGTGGAGTACGCCCATAACACCTGAGTGCCAGTTTGACACTCCACCCATGTTCCCAGAGAACCAGAAACAGGGATCCCCAGTGCACAAATCATGGTGCGATCCTGACAGTTAATCAGCAAGAAATCTAAATCTGCCCACATTTGGGGAGCTGGGAGGGGTATGGACCTAAAGGGTGCTTATGGGTTAGAGGACATACTGAACCCTGATCTCCCCAGAGAGTTATGTAACATTTAAGCAACAGGCATGGGAACGTTGATTCCTAATGGCTCTTATTTAGCTCCTAAGCTTTGGAATTCTGTACTACCGCAGGTCTCTTGGCAGGTAAATCTGCTGACAGCTACACTGCGGATTCCTGGCTACCTGGTTTTCTGGATCTGGATTGCTTGCACACAGTTTCTAGGCGACACAGCAGTAGAGTTGATTAGGGAAGATGCAGTACACCTGGGTGCATGCCTATACAGGCCCCCTAGACTCTGCACTTGGCATATGGACATTAGTTCCACACCAAGTATGAGAGTGGATCTATTCCACTCTGGTACAGGAGAGAACAGAAGAGAAAAAAGAAGTGTTGAAAAGTAAATGTCAAAAGAAAAAAAAAAAGGAAGGAAAAAGAGAAAAGCCACTCACACACAATCAGCACATTAACAAACAAGAAGTGTCACAAATTGCCTCTTTAAAAGACACACCTGTAAATTGAATACCATTCCAGGTGACTACCTCCTGTTAGTATTGCAAGCCATGATCCCATTCCAATCTGATTGGCCTTGTGTAGTGTGTATTGAGTGGGTAATGTGGTGGAGACTGAAAAGAAAGTCATGTAAACAGAAATACATAGCACCAGGTGTTTTGGATAACAACAGCCATTAAAGAAAAGACACATACACATAGAAATTTATATAAAGAAAGACATTCAAATGGAATCAAATGCTAAGTTATTTGTTTGTTTTGCATTTGTGTTGTTAGTTTCATGGGACATTGGTTAGTTGATAAGTAAGTATTGCTACAGTAGCTAGCTAACATTAGCCTATATGTGCACATGTGTGTGATGAGTGACTAATGTGGTGGCGACTGACAAGTAAGAGCAGTGAGTTTTTTAAAGATAGAAAAAAAAATCAAACTTTCATTTGATTAGAGCAATATCTGAGTAAGCCATAATGTGATCCATGACATGGCATGGTACAATGATCATATTATACATACAGGTGAAACTCGAAAAATTAGAATACCCCAAATCCACAATCTCAGAAAATTAGAATATTGTAAGTGCCCCACTCTGATTAGAGCTAATTAAGCCATAACACCTGCAATGCGTTCCTGAACCTTTAAATCTCAGTCTCTCAGTCTGGTTCAGTAGGAAGCACAATCATGGGAAAGACTGCTGACCTGACAGTTGTGCAGAAAACCATCATTGATATCCTCCATAAGGAGGAAACCCCTCAAAAGGTAATTGCAAAAAAGGTTGGATGTCCAGGGTCAACGCAGCCATCTACCAGGAGATTTTGGACCACTTCATGTTTCCTTCCGCAGGCAAGTTTTATAGTGATGCTGACTTCATTTTCCAGCAGGACTTGGCACCTGCCCACACTGCCAAAAGCACCAAAACCTGTTTCAATGACCAGGGGCATTGCCAAGAGAAAGATGAGAGACATGAGACCGAACAATGCAGAAGAGCTGAAGGAGGCTATTGAAGCATCCTGGTCTTCCATAACAGGCTGACAGCTTCCATGGCACGCTGCAATGAGGCAGTAATTGCTTCACAAGGGACCCAAACCAAATACTGAGTACATATGCATACTTTTCAGATGTCCGATATTGTTCTATGTACAATCCTTGTTTTTTTGTATTGCATGTAATATAAAAAATTTTTGAGTGCAGGGATTTGGGGTTTTCATGAGCTGCACGCCATAATCATCTCAAGTATGACAAATCATAGCTTGAATTATCTTGTTTTGCATGTATTGAGTCTGTCTCATGTATTAGTTTCACTAATACAAGTTGCATTACTGAAATAAGTGAACTTTTGCATGATATTCAAATTTTTCGAGTTGCATGTGTATTATTGCCCAATATGTGGTGCAGTACATATTTAGCGAGACTGCAGCACTTGGGCAGGTTGCTGCCTGTATTCTTGCCCCACACCCGGTAGTGCTGGAATATGCTCTAAAGAATTTACATCTTTGTTAGCTGATGAGTCATTTTCTAGGTTCATTACTAAATGACTAAAATCAATTAATGAATGTTTTATATCCTTTAATAGCCATACTGTTATGCCAAAACAAAAACTCCTACGAATGATGATACTGCAAAAATGTCCTTTCTATGATTACTTACCTGCTCACAATGATGGCCTTCTAGTTTGACCAGCTTGACAACTTGTGGCACTTTGCTCTCTCTATATAAAATTGACTGTTAGAAGCACCTTCTACCAAGAAATCACAAAATGATCTTCACCTACCTCTCTTACTAAATCTCACTCTCTTCTTAAATACATGTTTCACCTTCTGAAAAGGTTCTTGCTGTCAAGACTTCATGTTTTTGGTTATAAAAAAAGGAATTAAGATGATTAATAATTCATTAAAATTAATCATACATTAATTATTTAATCAAATAATTACTGCTGGGTGCACTGCTAAGTATTGGCACCCCACCGCATGCACCGAGTTCCCCTGAAATAGGCTCCAGGCCTCCCATGACCCTGTACAGTATAAGTGGAATAGAAAGTGAGTGAGTGAGTGGTAGTTGTGCTACCAATTAAGACACACCGTGTCTCATTCTGGCAGATACTACATATTGAAACTGAATTTATCTTATTTATAATGGTTCAGACTGTCTACAACTTGATATTTTCATAACATTTGATTGAACATAACCCGGGAAAGACTTTATGCTCAGCCTGTATGTGTACACTAACCTAGAGTTCTGACTTTGCCCATTGTTCAGTGTAGGTTCTGTTACATGGTTCCATCTAGTGGTGAGAGACGTGTAACTACAGGCCTCCTCCAGACGTTGCACTTCTTCAGTCACATGCGCTGATTATCACACTGACGTTTACTTTCATCATGTATTCACACTAAAGACAGTGTCACATGAATAACACCAGAATTTACAGGAAACAGAATTCGTGCCAAAGACTTTTTGAAGTGTTTCACTCATCTGTTTCGAGCAGTCAAAAGTTGTGCACGTATTGAATCACTTACCACTTTTCTGTATAACATGCACATCCATAAACCAGGGACAGATGCAACAACATTTTATATTAAACATTTAATATAATAACTACATGTCAGACAGTAATAAAGCATACTGGGGTTCCCTCATGCGCTCTCAGTTAGCACATGAAACAAAAGAAAGTGTCCCATGCCTACTTAAAAGTTCAGGTGGTGCATCCTGACTGCCTTGACAACCACCAGAAAGTCTAAACATAAAATAAAGAAATTTACATCGTATAAATAATATAAGATTAAGTGCTTGGGTTTCCTTTGGGAATGCGTGTGTAAATGTTGACCGGATGTCCCACCAAGGTCCACGGTCCCTGGTTGGATTTCAAAGGTTTCTAGATGAATGGGTGAAAAAGATGGTCTACAGATGCTTCTAGTTTACAGAAATTACAAGGATAATCAAAGTCAAGTCTAAATCCTTTCAACGTCTTTTTGCTGGATCTATTGGATGTGATTTTTTAAAGGGAGAGACTTTATTATTTTAATCAAAATTTGCCCCCCAGCTAGCCAGAATTTATGCCAATCAATTTCACCACAGAGTGCAGCCCAAGCGAGCTCTAGATGGCAGTAAACTCACACCAGCGTGTTCTCGCTGCAGAGGCAGGAGGAGCAGACGAAAAGAAAGCGGAAGTAGAAGACGAACGGCGTACAGTTCGGTGAGTTGTGTACATTAAAAAAAAAAAAAAAAACACGAGAATAATCGTAATTTTGAAATAGTATCGTTTTAGCTCCATAAAATAGTTTTATAAAGTGGTAATATTACATATTTAACTTAATATTTAATATACGTAGAATGTTGTTGCTTTTAGAGCAACGTAACGTTAGTTCATGTCTGCTGTGTTATGGAAATTTCATAGCTTTATCTTCAAAAATACAGATAGTTAGTTAGACTTTTGACCGAATAAATGATCTATTACTAAGTTTATTTTGTACATTACATGTCAACAGTTATAGTGGCATATATCTATTGATTTATTTAACATCTTTTAAGCATAAGAAATGGATCAGAAGATTCCTTATGATGACTATCAACTGCCCGTTGTGTTCCTGCCCTCTTATGAAAATCCTCCTGCATGGATTCCTCCTCAAGATGTAAGAAAGTATTATAAATTGCCTAATCTACCGCACTGTCTTGCATTGCCCCTCAATTCTTAAAATTCATTGAGAAATTATTTATATACATAAAATTTAAAATTTTCTTAATTTTACTGTGACAGGCTGCAAAGTGTCTGAATCTACAATTTAGAAATTGGTTGTTTATGCAGCAACCTTTTTTATCTGTTCTAACCACTCAACATTTACACACGTGGACAAAATTGTTGGTACCCTTCGGTCAATGAAAGAAATGGTCACAGAAATAACTTTAATCTGACAAAAGTAATAATAAATAAGAATTCTATGAATGTTAACCAATGAAAGTCAGACATTGCTTTTCAACCATGCTTCAACGGAATTATAAAAAAAAAAAAAAAACTCATGGAACAGGCCTGGACAAAAATGATGGTACCCCTAACTTAATAGTTTGTTGCACAACCTTTTGAGGCAATCACTGCAATCAAACGATTCCTGTAACTGTCAATGAGACTTCTGCACCTCCCTGCAGGTATTTTGGCCCACTCCTCATGAGCAAGCTGCTCCAGTTGTTTCCGGTTTGAAGGGTGCCTTTTCCAGACAGCATCTTTCAGCTCCTTCCAAAAATGCTCAATAGGACTGAGGTCAGGGCTCATAGAAGGCCACTTTAGAATAGTCCAATGTTTTCCTCTTAGCCATTCTTGGGTGTTTTTAGCTGTGTTTTGGGTCATTGTCCTGTTGCAAGACCCATGACTGAGACCCAGCTTTCTGACACTGGCCAGCACATTTCTCTCTAGAATCCCTTAATAGTCTTGAGATTTCATTGTACCCTGCACAGATTCAAGACACCCTGTGCCAGATGCAGCAAAGCAGCCCCAGAACATAACAGAGCCTCCTTCATGTTTCACAGTAGGGACTGTGTTCTTTTCTTGATATGCTTCATTTTTCCGTCTGTGAACATAGAGCTGATGTGCCTTGGCAAAAAGTTCCATTTTTGTCTCATCTGTCCATAGGACATTCTCCCAGAAGTCAACATGTAGTTCTGGCTTTTTTCTGATTTGTTTTCAACAATGGTGTCCTCCTTGGTCGTCTCCCATGTAGTCCACTTTGGCTCAAACAACGAAGGATGGTGCGACCTGACACTGATGTTCCTTGAGCATGAAGTTCACCTTGGATCTCTTTCTGGGCTCTATTGTTACCATTCGGATTATCCGTCTCTTTGATTTGTCATGAATTTTCCTCGTGCGGCCACGTCCAGGGAGGTTGGCTACAGTCCCATGGATCTTAAATTTCTGAATAATATGTGCAACTGTAGTCACAGGAACATCTAGCTGCTTGGAGATGGTCTTATAGCCTTTACCTTTAACATGCTTGTCTATAATTTTCTTTCGAATCTCCTGAGACAACTCTTTCCTTCGCTTCCTCTGGTCTATGTTGAGTGTGGTACATACCATGTCACCAAACAACACAGTGACTACCTGGAGCCCTATATATAGGCCCACTGACTGATTACAAGATTGTAGACACCTGTGATGCTAATTAGTGGACACACCTTGAATTAACATGTCCCTTTGGTCACGTTATTTTCAGTATTTTCTAGGGGTACCATAATTTTTCTCCAGGCCTGTTCCATGAGTTTATTTTTTAAAATAATTCTGTTGAAGCATGGTTGAAAAGCAATGTCTGACTTTCATTGGTTAACATTCATAGAATTTTTTCTAATTATTACTTTTGTCAGATTAAAGTTATTTATGTGACCATTGTGAGTTTTTCTTTCATTGACCGAAGGGTACCAACAATTTTGTCCACGTGTGTAGCAAGACCAGTAATTAACGGTCTGAGCATCTGTCACATTTGCACCTGTTTCTCACTCGTTCATGCCTTAAGTTAGATGGGTTTATTTAATACTTCAATGATTTATAGGTTACTGAGTAGCTTAACAAACAAACAGACAAGAAGTGAGGAGTGGTTCCATACTTTTGCACAGAACTAAATACTTTACAAAACCTGCACAACTCTGTTTTTTATTTCCTTGTTTTATTTAATCTTGTATCAGAGGATAAATCACCCTGACTATAACAATGAGCTTACCCAGTTCCTGCCCCGCACCATAATCTTAAATAAGCCACCTGGAGCACAGCTGGGCTTCAATATCCGAGGTGGAAAAGCTTCTCAGCTTGGAATCTTTATCTCAAAGGTGAGGCGTAGCTGCTTGCACAACACTTTGGCTAGCTCTTTACATCATATTTACAAATAGAGTGAACAAGGGCTGTTGTTTAACATAGAATTTATATAGAACGATGACTGTGAAGCTTTCAAGGACAGTTAACGCAGCATCACATTAATGGCTCCAGACACATACTTGCTCACTCTCTTTTTTTTTTTTACACAAACCGTTAAAATCTAAGCAGCTATATTATTGTGACCAATGCAGGCATGTCTTTAAATATAAAGCTCGTAGATTCTGAGGTTATAGATCGCCAACTTACTTTTAAAAGTAAGCGGGTATAAATTATATAATGTGAAACATATAAATCAGTAACGGGAAATATTGTATAGCGTTCGTCCATAAAATATGAAATCCAGATGTAGCCTAAAAAAATTTACATAACACAGGTACACACACTTCAATGACTTGATTTCATTTTACTAAATAAATTGAGTTTTTTCTTAACCTAGTATAGCTTAATTATGAACAATTGTGAAGGAATTATGGAATTATGAGCAAAATAGTGAGGTTCATACTTAATCAATTAAATAATAATTTATGCATTTTGGTTATTGAAAGAAGCTTGTGACATGTTCTTTGTGGAAATAAAACTGGGTGCATTGTTTAGTCATTTCTTACTGGGTATTTTTTTTTCATCAGGTGGTGCCAGATTCTGATGCTCACAGAGCAGGATTACAGGAAGGTGATCAGGTGCTATCAGTTAATGAAGTGGACTTTCAGGATATAGAACACTCAAAGGTAAATAATCAGGACATTTTAAAATCTTTTTAAAGCTTCTGTGTTATTGAGTTATTATATCTTACTCCTTCCTTAAATGTTGAATAAATGTCTTCTAACAAAATACTTGACCATATCATTCAGCAACAGCCTTTTTCTTTTAAATCTGTTTATTAACAGTCATAGATTATGTTTACAAGTCCATATCTACAAGCAGTTACTATAGAAACACAAATTTGTTTTTGCATGAGAATATTAATATCTGTTCATGTTGTCACAATCAAACTTACCTGTGCTGTTATTCAAAAGTAATCCACACCTTCTGAGCAATCAGATGTAAACATTAATCCTTTTCCTGTAACTGCACTTCTAGAAGTCAAGTGTCTAATGCTGTTGTTTAGAAAATTAACACCTTCTGAATGTCGGGTTAAACAATTATCATCTCTGCCATCTCTAAATGTTTTTAAGAGGATTTATTTATTTATTTATTTCTGTATGTTTTATTTTCGTAATTCTTAGTTACAGTATTTGGAATTAACCAAGCATGTAGGACAAGGAGGTGTCCTTTGCACTATATAAAAAGATTCCATGTTTGCTCCAGCCTTCAGGTAACAGTAATAGTAATGGAAGTAAAAGATAATGGTAAAAGAGCGGGCTGTAGTGGTGTGGAGCCGTTTTAAAATTCACTAGTATTGGTAATTTTTTGACACAAAAATAATTGACTGTACCTTATGTTTATGTGCTATAGGCCGTGGAGATTTTAAAGACAGCCAGGGAGATTGTGATGAGGGTGCGCTATTTCCCTTACAGTAAGTTCTCTTAGTTTTATTCCTTTATCAGTATGGTGGTACATAATCAAAATATCTGTTAGAATTTGTACTTGTTATTTATACACTTGTTTCTACCGATTAGATTACCAGAGGCAGAAGGAGAGAACAGTACACTAGGTGGCAGAGATGTACAGAAAATTGATCTGGGAGCTGGTGAACATGAAACGCACCATCGGCATCCCAGGTGATTTCTTTGTCTAATGCTGCATTCAGCATTCAAGTGCTTTCAGAGGTATGAAATATATTATATATACCTGGGACATTCATGAAAATCTCCCCTGCATTGAGACACTACCCAGGTACTCACGTCTACTCGTAATGGAAATGTATTGTTTGCTACTTACCAATGCAAGTAAGAAAAAATATTTGATACAGGAAACAGCCACACCATGAGGATGCACTGGATGTAATTATTGCACTGTCTGAAACAACTATTTCAACTACACAACAAGATAAACGGATAAACGTTTGTGAACACCTGATTATCACACCTTTATTTTGGCCTTCCCCAAACCATCTGAAGCGCACACTTGTATTGGCATCTTGCATCTTTTGTATGTTGTAATGTTATTAAACAAGTTCTCTTCTCTGGCTCTAATGGACCTACTCCAAACCGGTTCCAGCATGATGATAAGGGAAAGCAGACTGCACACCAAACCTTCTACACAAAGTCTTTAATTTTCCGGTTATAACATTTTGCTCTTTTAAGTAAATTATAGTAAAACATTGCACTTTTTGATTGGAAATTACCCATTATTTTGAGTGAGCAGAAGTATTGGAATGTAAATATTACTCTTACTCTTGGGTTGCATATTTCATATTTGTAATATATTTGTCAATGCATGCTTGCATTCCAGTACTTTCAGAGGGATCTGTATCTCGTAACCTAGCCCAGGTTTGTTACACTCCAGTCTGGGAGGACCACGGCATTCTCTTTAGCCATTAATCAGTTGATTACAAAGACTGAGTTTATATTAGAGGAGGAACACAACTGTCTACTGCTGTTGCCGTGAGTAACACTGACACGTGATGATGCAAACACCCATGCATTCAACCATGGAGTACTCTCCCATGTCATCAAACACCCACACAAAACATCTTGTCAAGTAAGACTTTGTAGTACATTTGGCCTCATTCTTGTATCAAACTATATAAATGTATCAAATATAAAAAGCAGTTTGTAACATAGCAGTAAGTCTGTCAAATAGTATCATGTAGAAGTGTGAGTAAAAACTGTCATGTCATCTCAACCAGACATTCAGCAAATGTGTTAAGGAAAATGTCAATGCCTTTGTGTGCAGTTGAGTATAATAGGAAATTCCATGACCCAGTCGATTCCTTTCAGTAGTACCTCAGCAAGTTAGCCTACATTCCTCAGCACTGAGTTAGTAGCATTGCTTATCTTATGTCCAATTGTAAGTTTGTAAAATAAAAAGAACAAATGAATGCTAACACTAATACTACAGCTATGCTATACTACTACTACTGTACTACTAAAAGTAGTACATGCTTTCTGCTTTTTGAGCAGTATAGAGAGTTAAAGACACAGCATTGTTTTTAAGGTGCGTTTCCATGTTGTTCTGGTTTCAGAATAAGAATCAGAGAGAGTTTGTTTGCTCGCTGAATGTAATTATAAAAACAATTATAGAAAGAAAAGAGCAAAATGTTTCAAAGGGCAGGTACATCTGAAAGTAAAATACATCTACTGAATAGTTCACAAAGCTTTACTAAGGGTTCATAAATAGGATAAAATAAATCCAAGCACAGCGAACATTAAGGTTATTGTCTATAAATTACTCTCGATAATTATATACATAGAGCTGAAGCCAAAGGTTTATTTACATCTAGACTAAATACATTCAAGCTCAGTATGCTATTTGTGTTGAGTCAATCATTCAATGTCTATTGTATTTCCATCATTTCAGAATTATAGCTATGAGATATAGCCCTTTTGTCAGATTGTAAGTTGATCAAAAGTCTGACTTTACTATTTTGTAGCATTCTTTTTAAATGGTTTAGCTTGGATCAATTGCTTGGGGTAGCTTGCGTGGAACTCTCACAATGCTTTACCACAATTGTTTGCTTATTCCTCATGACAGAACTGGTGTAACTGAGTCAGGTCTATGGACACTTTCAGTTCAGTTCACAATTTTTGTGGTATTTTTCAGGTCTGTGATTGTCACTTTAATACTTCATCTTTTAAGCGTTTTTTGAATTATTATTTTTTTATTTTGAGATATGTTTATATCCTTGTCCTGCTGAAGATCCTAGTATGGACAATGATTAAACTTTCTGACTAATGTATTGAGGTTTTGATTAATGTATTTCATTTCTATTTTTTTTAATGTGCCAGTTCCTTTTCTGGAAAAACATCTTTCATAGCTGAGATGGTTTCTTTTAAGTCTAACATGCTCCTCTAAACATCACACTGATCGTTATGGGCCTTAAAGGTATTTTTTTGTTCATCTGACCAGAGAACACTCCACTAAAACACTGATAAAACGCTCTTAAATTTTTTTTATATATATACAAGTCATAGAATGAGGTCTGCCTGTTTAATGAACAGAATATCAGTCCATGATGATGTAAGACTCTCTTAAGAGTGGATGTACATAGTTGGATACCTGCTTCCTTTGCACATCCTTTGTTGTTGCTTTAGGGTTCAGTTGAATCTTTTGGACCAAAGCGTTATTAATGCCAGTTGAAAAGATCTCTGGTTAGTTTTACCCTTTGGTGCTGCACATTTGGGTGGGTCTGAACACAACAATTACATTTGGATGGATGTGGTCTCGGTCTGGTCCAAAATGAACTCCAAAGTGCTTAGGATTTGACCTCAATTCAGACCAACAACAAAGCAGTTCTTTGCGAGTTTGAACTATAGTATACTTCTCCTGTAGCCAGGTGTGCTTTGCATGTTTGCATGCTTAACAACATGTCTTTGGGTTAACAAGTTGAAGTTCAACATGTCATTGTACATGCTCAATATTTTTTTCTGGTGCAGAAGAACTACTTAAAGTAGGTCCTTAAATTTAGTCACAGGCTCCCATACAATTAACTCCTCATTATGCCACTGGCCAAACAGAAGGTTGGCATTCTGGAAGCTTCCAGACTGCTTAGAGACAGTCAGTTTGGTATACAGTATGTTACATTTGACCTTCTGGTATTCTGATATTATGAAATAAAGCTCAGTCTAATCTCAATCTAATTTAAAGTACCCTTGATGTGGAAACGTACAGTAGATACTACAGTGGAAATCTAATGTGTTAACCTGAAATGTGTGGAATTGTGGGTATTTAGCCTAGGTGCTTGTTAACTTTTAACCTGACATGTAGCTAGTTTAAAACATTGTGTGTGGTATCCACTGATTAGATTTAATCTATGATATTTTTTCGTAAGAACTGAAAAATCTCAGTTGATACAAGCAAACTGGCAAAACCTAATCTAGGTTAAACTAATTGTATTTTGCATGCCCATCAAAATACACTGCCGATCCCAAAAAGTCAGAAGGGACAAATTATGGGCCTGTGTTATGAATTGAAATCAATTATCAATGGAAATCAATTGAATTCAATGGTTTAAGAGCTGTCCAACACATTATTAAAACCTGTAATGACTGCTGAACCTTCAACTTTGTGGCAGTGTGGACATTAAAAAAGACTCGTGATCACTTAAACAGATGCATGGGAAAAAACTGACACTATGTTTAATAATGAAAGTAAGAGCACTTCCACATGCACAATATGACAAGAACTCTAAACAGCTAGCAGCAAAGATTTGACCGTATTGCAGAGTGATGTGGTTAAAAAGGGAACACAAGAAGCGATGCACCCATCATGCATTCTGGTGATCTGGGGTTTCTTCAGTTATTTGGGTCTAGGCTCAGCAACATTATGTGCCAATAAAAGTCAGCTGATAACCTGATCATTCAGTACATTCAGGTCATCACATCACCTGAGTTTTTTTTTTTTTTTCTTCCCTGATGGCACAGGCATATTCTGGGATTCAAGTTTTGAAAGTGTGGGTATCGGATCATGAGGAATCATTTCCAGACATGAATTCACCACCACACTGTGCAGTGTGATCAAAGGCGGTGAATGAAATCTTGGAGTTATAAAATTTTTGTATTTTTATATGTATTCATAGCAGCTATCTTTTGGTGTTCTGTCTCCCCCACTTTTCAAATACCTGCTACACTCATTTCTTTGGCCCCCTGGGACTGGAGTTTGACAGTAGTTTGAAACATGCATTATGTTGTTTCTATAGTATGCTTTTAATACTATAAACAATATCTGGCTGTACACAAGTGGTTCCTTACAGAATCAAAAGAAATGTATGGAAATAATTTTAAATCAATGGTGATGACATTTTACTCTCTATTTGTGGTATTACAGTATTCATTTTATGATGCAATGACTTCCTCTCAATATTAAGTTGCAACTTAACATTCTACTGACTGACATTATACTACTGAAATATAAACTTAACTAAATCAATGACAACTAATAACACAGCACGTATATAGCATTGGTATCTACTGTGATGAAAAATTCATTCAGTCAATCCAGAATGCTCGGATTTGAGACACTACTTTTTTTTTTACATTGCATTTGGTATTAACACTTATTGATATTAAAACACGGGTCTGTTCTATTTATTATACTTTTTGTATGTGGCATTAACTGCCAAACTCATATTGACAGGTAGTACCTTTCAGTAAATCATTTATGCCCTCCTGCAGAGAGTCTGTTATCAGAGAAAAGGTTTTGATAGGCAGTGTGTTCATTACCAGACAGAGATGCCTTAGTGTTTCACAGATTATGTATGTTTGTAGGATGTATTGTAAAATAAATAAAGTCAGAATAAATCTTTACTGTTTGGTTTATTTTAAAATATCATTGTAATCTTTATAATCATATCTTGAGAACATATTAGGTGCAAACACTTAAAACAATGAGCAACAAGGAAAAATATTCTATAAAGTCTTCTAGGAATATATTCTACACATCCGCCCCTGTTCTCCTTTTTGCGGACAGATTACATGTTTAGTAGGGAACATCCATTCCTGTGACAAAAACAATATAAAGGGACATCACAGTATTTGTGTACAGAAGATAATACATTATTTGTCACCAAGCTCTTGCATTTGTGTAAACCAGTGTTATCAGTCTTACCCTCGTCTCATGCCATGCATGTGTTTATGTAAACACGTGCAAAAATCAACTCATCTTATTTCCAGACATTTGCTGAGTAATGCAAGTCAGAGCATAAAGAAAATGTGTATCTTACAGTAGCTAGGTTTGGGAAGCACTAATCAAAAAAAAAAAAAAAGTATTCAAGTAATAAATAAATTGGCCATGATAAACATGTCATGTTCTAACAGATATGCAATCATAGCAACACAAATCGCCAAACTTCCCTTGATGGTCATGGAAAAGCAAGTTCACTGTTCAAAGACACGCATAGACAAGGTGTACAAACAACTACAGAGGCCTCTTAAGCTCCTTTCATTAGTCCACATAACCTTCTTACTGTTCTGCAGTGTTCAAGTTTTATTAAAACAGTTAAAGAGATAAATAAAAATCTCAACACTTTATAATTTAATAAAATAATTTACCTTTTTAGAAAAAAAGAATTACATAAGTTATTAACTTCCCTTCATTTGAAAATTGTTAAATTTAAATTAAAGCATTGAATCTGTTGCCAAAACATTTGCTTGATTTTTCTTCCTTCAAAAGAATAATTTCAGTTGAGTACATGGTTATAATCCATGACCAGTCTTAAAATGATTTTGCATTATGTAAAACTGTGGTAAGTACAGCTTAATGCTGTACCACAGATTTATACCACAAGGTCTAGAACCTTTTCTGATCTTTTAAAAGAAAAAAAAAAACGGGGGGGGGGGGGACCAATACGCCGAAACTACGTGACAGAAACTGAAAGCTTAAAAGGTAAATGTCCATTTCTTCATCTTATTAACCATCTTTCAGCTACTATCCTCGTTCTCTGCGGCATCTCGAGTGGAAGTCTCGTCCACATTTTCCAGTGAGTCTGCCCGCTGGATGCTCAGCTCAGTCGGGTCCATCATGGGAAGTTCACTCTGGATAGGGTAGAGCCATGGCTTATGTTCTGGGGAGTTCTGGGCCTTCCAAGCAGCGTAGTTTTGACCCGCCTTATACACACTTTTCATTACCTGCACAATGACAGAGCAAGGGAGGGACTGAGACTGTAGCACATACAACAATGAAACCTAGTTAATTCTGTTTGCTTAAAAGGTTGAGTAAGACCTATGACATTGGAATCTTGCTTTTCAGGCCTTGTCTTGACGCATATGGATTACAGCTGATTTTGATTTTTTTTTTTTTTTTTTTTTTAGGGGGTTGGGGTTGACCAACATTTGAACTGATATTTTATGTCTTGAATTCGAGGATAGTCATGGTACAGTCACAAACACACACATACAATATGACCTCCACAGTAGCCACCATTTCAAGTTATAACAAAATCATGAACCAAGACTGAACTTGAGTGCACTAAGAACTAACATTTTCATGTTTCAGTTTGGCCAAAAACATGAAATGCACATTCATCTAAATATTTTTAGATGGCAGTAGGAATGCAGTCATCTTAGAAACCAGACAGTCAGGTTCAGCTTCATTCTACAGAAGTTTTAGAAACCCAGTGGACAAAAACTTCATGAGTCTCTATAGATACAGCCAATCATCAAAAGAATGGAAGGATTCTAAGTGATTCGACACCTGTTGTGAAGTGCCAAGGCAAGTTACCCTCATTCTAGAATATAATAAAATGTCTGTGTTACAGATTGTAGCATGGTTACAGTCAGATCCATCACTAGTCACACTGACATTCCATTATTTATTAATATTCAGCTAATGAGTTCAGAGCCTGGCTCAGCAGGGAAATAAGAAAATGGCTGATTTTTTTTCCCAAGGGGAACTGAAATTTTGGTAATTGGAAAAAAAAAAAAAAAAAAGCTTTTGCATAATTATGTTCAGAGTTAAGAATCGCACACTGGTTCTCCTTCTACCCAGTTCACAGCAGAATTTTCAGAATAGTCAAACCAGGCTAAAAAGGAGAAATTAAAACTCAAATGTACTTACTCTGGGTGCTAGGACCTGCGTTGCCTTGTTTACTGCCCACTTAGGAAGAGAACCTATTGGAAGAGATTACGAATAAGACACATGGTCAATACAAGTGGCCAGTACAAAAACACCAAGTGTGGTCACTGGACAACTGTTTTATAGATCACAATATCGTAGTTAACCTAAACTTTTAAGTAACATGATACAGCAGCAGAAGGGCAAGTATTAAACTATCTGGTTTGCGGAAGTGCAAAAATACATTTATATAAAACACACTGTATTTTTGTGTGTTCATCATAAAAAAAGTACCAATGGTATTTAAGTGCATTTTCTCTTACATTTAAACTTTTTTTAGTTGTTCTTTGATCAAAACGTACCTTATTTTGATGCATGTAAAATTGTATGATGACAGTACACACACTGACCTAAAACACTATAATCACCTTGCTTATCATAATATACCATCACTCGTATTAAACTTTACACCACTATACACTGCTCGATCCTGTTTATACTCGCATGCAGAATGTGCGATGTTTGAACAGAACTAGAGATTATCATACCTTTAGGATCTGCTTGTGAGAGATAAATGAAGGTGCAGCTGTTCGGCCCTGTTGGTTTCACCAAATAACCTGTCAGAATAGAGACTGCTCTCACCAAGTCTTTACGTGGAGGGTATTTCTGTAAAAAAAAAAAAAAAAAAAAAAAAAAACAAGAACCAACATGATCCACTCATCTAGAAAAATGACTATATTAAATTCAGTATGCAAATTTTAATGAAACAAGTTAAACTATAATATAACGGCAACTTTAAAGTCTGTAATATGCACAGAGAAGACAAAGATTTATATAAATTCAACCAACATACCGGATGCTTGACAGAGTAGTTGACGATAATATATTCATCTTCAGAGTCACGCCAAGAGCGGACGGTGATTACGTCTCGGTTTTTCAGTGGTTTAGGACAGATCCCTGTGGATCAAATAGAAAATGCTCAAAACCTTTTAAGAATATGGGCCACATTTTTTTAATATAATAATTAACAGAGGTTACAGAATTTTACTAACTAACAATTACCCCACCATTAATTAATGAGGTCTTTACACAGGACACTGGCTACACACAGAATGGCTATTTAAAATAAAATGCATTTTTTGGAAAGAACCAACTAGAAACACTACAAACATTTATGCTATACTGTGCAGTGTGTGCCCTTATTTTTCAACAAAACTTAAGCACTATTTGAGTCTGTCGCCTCCTGCAGCAGCTAACTTTCTGGGGTCAGGTAAAATTCTAACCTTTAAAAAAATAAAAAAAAATTTTAAAAAGCCCTTATAAGTTGAGGTCAACACACAATGCCATTCCTCTCATGTTTAGTAGCATAAGAATTTGGGGGCGTTGAAATGGGTCACTGGCTGAGAAATCTTGCAAACCCCTGCACCAGCATGTGTGGCATGATCATAAGAGTGATTAAGTAACCATACGGACATGAAAGAAACATACCAAAGCATAAAGTGATTGTTAGATATTATAGAACTCACATGAATAGTATCCCACATCAGCATTGGGACCGAGGCGGGCTATCTCAAAGCTCTCAAGCATTGCAGGGTCCCATGTTTTTCTATATTTGTTGTCATGGAGAACATCGTACATGGTAGCAGCGGACACATCGTTTATAGCTATTTTACACTGTGTGGAAGAAAAAAAATAATCAATAAAAGATTCTCACACACACACCTATATACCCGTCTACCAAGAGATGCATTTTTTGGGAACTAGCCCAAGTAAATCAAATTCTATGTGTCACATATACAGTTATACACAGTATGATATGTACAGTAGTGAAATGCTTATACGACTGCTGATGACCTCAAGATTTTAAATGACAGTTTTCAATAAGAATATAAAGTAAAAAAAATAAAAATAAAAAAAAAGCATTATGTACAAATAATAAAAATATAGAATTTAAGTGGTGTATATAAGCCATTTCCAGACACGAGTACGACAATTTGCAGAATAATGTGTAAATTCACAGTAGTAGACACATCAGGTCAAAAAAAAAAAATTCTCATTTACATTTCATATTATACAAATCATACCCAAGGCAACCTTTTCCAGGTGTAACTAGTGTATAAATACAAAATTAGGACGATTTAACTGCCCCAGTTTGGGCATTGGACATAATCATCAATTTTTTTTATTTTTTTTTTAAACTCTCCAAGTTTAAAGAAGAAAAATCTTGGCGAATAAATAAAATACACAGCAAACTCTAAAAACTGCGGGAAGACATTTAAGTGTCCTGATCTTCGACAAATATCGCTCATAAAGTTGTAAAAGAAAAAGATACATACAAATTATTCCAGAGGTAAACTGAACCTTTCTACACATAGGGACCTTACCTTGACTTTGTGCACTTTGGAGTAGTGGTTTTTGTTCCCTTGAGGCGAGTTGTTTAAAGGAGGCACCTCGACCCAAACCTCCATGCCGTTCTTATTGTACTTGTTCAGCCAGTTCTCCGTCGCCAGACACTGTCTCTTAAAGTCAGAGAAAAGCGCCTCACCTGGGATAATTTCTGAGCCAGAAGACATGGCTTAAAGCGGACCTGAAATCTCCAACAAGCAGCAAATTATCTGCGAGTGCTCTTTTTTTAACACGCTTTCACACGATGCTGGACACGAAGCAACAGAGTCAGTGTGTGAATCCTCCAGTTCCTCACCGCGCGCTCACTGTTCCGCTGCTTGTCACGACTTCCGGGCTTCGCACAGGTGTAGAGAGACACGCAGCTACCACTGGATACAACACACTGCGGCTTCTCACGACTTATTAAAAAAAAATAACTTTACCCAGTCTGCTGGGTAATGTGTCGCTTTTATGGGTGGACTACGGCTACTTCTGACTTCCTCCTTATGTAAGGCGTGTCTGCCGAGTTTTGATGTAGTCAGTGGGTGCAGTCAGTGATACTGGCCTACGCACCAATTAGCTTGAGCGTTTGCGTTCCGGAAGTAAACTGGCGGCGATGATCTGTGGAGCGCTGAGCGCTATTCATCAACCGAAACCGACGGAGAGAAACGGCGTTCAGGTGGACTGATAAGACTGAGTGATGGCCCTGTTAAAGAATTTCCCCACACTACGTTTCATTTTATAGCCTATTACACAGCTTTCCTCATTTCAGCTGTGAGGTATGCCACACATTTTAAAGATAAAGTACTTCCTAGACTTCTGCCCTCATGTACACGAACATTCCGTTTCAGAAAAAGTTGTAGGCTAGAATTAACCCCCTCCTCCCCCCGTTTCTTTTTTCTCTCTCTCTTTAGAAAATAAAATAAACACAATCCTTGATCAAGATTAACGCCTGGTGAAATATCTTTATTTCATGTGATACACTTCAGTGTTTCTTTAACTTTTTTTTTATACAGCAGATAATGCATTTTTTTCCACATAAATTTAGCTAAACACTAATAAGACAGCATATTTCAAATAGACAAACACTTCAGAATAGCACACAGCGGAGTATTCAATCAGTGACAATAAGTGTACAGCTGTTCAGGAGAGATGTTTCTTGTAATTAAATACTTACATACCGAAACAATGTCAAATGCTAGAATTTTAAAATCAAGCTTACTGCGTAGTGGTGCTGTCAAAGAATGTACATTTAAGTGCATGTACTCAACTACAGATCAGGCCAGTCAGGCTAGATCCTTCAAAACTACACACAGAGCATACAACCGAGAGAAGATGAGCATAGTGAGGAGAAATTTACACAACCAGGTTCTGTGTGATACAGTAGCCAAAGCAGAAATGCAAGCCATAATTCGACTGTTTCCCAAAGTGTTTAATAACCGCCATTAAGGCCAAGCACACAACACATGTTTCTGTTCTTAGTGAGATAAATAAATTAACATATAAAACCAACAGTCTTAAAACGAGCATTAGCAACACATGGTTAAACTCTTCAAGATGTTTCTCTACACTAAGCAATAGCTGTGCATAAGGGGGGGGAAATCCATATAGTCAACAGAAACCTCTGGAGATTGATGCAAATCATCAGGTTTCTCTCAACCACAATATCACGATTTGGTGCTTTTTTCTGTTGAAACCACCCTTAGATAGCATGCTGATCCTGCAACAGTTTACTGAACACAAGGGTGAAAAGAGCACAGACACCAGATGCAGCTGCTGAAATTCAGTACACCCACTAATGTGCGATTAATTTTCTTGCTTCCAATAAATCATTAAGGTATTATCTAGGTATCCATAAATTATAGTTCACTATGTTTCATAATTACAATGTATGCGTACTTATAATACATGGTGTTTGTTTAAAGAACTAGAATATCTTCCGAATTTATATCCGAGTTTTTTACCCCCATTTAAATTCCATGCAATTAATAAATGAGGTGCATAAAAAGGGAGAGAGAGAGTTTAACGAGAATGCAGAGGTATGTCTAAAATTATCCTATTTATATCAAGTCTTCTTTGGCCAACACCTATACCCTGAAACAAAATACTCAAATAGTACTGATCCCTAATGCCAAATTCATTAACATTCAACCCCAAGTTTCTTTTATGTTTCTTTTTACATATTATGAAACTTTTTGCCCTCACAATCATCTAGAGCTAGAAGAGGTCCCTCAATATCCATGTCAGAACTGCTGTCATATGAAAAACAAAACAAGACAAAAAAAACCCCTCAAATCTACCAAAAAAAAAAGTATAACACGCTTACAGTTCATCAATAGACAATGCTATTTAGTTTGCCTTCGCTTTTCTGTTCACTGAAATAGCAAGGCATTATGAGATGAGGCTCTTGGTCCAACATAAGTGAGTTAGGGAACCTAAAACAAATCGACAATAATGAGCGTGACGGCACTGATGCTCAAAAAAAAGTGCAAGAGCAATTGAGCCGTGTCAGTCTGCAATCGTACACAATGCCATGCAGTCAGGATAGATATGAATCCAATGAGGGTATAACCTATGCTTAAATTTCTTTACTGTTTTTCCTTTAACATATATATATTTTTGATAATCTGTTTTAATACAGAATAATAGCACATCCACACGGTTACTCCGAAAAGTCACTGAGTCAAGGGGAAATAAAAGGCTCTGACTAATGGCACACGGCCACTGAGAGACAAGCTGTTGGTGGGGAGGAGGCCGAGCTGGCGTGAGTCTGGAGCGGTTACTAGCATGAGCAGCTGCTCTCGGTCACCGGCAGTTCTGGAGATTTCTCCAGTTTGATGTCAATCACTGAGAGAATGCAGTTAAGGATGGAAACATCATTTTGACAGAAAGTCTACAGCTTTACTAAAAATACATTAAAAAAAAACCCACAGGCTTCACTTAGATCAAAAGTAACCAATAGTCTCCATAATTTGTAAAGCAACATTATTTTTGGATCAGAAATGCTGAAACCATGGTCTGATGTTTCTGTTTGCCAAAGTGATTGTACAAAATTACAAAAAAGTTTCAGTACACCGTGAGCACAGATAACACACAGAGTATCAAATGCATAATTACACAAATGCATAATTAGAGGCATTTTAAAGGATACTGTCCTCCTTGCTTTTCTCTGGTGCGCTATCCATCCCCGGCAAGGCTGCAGCAACGCGTCTAAACAGCTGTACGAAGAGGAAAATTTACCATTTTATTAAACAATATTAAACACAAGCATAGACAGGCTAAGTTACACACAGTACATACTAATATGAATTGTCTTGTTTAGAATATGTGTAATATGGGAACTAGAGATGTGCATAGGTACATGATAGCAGGTGTCTGTTATGCACAAAATCCGCTTCAACACCAACACTTCCTCTGGTAATGTTTCAGTGCAGAGACATGCCATTTTCAAAAAATATTACCTACAACTTTATTAAAAGTCTTAGTATCAGAGTAATATACAGATAAGTACAAGTAAAAGTCTATATTTAGCAATAGTTTATTATAAACATGTACAGTATTGCCACAAACTATTAATTAATTAACTTGGGCGCTGGTTTGACTTTTAAAGATGCTAGAGTGCGCTACAGTCTAAATATTCCCCAAAGTCCTTCTTTAAAAAATATTTCATTTCATTATTTCTTTATGAAAACATGTGTCCACAGAAAGATACTTGATTTCACTATGTTAAAGACGGTTTCCCTTCTCCTTATTCATAACGTGTTTCCTTTCCTTAACGATTCGAAGTATTTGAATAATAAAATTAAAAGGAATGTATAAAAATGGCTGTATATCCTAAAAACCCAGCTATCTAAGAAAATACTTAGACTTTCATTGTGTTTCACTGAGCAATTCAAGCATGCTCTACTAACATGCAGAAGACCCTCTTGACAAGCAAACAAACCAAAACCTACAAGCAAAAGCAAAGCAAACCCAGCTGTCGGCCTTAGCACAGTCCTTTTGCATATGAACTGTGGAGAAAGTGTCAAAAAGCACTGGGTGAGGCTGAAAGGGACAGCAAAACAAAAGCAAGTGAAAAGTAGTAGTAGAAGGGGTTGGCTGATGGGCTGGGCTTTTCTCATTTCATTGAGTCTATACCTGTTTGACATTGTAGCCAGTTTTTGCACTGGTTTCAATGAACATGACATTCAGTTCCTTAGCCCTCTGCTCGCCCTCCTCCGTGGTGATCTGTCTGCTCAGGTCCGAGCAGGGAGGGTGGAACATAAAAAGAAAAGAGGAAAATGCCAAAAACAACAGGAAGGAGGAGAGAGAAAAAGAGAAACACTAAACTTTAGATTAGTAAGAGAGAAAAAAAGGAAAGATTAGTTTTCCTACAATAAGCTGTTAAGAGCTGAGAAACGGCGGTGCACACAGGAAAGAAACAATATCAAAAAGTAAAACAATGATCTTTAGAACATTCATACAAAAAAGACATCATGATATTTGGTCAAATCCACAACAGAAATTAAGACTTTATGGGAAGGTGACAAACACGATCAGCTCCTGTCTACACACTTGCGCTTGTAAGACCCACCTGCTTGACGTTATAACCAGCCTTGGCGCTGGTCTCTATGTACATCACATTGAGCTCCCGTGCTTTTTTCTCTGCAGCTTCTACTGAAACTTGCCTGCCATTGTCCAGTGTAAAGGGAGAGGATGAGGAAATGGTTCAAATCATAATGGAGAATGGAAAGACAGAAGTGACAAAAGGGATTGAAAATAAATCAAATCAAAAGGCCATATCAAAGAAAAATTAATTATGATTAAAAAAAAGATTAACATGACTCATAATTGGTGATGAAAATGAGCCGCGTCAAAATCATAACAGCAAAAGAAGCAATTAAAATGAAATGAGACACTTAATAAATGTAACACATGAAGCCTTTGTAGCTGAGGGTTGAGAGGATTTTCTCGCAAGTGAGAAAGTATTTTATAAAATGGTACAGCGATCTGAATAGTTAAGATATTTTTATCACTGCCATACCTTTTATCAGCCAAGTCTGTTTTGTTGCCAACAAGCATGATAATGACATCACTTCCTCTCTCCGTTCTGACATCATCTATCCATTTTGATGTTTGCTGGAAAGAGTTAAGATCTACAGGAGAGAAATATTATGTTCAGTTCATCTGTGGTGAACATGTAATTTATTTCAGCTTTGATTAATCACTGCATAATGAGTAAAGCACGCTCTCAAGAGGAAACAGAGAATGTAGACTATTAGTAGAAAAGTTGGGTGAAAAGTGAAAAAAGCAGTTTAGGTGGAGCATGAAATCTTGACAAGCTGAAAAAGTTTAACACGTTTTATGTAGTGTAAAGACCAAATCTAGTTTATGTAGTGTATTACATGTCATGCTTTGATAGTAATACCACTATAATTCAGATACTATCTGCTAGACTATGCTAGCTTAGGGAATACAGAGCTCTGCTGAGCAAATGAGTGGCTCTGACTCACTGGTGATGTCATACACCACTACAGCGATAGTGGAGTCGCGGATGTAGCTGGGGATGAGGCTACGAAAGCGCTCCTGGCCTGCAGTGTCCCACAGCTGCAGCCGAACCTGAGGACCCAGTCAACAGCATGCAAGAGAGAATAGCGGCAGCGAAATGGTGAGTACTCGACAAACAGAACAGATTGAAAGAAAGCTTGGTTAAAAGAGAACAACAAATCAGAAACCTGAGGAAACAAATCTTTACAACTGGGACAGACGGACAGTTCAGTGTATCAAAGATTTCAAGATGTTAGAAGGAATCATTCCATGCAAACAAGCAGTTAAGGTTTCAGTGATGAATTTATTCATTCCTGTTCCTGGCAAGGCGTTTTAAGAAACGGCACTCTTTGTGCTAAAGTAATGCTGGACACACTGCTCCGTCATGCATGAACACCATCTGGGTGTATGGTTTTTGCTGCGAAATTAACTTTTGTTTTTCCTCTCCTGAATACATGCTCTTTCCTCGTTGTTACTCTATTGAACACTAAAATCAATAAGCTTGTCTGATCAGTTTGGATGTAATACCTAAACATTTATCCATGTTGAGTGGTCCAACATACTCAAAAGCTATGCGAGTGCCATTGACCCCAGCCAGCTCCCAAATCTACTCCACCATGTACCACAGGCATGATGAGGCGAAGCAGGAGCCCCAGCTACCTACTTGCTATATCATAGACCACCACAGCGGCTGCTGAGTCACGAATGTAGCTGGGGATGAGGCTACGGAAGCGCTCCTGCCCTGCCGTGTCCCACAATTGTAGCCGAATCTATCAGCATCCACGCGACACAAGTCACAAGAACCCCATTGGGCAAACAGCCATGAATGGACAAAAACACAACCAAACCAAAATGAAAGACTAATACAAAAAGGCATAAAACAATGGCAGAAATAAGGTACATGCGGACATGTGAAATTAATGAAAACAGGAATGCCGCTGCTGTGTTGTTCTACAGAATTAATAAAAAGCCCAGTTTGATGGATACAAAAAATTAAGCTGCGACATGCCATTTACATGCTATTATTTCCTCTGGGAAAGTAGTTAATGCTTTAAAAAAAAAGTCAGCATGTGTTTCAGGATTGGTAAACAAATCAACATCTGTGTCATGCACAACATTACAGACCAAAATTGACACGTCAACAGGAGGAAAACATTATGAAGAATGAAAGCTGCTTACCGTACGATCTTCTAGGTACATGGTTTTTGATAGAAAGTCAATGCCAATTGTTGCCTAAGAAACAATAATTGATGAACTTAGTAAAACTACTTACAGATGTTGTTATAATTGTAATTATAATATTGCAACAATGTTTTATTCAAAAGCACAGTACTGTTATCATAGACTCGTCAAAATCATTCAAGCATCTGAATGGTGTAGGTTTTTTTTTTTTTTTAAAGGAGGACGTACAGTATGTCCGTAAATAATTATCCAAATTAGAGTAGCTTGAAGTCCACTGCAGTCATTCAATGTGTGTCAAAATAATTGCAATCTGAGTTTTATTTATTTTTATCAAATCATGCAGTGCTAGTCATAACTGTGTTTATTAATTCTGCGGAATCATAAGTTCCAGATTGATTTGAACGCTACTAGTACTACAGGCTACCTACAAAGGTAAATCTTTCCCATTTGAAAGTCATCACACAGACAGCTAGCTGCATTTTATTATTTTATAAGGCTCGAAAGATGATAAAAGAAAAAAAATAAACAATGTGTAATAATATACTGGCTAAACAATAAACTGTTTTTGTCAATGCAATAACATTTTTGCAGTTAACATTTACCATATAAACATGTAATATTGCAGGCTTACTCCTACATGAATTGGTATTCAAGCACAAGCTCTCATAAAATCATGCTAAACACAAAACACAAAGAATGCTGGCTGTATTCAGTTATTCACTGTCTGCAGTGATGGATGTGTATTTCTGTTGTACCTGGTAGGTGTTATCAAAGCTGTCATACATAAACCTGGTGATTAGAGAAGTCTTCCCAACTGCAGAAACAAAAAATATATAAACACATTTCTTTTAAACCGTATGAAATGTTCTCTGCGTTCTTCCGCGTAGACATCATGCAACACACAAAGCATGAAGTCACTGATCAGGGGAACATTGTGTGGACACGAGTCGCTGAGTTGGCAACATGGGTGGTGTCAGTTCTCAGCTAAGGATCATTATAAGAATAATAAAAATGTTACGCGATTAATTAAACACTATAAAGTTGCCTCGAAATCATGAAGGCAAAATGGAGATGTTGTGTAATGTGAAATGAATCACCCACCGGACACGTCGCCGATTAAACCATAAAGCTAATCATGCTAGCCACCAACTGGCGTTGATAGAAATCTAACTGCTTACGGTTTAGCAATCACCTGTAGCCAGCTAGCTACACTGTAATTAAACTTAGCTAGATACAAACGAATCGTATCTAGTTCGCGTATTTAGACGTTGTTTTTTTTATTACGACATATTTATTACCTGGATACTAAAATAATGACATGCATGTTTTACACCGTGATACCATTAATCTGATCTGATGCTAACTAGCATTAGCTATCTGCGTTGTCTGGGAACTTAGCAAGCTAGCGAGGACGTTTAGCCACCTCTGTTAGCTAACTGAAATAAGACTTCGCTTTGGATACCCTCCCTGTTAACGCAAATATATAACAAAAGGTTTACTTTCACACGCCCTGAAATCAAATGGCGAATCATATAAACTAATTAATATTTCAAATTAAAGGTATTTTAGAGCGTATGTGGGCAGGTTTTAACACATCAAGCAATGATTAACGTTACAGAATTAACGTTAAATTATTGTTTGCACATTATATCAGGGGCTTATTAAGTGTTTATGGAAGATAATGCTTCTTTGTACTCGCGGAGGGGGTATTTTTAATAGGTCAGAGGCAAGTATTTACCCATTTTTACCCCTACGAGGCCTCGAGCTAGCTAGCACACTCGCTAACGTAGCCCCGGTTGTCAGCTGGAGGAGCATCTTCTCTCTCTCTCTCTCTCTGTCTCTCTCTTACTCGGCCTGTCTAATCTACACTGTCTCTGCATTACATTGGGGAATATTTCCTGTCAGAAGCCACTCACCGCTCTGCTCGCCCAGAAAGACGAGCTTGAACTTTCGCAGAGGATTGCCGAACTCTCCGCCACCGGTGGTAGTAGACATATTTATCAAACAAAACAGACAGCGACTATACAAGACGTGATTCAACGTGCAGGCGAAGGACACTGTACAGCCCAGCAGCAGCTTGAGAACCAGATGATGATTTTTGCGCTTTAGCGCCACATAGTGACCAAAAACTGAAATACATTCCCCCTTTTTCAATATTTTTAACTCTTAATCTACTACTTGTGTTTCATTGGATTAAAAATTTTAACATCAAATGTACAAAACCTTGTAGACCCATGGCCATCACTCCAAAGCGTGTATCCCCCAAAACTGTTGCCACAAAGTTCGAAGCACACACTCACTCATTCTCTATACCCTACTACATAACCTGTGCAGGGTCGCAGGAGGCCTGGGGCCTATCAAAGGGGACTCAGAGCACCAGACAAAAGCATTCACACACTCACTACAGGCAATTCAGGAACTTCCAATTAACCTAATCTGCATGTCTTTGGACTGTGGGAGGAAACCCGAGTTGTTGTTAGTCTTTCATCTATCCCGTCAAGGAAGGCCACAGCGGACCACAACTGGTTTTAAGCCGTATGCCCTTACAGATGCAACCCTCCCATTTTATCCAGGCTTGGGACCCAGCACTGCATTCAGTCGACAATGGGTGGGAATTTGACCCAGGCCTTCCAAAACTCAAACCTACCACCGCACCACCAATGCGAGAGGAAACCAGAGTATCCAGAGGAAACCCACCAAGCACAGTGAGAACATGCACTCAGACCCAAATACGGGACTCAAACCTTCAACCCTGGAGGTGTGAAACCACAGTGCAGTGCTAACCACTACTACACCAAATGATCTAGAATGTAATTAAACGCTGTACAGTAGCTACACTAATCAACAAAGACATCTAAACCTGTTTCAGCCTGACAATGCCTCTGTGCACAAAGTGAGCTCTGTGAAGAAATGCTTTATAAATGGTTCTTATGTAAGAACTTAAATGGCCTCCATAGAACCCATCCCTGAACACCTCTGGGATGAACCCGAATGCTGATCACACCCCAGACGTCAGTGCCCAACCTCACTAATGCTCTTGTGGCTGAATATTTAAAAATTCCCACAGGCATACTCCAAAATCTAGAGGAGCAGTGGTTATTATAAAAGCAACCAAGAACTAAATGTGGAACGGATTGTTTAAAATGCACATATATGCACAGGTGTGATCAGGTGTCTACAAAACTCAAATCTTTTACATTGTAGTGTATATTAGTTATTTATATATATATATATATATATATATATATATATATATATATATATATATATATATATATAGTTTGTAAATATTACCAAAATGGTGCATTCTGAAGCCCATTTTTATTTATATTTATTTAATACAAAAAGTCACTGAACAAAACTTTTTAGTCAGGCCTGTTTTACACAACAGTAGATCCCCTGAGCATTCAGTTGTGCCTGTGATGGAGGGAAGTTAAGTGTTTATGAATTTTTACTTCATTTGTTTACTGTTAATGCATCGACCTAACTTAACATTAGACTACTTAACTGATTTTAAATGTATAACAAAATATAAAATTTATAACTAACTAGAGTCTTATAAAAAAAAAGTCATAATATATTGTGTTTTTGTACACATAATTAGCTTTAGAGCTATTCTTCATGTACATATAATTTGATAAAAAGCTTGTCATCAAGTTCTTACTTTTGTCACAAACCGTAAGCTTCAGAGGATATATAATGAATCACAAAACAACAGTTTGACAGATTCTCTTTTTTTATTCAAAATGTACACAGATGAAATCTTACCACAATTAAATATTTCACAATTTTGTTAGTACAGGCGCAGAGGTTAACCGATGAAAGATGCTAGGATAACAATGCAGCCTGACAACCAGAATGACCACCTACCAACTGTGTGATTGATCAACACATTTCTACCTCAATACATAAAATATATCCTTATAAATTATACATAAATATGCACTATGCCTGCCATCGCAATTTAACTGCCAAAATAATATACCTAAAAGTGTACTATTTCCAGGACATGGTTTTTAAGTGAAATCTTCGGAAATATTTAAGTGCCCATAGACCTGTAATATCTACCTACATGGGGGGAGAAAAAGGGCCAACAGAGAAAGCTTTTACACTGAAGCATATAAAACATGCAAAGGCTGATTAGATAAGGCAAAGCATGAAGTGGGGAAAAAAGGGACTCTGAATGTGACCTCCATGGTATTCAGAGGGGCTTCTTTAAACCACAACCTTTAAAATTCAACAAAATAGGGGATGTATTAGAAAGAGGAAATCAGTTTATCGTTGCTGGAACTTAAAATCAGCCTATTAACACTGCACTGCAAGCATTTTATAGATTTATTTTATTGTTTTATTATTAAAGAGTCTAGTAAATTAAACAGGTAACATGCAGCTTTTCTTTGGGTATTTCTATCTCACAGTCAGAGTCAGCAAAAAACACATCCTCAAAAGCGAAAACCAGATGTGTAAATGCAAAATATCGGGGCATGAATGAAACTATTTATGCAAAGTAATACATCTTTTATAATTTATAAAAACTGATGTTTTAACAATAAATTATCCCCCCCCCCCCTTTCATGCTTTATTTTACTACTAGAACTATGGATCCAGTATCATCACAAAGATATAAAAAATATTAGTGTGGGACTGTTAGCTGTGACTAAATAGAAAAGAGCAGATACTTCTTGCAGAAAATACCATGTAAAGCCAACATATGACCATGTTCAAGTGAACAGACAACAAAGTTTCCAAAAAAAAAAAAAATTAATAAAATAACCAGTTGACAGAGTGAAAGGTGGGAAGAGGAAAGAGGTGCTTAGTTCTTGAGGAAGCGGCAATTCCCTCTTTTGACAGGCAGCCACGAGAGGTTTAAAAGAAGCTAGAAGAAAGGGACAGAAATGCAGATTAGAGAAAGAGTCAAGCAGCCAGAAAGAGAAATAATTAACCATGAGCAGACAAAAAATAATTAGAAATTATTTCACAATTCTTGCCAGCCAAAAGCACTAAATATTTTAAGTTTATGTGCACGTATCGTATCCAATATTCACTACTGCATTTGCAAAAATAACTGTAGTCCCACTTGTTAACACCTTCATCTGTGGAATAACAGTTAAAATCAGAATAATCCTCCGGATGTGTGGGCTGTTTATTAAAAAAATAATTTATTAAAATCCAATAAAAGTTTGTATACTGTTTATATTCATAAACATCAAATGAACAACTGACAGAACTGATACATACTGCATATACATGTATAAATCATACATGTATTCATTGGCCTAAGAGATATTCTCAGCGCATTTGTGAGATCTCCCTGAAGAGGCTGAACAGGGTTAGTCATACTAGTCACACAGCACTGAATATAATACACTCCAAGCGAAGTAAGCACAGCCTAAAGCAAGTGATTAGATTAGTAGCATACAAAGGTTTCTTTGCAACTGCTGCAGTAACAAAAGAAGGGGCCTTTTATACACAAAAAAGCGTTATATGAAAAAACCCCAAGAGCTGGCATCCACAATGTCTTCCTATGGCCTTAGTGTAGCAAATAACCAAAAACCCATGGTCAGCTCCATTAGCAAAGTTGTGCGGGTGCGAAGGTATTACTCAGTGCAGAGCCAGGGATTACTGCAAAGGAAATTAAATACACACAAAGCAGTGAGCAGGAAGAGTGTAGTCAGTTTCAACAAGTAACCCACCAGAGAACACACGATGCTTCAAATTAAAGAATAACTTCAAGTCTGCTCACACCCATCCCACCTAGGATTTAAAAGGACACAGCTACTACAGTAAGTGCTATTCATCAAAATACATCAGACCATCTTGTTTCCTTGAATCATTAGCTAATAGATTCTAATGATTAGAATCTATTAGCTAATGATTCACCGTTACCCTGGTAACGGTGTTCATTTAAAAAAAATTAATAGACTCAAAATATTGTTTCTGTATGTATATGCACTGTCCACTTTAGTAAGGACACCCAACACTGATAATTTACTCAGGTATCCAATATTTGGCAGCAGCACAATGCAGGAAACCATGCTTATACAAGTCAACAGCTTCAGTGAATGTTCACATCAAACATCAGAATGTGTGATAACAGTGACTTTAACCATGATATGCACGTTGGTACAAGATGGACTGGTAGTATTACAGAAACTGCTAATTTCCTGGTGCATTAAAGACCAAAACAACCAAACCAAAAATTGACTGTTCTGTGGGTAGAAACCATACTGATTTTTGTAAGCTGTCGGGAACGATATAGTAAATCAATACAATCACCCAAACATGGTGAACAGGAAAGCATTGCATCACACACAAAACATCAAACCTCAAGGAGGAAGGGGCTACAACAGCAGGCGTTTCTACTCCGGTCAGACAACAGGAATCTGACCCTATCGTGGACAAATTAGATAGTTAAAGATTAGAAGAAGAAGAAAAAAAAAAAGATGTCGACCCTGATTTGGTCATCTTATTTGGAAGTACAGAAATGGAACCTAATTTGATCTTCTGCTGTTGTAGCCTGTCCGCATCAAGTTTTAATGCATGTGCTGAAGTGCTTTCCCGCTATCCACAGTTTTAAAGAGTGCTTGTTTGAGTTATTATGGACTTGCTTCTCTGATTTCCCATCACCAAGGTATTCCAGACTGCAGTTCTACTGAATACAGGACTTTTTTGTTCTGGTTTATTTCTAGAGCTTATTGTGTGCGAAAATCCCAGGAGATCAGAGGTTCCTGAAATATTCAAGCCAGCCCAACAGGCACCATCAGCCATGCCACGGTTAAAATCACTGAGATCATACTTTTTCCTCATTCGGATGTTTGACTTGAGCATTCACTGAAGTCCTTAGCCTATATCTGCAATATGTTATGGACTAGACTGCTTCCACATTTGAAATTACTGAATGATAATCTTTTACTATTACAGTGGATGGGAAGTGTATTTAGTACATTCGAGATAAAAACAGTAACAGTTGGATAAAGAAACGTGACTTGCTGCATCTGAAAATAGTGCATGCATAAGCTCTTCATGACAATGTACACTTAATTTCCTGTTTCATTTGTATACATGCAGCATTTTTATGAGCACTTGTAACATATATAATTACTGACTGTAGCCATATGCTGCTTTTTTCAGCCTCACCAACCTCCAACAGCTGTGGAAAGACATTATATAGGTGTTTCATTCCCACAGCACTGATACCAGTGGTGGTTTAACTAGAGCATAAAACAGACAGAAGTCTTGCTGTATATCAGTACTGTTTACAGTATTAGACACCTACCTTGTTTAAATTCAGTTACAAACTACAGGTGGTTTCTGATCCACAGTTTGTTAACCATCCCCTAACACTTTGGAACCAAGAGTGGTCCCTTTCCACTGAATGATGGCATAAAGGACTATTTAAGTGTATACTGCTGCAGTAACCCCATACAAAGTGACCTAGTTAAATGTCTGATTTTTATTTTTATTTTTGCTTCTGCAAAGCTAATAGAATGAAGCAAAGCAAGATGCCAAAAACAAAGAGGTAATGAATTGAAAATCGATTTTTTTAGCTGAATCCTGAGGGCCCAAGCAAAAGAAGAAAAGCATAACTTTTTCATATAAAAAATATGCTATAATAAAAATAAAATGTTCATATGCGATATATTATGTATTTTAAATATGTTTAATGCAGAATTTATGTCATGAATTTCAAACACAAGGATTTTGCCCACAGTTTCAATGTTTGGTCAAAGCGGCCCTTTATTCGTTTTAGAAGACTATTTTGTACACTGACAAGTGCAATATTTATCCCTTAGCAATACTTAAAAATAAAAAAATATCTGAATACAAAATGTTCTTTTCGTAATAATGTCACAAAATAGTTCAAGAAGCAGGTATAAGCAGGTACTTAAACTGTTCCACAGCAAAAGCTTGCCTTAATAAACGCCCTACAAGTGTGCTCACGGCATGTGTATTAAAAAAAAACACTGAGGTACAAAAGATGACAAGAAAACATTTTGATAACATGCATCAGGATAAAATGAAAAACACCACATGCCAAAATGAGTACTACCAAGATTCTAAAGGTGCACATTACTGCAATGATCTATGAAATAAGTTATTTTTTAAAACTATTTCAAGCCTTTAAATCGAGTGATGCACACCTTTAGTATGAGTAGTATACAGAGTCTCGTCATGGTTAAAGCTCTAGAGCCCAACCAACAAAGCCATGCTCAGCTGATGTCAGTCTCATTTTAGCCTGCTATTAACACAACAGTAGTCATACTCATTAACGTTAATAGCAAACCTGGTCATGCGTTACAGGTCAATCAAAACAAGTCATTATAAAGAAGAGAAACACTGGCTCTTAAAATGCAATGAAAAATTAAAATAAGGAATCAGAATGCATTTAAGTCAACAATTCCATTCACATTAATGATCCCTCTTCAGCATGGTTATGTATGTGGCTTGGGAGTGGGGGAAAAGAGGGGAGGGGGAACGGAGCAGCATGGCTCAGTAGCACTGAGGGGGAGGAATTCATTCACAGCTGGCTGGAAGAGCACTTTCTACAGGAACCCTGAACTGAAAATGAGAGAGAACGAGGATTATTTTCTCTATCGGTTACATTCATACTATGTTCACTTATACACAAATCTTAAAAGATTAATGCAATGCGTTAGAGCTGTTGAAAAGGGGTTATGGAAAAAGTGCAAAGTGGAAAGTTTTTTGAAAATGGATCCTAACTTTTGCTGTTTTATGTTCTCTTAAACAAGTAAAGGGGTAGAGTGGAACCTCGGATCGCGAGTAACATGGTTTATGAGTGTTCCGCAAACCGAGCAAAGATTTTTAATAATTTTTTATTCGGAAACCGAGCAAGTATTAGTTTACGAGTGCCGAGTATCATGCTTCACACATGCGACTCTTATTTTGACACCGAGCGTCACTCTCTCACCTTCCACCCCCTCCCCCCCTCGGCTTCGCAAACGCACAGAAACTCTGCTCGTGCGCGCAATTTGACACTGACACACACACACTCTCCCCTTTTCACCCCCTCTCCGGCTTTACAAACGCACAGAAACTCTGCTCTGTCGCGATTCTTTTCAAAGGTAAAGTGCTGGTTCAGTTGTTTTTTTTGTTTTGTTTTTTACTTTACAGCAGTGATTCCCTTAGTATGCGCTCACGCCAGGTCAAAGAGATTTCTTTTTTTTCCCTGTTAAAACGGTGTTTCCGTGTTTGTGTATGTCCGTTTGTTGTGAAACTTAAGTGATTCCTTTAGTATGCGCTCATGCCAGTCTCGCTTTTTTTCCGTTAAAACGGTGTTTCCGCTGTGTTTATGCGCTTGTTGTGAAACTTAAAAAGTGAGTCTGTTAATATACGCTCATGTCAGTCTCAGAAAGATTTTTTTTTTCCCTGTTAAAACAGTGTTTCCGTTGTACGTGTGTGTTTGTTGTGAATCTTAAATAGCGAGGTGGGGAGAGGGAGGAGAAGTGTTACTGTGTAAAACGAGGCGAGGGAAGGGGCTAATTCCACACACACACACGGCGCCTGCGCGCATCAACGGAAACACTTATGTCAGGATTTATTTGTACTTTTTTTTAAAAAGGTAAAGTGCAGATTAATTTGTTTTATTTTCATTTTATAGATTGTATTAATTATTTTTATGTATTTATTTTTTGGGGCTGTGGAACGAATACTTTGAGTTTTCATTATTTCTTATGGGACATGATGATTTGGTTTAAGAGCGTTTTGGAATACGAGCCCACTTTCGGAACAAATTATGCTCGTAATCCAAGGTTCCACTGTATTCAAATTTGCACCACTGTACAACAGGTCCAGACAAAGTCTGATTGACTAGGAGACCTCTCTGACCCCAAAGCAGTGCTGCCTCATACATAATAATGACCACAATGTCTACCGTTCTTCAAACAATTTATACACAATCCCTCAGTAATTCCTTATTACAAAATGGGTGGATGGCAGAGAGGACTTCAATTTACAGCTTGCCCAAGGACAGGGTTATTTTAGGGTCAAGAGTTGCACCAGTGTCACCCAGCTGGTCTGCAGCACAGAAACAGCAGCTTGTGTTAAGTCATGAGACAGCACATCAAATAAGGTCACTCATCACGGAGAGCCTAGAAATAGTGCCAGGAGAACTACTGCCTCTCGCACAGCTCTGCCAGAGTTTAAATTTAAGATAATTATATATCATTAAAAGGTGGATATTAAATGTCTCTGTATACCTTTTGTTCACTTTCACAACATATTATAAGCTCAAAAGGAGTCTGAAATAGGATTACTGCATTAGAGGAGATTGTGCATCAAATGTAGAACACATTACGCAGCAATTACTCTACTGCACCCAGGACTGACTGAGATTACTGATGGCACACAACATAGCCACAGTAGTTACGGCTCAGAGAAGAGATCAATGGCCACAAGGATTTACACATTAATTGACTTTACTTGACCCATTTTTACCAGCCAAACAATTTTAAAATTAATTTTGTCGACACCGTCTCTGCATTGCAAACTAAATCAGTCTTGACTACAGCATCGGCCGACTAAACATTAACATTTTATAGTTTCCAAATGTATTTTAAATGTGTGAGAGATACAACTCACATCCTGTTCATTCTACATTCTCAAAAAAAAAAAAAAAAAATAGAAAGAACTCCCCATAAATATTCATGGTGTGCAATATTTTATATACTAACAATAAATATTAAAGTAGACTAACCAAAATCTGCAGTTTCTCTTTTTTGATGACGGGAGACATATGCAAAACAGGGTTTTTGTTGCACCGGCCATATGTTAATCACGCAGGGTGCACCTGTTTTCATTTGCATACATGTTTTTGTCTCTTGCTTGGTAATATAGCCTCACTGGCTAGCATGTATTGTTGTTGTTAGTCTTTCGGCACAACAGCTTGGCACAGGTTTTACGTCGGATGCCCTTCCAGGCGCAACCCTCCCATTTATTCCGAACTTGGGACTGGCACTGCATCCAGTGGCTGGGGTACTGGCTAGCATGAATCCTGGCTAAAAAGTAACTTCAAAAAGCTGCACTTGCCTTCTCACAGTTAGAATTGTTTAATGCATCTATGACAACACTGTATGTCGTTAAATCCAATAATGTATTTTGCACCTTTAATTCACTTTTACTAATAATAAAGACTTTGCTACAATTATTTTTTTAAACATATGGAGTAAGCTGTGCCTCAATTTTTAAAAGCCTTACCAGCTTAAGGTGTCTCATGCAGCATGCAGCAAGCAGATGAGGAATTAACTGGAAAAAAGCATGGATTTAACATGCAGAAACTTCACTACACAAGATGAGAGCACAAGAAAATTCCATCATACATGCCATGCCCTGCTTGGTTACTGAGGAGAACTGCATATTTCGTAAACTGGCAAACACACATTCTGAAGAATAAACAGTGTTTCCTCAGTAACCTAGGAAATGAATATGAACTTAAATGTATAAGGAAAGTGGGCAGCCTTTAAGGAAATCTGTGGGGATTTGCTCAAGGAGCTTTAAAATAAATAAATAAATAAATAAATAAAGCCATGTGAGAAAAATGAGAGAAAAAAAAATGTAAACCTTCAGTGTAAGTGTCTTCCTCCTTTATATCGGTGATATCATGGTAAGATGGCCAAATCAGCTTGAATACACAACCATGAGTGATTACCAACATGTTAGAGAAGCAGTGGTCACTTCTATCATCTTAAAGGAGGAATGGTTTAAATGTGTCCATACAGTGTCAATGCAATACATCCGAAATACTGGATGTTATGTGTACACTATAATGCTGTGATTTAAACAAAAACTCCACTCTAAAGGACATCATGTTTGTATTGAAATATTTTCAACATGCTTATTATTCTGGGGAAAATCAGTCAGTTAATAATAAAATTTCAATATTCCTGTGAGACTTCAGCAGTTGTGTGGTGCTTTGTCGGGTTGGGGGGGGGGGGGTTTACTACACTACTTGTGCAGTTACAATGCCATTCATTTGGCAAAAATGGTTCTTCCGATATATCCTAAATGCTCAGCATCCTGGATAAGAACTAAAACCAAGAATTTCCATTCGCAGTATTTTGCCAAATGAGAAAGAAATAGCATAGTTGCAAAAAAAAAAAAAAAAAACCTGCGCTCAGCGTTCCAGAATGCAATGCAGCTATGTGAAACAGCTGCTCTGAAGCACTGCAGAGACTCACCCAGGCTTGTTGAGCAAGATATACTGATTAAAGCACTGTTCACCACACTCTTCATTTCAGTCTTTTTGGTCAGATCGAATTTGCATCTCATAACAGTTCACATTTATAATTGCAAGTCACTTTCCTCTGACTAATGTGGAAGTGTCCGTCTCCTAAAATATTATGCACACACTAATATGTCTTTAATATGAATTTACTACATTCTCAAGTTCTTCTGAGAGAGAGAGAGCGCGAGAGATATTTGAGTCAGTGTGTTGTGGGCAGCACAGTAAACTGTTACCCAAAGAGAAAATAGATTGAAGATGTAAAAAACATGAAAAGGTAAAAGATTAAGATTGAAATCTGTTAAGATTTCATGTACATAGTCAGAAAAAAAGGACTGACAAAATAAAACTGTTAAAGATTAAATATGAAATTTCATATTTACTCTGATTTATGCAACATATCCTGTGTGTTTGCTTGTGTCTGAAAAACACTAATATTGTAAACAGTCCAGGTTTATTATATTTAGGTAGAAATGCGTCATCCTTGATTTGGATTAAAAGTAGCCAGGAGGAAAATGTGACTATCACACATTTACTGACTGGTAGACGGGACAATAAAAGCCCTGCATTTATAGTGCAAGTGTTTTACTGTACATGCATCCTACTAAAAGTTGATTTTTCTTTTTCTTGTCTTAAGTTTTCATTAGACAATCAGAGTTAATAAGAAATGTTTTGAGTAAAAAAATTATAAGTTTAAAGATAAATAGAGTCCGATACTTACTTTTTCCTCTCTTTGTCCCTCTTGAGTGTAGTGGAGCTGCCTGCTTGCTGGGCCTGGGACAACAGGAGTTCAGCTGCCGTTTTCTTCTGCTTGAAGATGTTCAGCTCATCATCAAGAGCCTTCTTTTTATCTTCTAGCTTCTTCTTCTCATCCTGGTGCAACTTCTTCAGACGGTCAAATTTCTCATGCAACTAAATATGAGGAACACATGGTCAGTGCTCAAAGAGCTTGCTTAGTAAGGTGAAGGAAAAGCATAGCACTATTCAATTAGCTTATATTTATTTCACTGTCTCAATTTTATTTTGGAATAAAGACATTTCTGGGTAGTAGACACAAAATACTCCAGAGCAGATATATTCAACGTATTAGAAGGGGGAAAAAAATCATGCTCTAGGTATAATGTGTAGAAGTGATTTAAAAGATTTTGAACCTCCTTCTCTGCCTCCTTTAGCTCAGCTTCTTTCTCTTTCACTCTCTGAACAAACATCTGCCTCATCTCTTCTTCCTTCTTCTGCAGCTCACCCATGAACTCATTCCTCTTGGCCTCATAAGTCTCCTGCAGGCTGTTTTGACAATGAACGTAGTCATGATTTACAAAACAAATTATTATTCTTTACTGTTCTCAAATTCTTTTTTTATTTTACCTTTTCTCTCCTCACCTGAAAGGTTTGCTGTCAGGATCAGTGTCTTTAAAGCCCATCTCCTCCAGTTTGCAGCGGCGATAAAGCTCATAGTGGCGTGTGTGGGTCTGCTCCCTCAGATCCTCCATGTTGACTCGTATCAGCATCTCTCTCAGTTTCACAAAGTCACAGTGGTTCTCATTTTCCACTAAAAAGAAATATGATGAATTCTTTAAGAACAGCAGGAAAATTAAGTCATGTCACCAGATTATTTCAACTGATATTTGAAGAAAACCTGTTTCCTTGTCCTGAATTTTATTTATTGCAGTTAGCAAAGCCTGGTGAATCATTTGGTTCGGCCCTAATAATCATGTACGAAAATATTTAAGAACAGTTCATCAACAGCTGGCATCTTACAATATAAAAAAAAAGCTGATATTTATGTCAAATTCTAACAATTAATAATATTGCACCAAATATTAATAGCCTTAATTTATGGCCCAGTAAAGGCTCACAAAACTAGTGATGTCTACTTTTTGATCATTTAAGTATTAAAAGGCCTGAATACATCATGTCCAGCAGATGTTTTTTCCAAAAAAAAAAAAAAATCTGTTAAAGATATCCTCCTGTGACCACGCAACAGCTTCAAAACACCAGCCATTTTCAGTCACAATATAGCTTTTTTTTTTTTTTTTTTTTTGCCATTACAAATGTTGGATCACCTGAGGCCGAAAAACTTTATTCACATTTACACAATGCCTATGACTCACTCAATGACACACACAAGTACAATACAGAGTGATCATATTCCATTATTGGATATTATTACATGAAGAATATTATTGTATTCTGTTTTGGTTCAGTACACAAGGTGGCAGATAGTTATACAATTCAAATCTTTTATATGTGAATATATACATATAGCATAGATAGACCCAGATGCCACTGCACTGTCATACACCCGACTTTAGTGAGAAAAGCACAACCCAGAATAACCCAGCACTTTCTTTGCTAGGTCAAGTTAAATTAAGCACTAGCCCACTTACATGGAATGTATGATTTGTATGAAAAGAGAGTGAGAATGGGAGGGAGAGAGAGGGAGAGAGACAGAGAAGAGAGAGCAAGAGAAAAGAAAGGAGGAAAAGAATGAGAAGAACAGCAACACTGCCAGAAACAGCATGCTGGCTTGTGGTTTATTGTGCCATGCTGAGAATCGGTTTCTAACTGTGATGCTGCTCTGCCTCTTTTTACAGAAAGCAGACAAAGATAACAATAAATTAAACAATAAAATGGTGGTTAAAATGGTGCAGCTATGTGAGTGAGAGCCTGCACTAACAGCCCTGACTCTGAGAGCAGATCTCAGCATTATTTCCTCTGTCAGACGTGACCAGAGCGTACCCTGAACAGTTCCCCATGGGTACTGCCGAGCCTTCACCATCTTGTTCCCGATCTTCACTTCCTCAGTACTTCCCACTACAGCAAACGGCAAATGTCCCTACACAGCCCCAAAAAAAAAAAAAAAAAAAAAAAAAGAGACATGCAAATCAGAAATCAGTGTTGTTATTGCAACCAAAATGTTTTACATACATTTTTCTTATTCATGCAGCATTATTTATAGAGAAATGCACTACTCACAGAAGAAGGAGCAATCAAAGGAGCAATGACTGACATTTATTGGCTAGTAGTAAATCAAATAAAAAAAAACTAAAAATAAATTAAAGCAAAAAACAAACCTTTACCAAAAACATGACTTTTGACCGAAGCAAACCATCTAGGGTAGAAGCATAAGCCACTGCGCCCTCACTTTTACTGAAGTGAAACATTCTAGAGTAAATGCTGTTAAATCAGCAGCGGTTGATAAAGCAAGCTACCCACTACCTCATTATGGCAATATTTACTTTCAGGAAAGCCATCTACATCAGAATCTGTTGAAGAAGAGATAGCATCGAACATGCATTCTCTGTGTGAGAGAAAGAGAGGCTCTGGGTTTAGTGTCTGATGAGCTGTAGGACATAACATATGTTTTCATACACACAGAAAATTATCACTATCCACTATAAAATGTCTTCCAAAAATTGCATATTTAATTCATATGGAAGATATAGTATGTTATTCCAGAAAGCCCTGAACATTTTTGACAAAAGAAGAAAGTATTGAAATTCTCATGTCCAGATCATTAAGCCATCACATCCGAAGCACATTTGAACTACAATTATATATAGATGTGTTCATCAAAAAAGGTGGCGCTGACAACTCTGTGGTTACAAAAAAATTCCAGTAATTTAAAGGATGTTCTGTAAAAAAAGCTACAAAGTATTCACTTCCCATCCTGCTCACTCAGGAACTGCATTTATTTACTGTCTGACACAGAAGTCTTTGTTCTGTTAGTGGGTGTGTGTATCTTTCCCACACTTCCTGTAGTGACAACACACTGCTTATACATTCCTGTCCTTCTCTGCCATTTCCTGATAGAAAGACAAGGATGTCTCAGCTGAAGACCAGAAGGGCTGTTTCTCCTGTCATAGAACAGGCAAAGTGAAATTAATCCGCGCAGGATTATCAAATACAGGAGTGTAATTTAGAGTGGTGATTGAACAAAATTAATGACGACATGTTTTTGTTAAACTAAAAGGGGTGCACTGTTTTTGCACAGTTCAACAATGAACCGGGGGGATAAAAAAAACTTTTCATTTATTATGAATTTAACTCAAACATATACAGTACATCTAAAAATAATATTGGGTATTTTTTCTGTAATTTTATTTTTTTTAAAAAGAAGCTGTGCAGTGAAACTGTGTTCTAGATTAATTACACTTACTTAAATATAAATATTTCAGGCCTTTTTCAAGCCTATTTCCTAAAATCAATCAAAAAAAATCTTCTGAAAAGTATGTTCATTATTGCATTAATACTTGGTCAGGACACTGACATGATAAAACAAACTTCATTGGAAACTTCACTCTGGACTTCAAGCTTGCCTATTAAGAGTTTTATTATTGTATTGTTTTCATAAAAAATCCAAAAGGCAGTACGTTTTATGACCTGGATCACACGACATCCGTGTGTGCTTTCACACTTCATTATCCAGTTACTTAGACAGAATCAGGGTGAAAGTCAAATACTTTTGGTTTGGTTTGCATGTAATTAAACCAAGCAAAGCCCAAAAAATGTCAGCTTTAGGGCTGAAAACATGTGCAAGTAACCTATAAAAAGTGGAGAAACATTTGAAGTATAAACAAATAACTTGATTAAGCCCAGAAAACACAGAACTACCTGGCCATCACACCCATATGTGCGCACTCCAAAACCCTGGACATTAATACAGACTTGGTTCCCCCATTTTCCAGTAATACATGTCCCTACTCTTCTGAGAAGGCTTTGCATTAGATTTTAGAGCATGGCTGTGGGGATTTGCGCTTATTCAGCCACAAAATCATTAATGAAGCCAGCTACTAATTTAAGGTGAAGAGGTCTGGTACACAGATCATGTTCCAGTTCATCTCAAAGGTATTCAGTGGGTTAAGTACAGGACTTCTTACATAATTTTGACAAACCATGTTTTTAAGAATCGCTCTATGTACACGGGGTTAGTGTCATGATGAAACAGGTCTGGGCTTTTAATTCTATTGAAGGATGCTTTTGACTTGTGGCAACAGTTTAAAGAAGACCCACATACTTCTGCTACAAGATAATTACAGAAATTACTACATTTTGTGTATAGCATCCATCAATTACTCACAATTCTTCAGCACTCATCTGACCTTTGGCTCTTTTTGTTTAGTTTAACAGCTCACATCTTCAGGAAAAAAAAATTCTCTGTAGCACAAAATAAAAATTTGGTTCACTTCCTGTGTTTGAATCTATTTAGGCTTAAATGACTTTCTCCCAATTAAACCACACGAGTTTGACTGCTCTCAAGTGTAACTGCCTACGTCGTCCATGCTAGAGCGACTTACATTCATGGTGGAGTTGATCTCTGCCACAGTCTCATCATCAGTGGGGAACTGGTAAATCTGTACTCCGTTGCTGACGAGCTCACTGGTAATCTTAATTTTGAACTTGGCCAGTTCACTCTTTGAGACGGCATCTGATTTGGCAATGATGGGGATGATATTCACCTGCATTATTGTCAATAAAGAATACACATTTATTAAAGGCAGGAAAGAAAAAAAACTCTTTTGTTTCATTAAAAAGCAGGGCTAACAGAATCAGACAAATTCCTGACATTCCTATACATCGTGGATAAACCTAACAGGAAACAATTGGATGAAAACTCAGAAAAAAGCTCAGTTGAGGTTGACACCAAACAGAGACGTCTCAAATTTACCATTTTATGACTGTTCCAAAATCATCTCAGCAAACAATTTTAAATCATCTATAGGAAATTCAACTGCCCCTATATATACACACACACACACACACACACACACACACACACACATACACACACACATACATACACATACATACACACACATACATACACACACATACATACACACACATACATACACACACACAGTATTAAAAAAATGAACCAATTAACATTAAATTATAATGCTTTGGTGGTGATTTTTCTTTCACTACAAAATGGAGATTCATACAGAAAAAGTTACAATTACAATATCTAGAGAGATACAGCAGAATAAATAGGGCTTCACTAAACCATCAGCCTCCATTCTTCTTTGGTTAAGGATTAAGTGCACTGAACACTTAATCCTGCTCAGTCTTTCACAAATAAATAGAAAAGGCAAAAAAAAATCTGACTAAGTACAAAGCTTAGTAGAGCTAACCCATACCCACTGGCTTGCAGGACTTCCTGCCAGTAAAGTTTTTTACTGTGAGCCTGTAATGCACATCAGTAGTATACAGTACATAATGGTTTTCACCATAGAGTGCTTGTGCACCTGCATACTGTATAACCAGTATTTTAGTTAACACAATTAAATAAGCCTGATTGACACAGTTCCCATCCTGCTTAGTAGCACAAGAAAGGAAAACTATATTCGTAACCTTTTGCAATGTTTTGTTTAAATTTTATTTTCTACTTTTCTTGCAATGTCTGTTGCTTTTATTATATGTTATCAATATATGCTGCCCTCATTACCCACTTAGACATCAGTATATATACAGTACATAAACAATATGCACAAACCCACTAACAAAAAATGGATTGAAGAAAGTACCATTACGTGCCATTAGCAAAGCTTTAAACAGCACTGACCTTACTGTCCAGCTTTTTCATGGTCACCAGGTCCAAAGATTTTAAGGAGTGTCCGGTGGGTGCAATGAAATACAGGCAGGCATGAATGCGCGAGTCATGATAATTGTGAAGTGTACGCTTGATCTTCAGCTCTTCTTGAAGGTAAGCCTCAAACTGATTGTCAATGAACTCCACAATCGATTTGTAGCTGCAAATGAGAACAGAGTCATGTAAATAGTAAACAGTCCAGTAGTTCTTTATCATCTTATTCTGAACTATTCAGAAGTCACAGTGCTGATTCTTGGTTCAATCCAAATAAATCTTTACATTGCTTACTAAATTCTAAAACATTTGATGTCCAAATAATCAAGATAATGTGCCAGGTAATCCAAGTGGAGTGGACCTGATTTACTCTGTATTTCACAAATGTCTACATGGAATCACACAAAGTTGAAATGCATGTATGGAGGATTCTGCAATGTTTGATGCATAAGCATACGGGCAGAGTTAAGTTTAGATTTATTTCTCAGAAAAAGAAAGTCGGTTTGTTCTGAAATATGATAGGCAACATCAATATGTTGATCTGTGGCTGGACCTTTAACTATCACTGAATTACTTCAAAAGCATGTCCCCCATCAGTCAGTTAGCATTTCACACAACCAGCATTGAGTTATTGTCAGATATGTTCATGTATGATTTCATTATAGGCGACCCGATGGTGCAGTGGTTAGCACTGTCGCCTTGCACCTCCAGGGTCCGGGTTTGATTCCAGTCTCTGTGTGCATGAAGTTTGGATTTTCTCCCTGTGTTTGGTGGACATGCAGATTAGGCTAATTCGCATTCCCAAATTGTTTGTAGTGTGTGATTGAGTGTGAGTGTGTGCATGTGTGTGCACCCTGTCCGTAGCCCGTCTCGTGCCCCAAGTCTCCTGGGATAGGCTCAAGGATACACAGGATAAAGAGGTACAGATGATAAGTCAGAGTAAGTGATTTCATTATTGTCCTATGTACAGTACATTGGCAGGAACTGGCCATGAGTGGCAATGTTTGAGAATCACTGAACCCCACAAAAATCGCTGCTTGCTGCCTGCTCTATAGGTATCACGACATTTAGCTGGAAAGGCTGTGTAAAACCCATTTTAACTTGTTTAGAACTAAACAGGCACACAGCTGGTATATCCACAGAGAACATAAAATACTTCACTCTAGGTAGGTTAGATAGGTTAAGACCAATTAGATACCCAGCAGCTAGAAATAATTATTACATGATAATTGTCATAATTGTTACGGAATGCCTATCTATACTTTAGACATGGGACACCAAGAATTCAAAATTTGTAAGCAGAAAAAATTCTAAATGTAATTTTGAAAATAAAACAAACCATAGTTCTATTTGTATGATTTTTAAGCAAACAATCCAAAATGTTCTTTCATTACTGAGCCAAACCCATTCTCACCTGTCCTCTTTGTTGATCTGATCTCCAAAGCCAACCGTGTTAACAACAGTGAGCTTAAGACGCACGTTGCTTTCCTGCAGCTCATACGTGTTGGACTTGAGCTGCACTCCAGGCTGGTTGTGCTGAGTTGGCTCACCCTCAAACTTGGTGTTAAATAGGGTGTCCATGAGAGTGGACTTTCCCAAACCTGTCTCCCCTAAAAACAAAAAATATCTGCATTACGTCAGTGGAAACTTTAGTTCTTGGATACGAGTAACAGAGTTCAATTTAATGAAGCACACTACATATTTAGAAAAATACAGTCAAACTTTTTCCACTTTCATCATCTTGGCTGCTTATGGCCATGATTCCTGCTCTCTATAAAAGCAATGAAAAGGCTAATCATTCTACACCACTAGAATGTTAAATTATATGGATGGCTCTCGTTGGCCACTTTTAATATTTAACTTGCAAAGTACTTTCCCAAGGGGGCACGGTGGTGTAATGGTTAGCACTGTCCCCTTGCACCTACAGGGTCTGGGTTTGATTACAGTCTCTGCGTGCATGGAGTGTGCATGTTCTCCCTGTGCTTGGTGGGTTTCCTCCCACAGTCCAAAGTTCCAAAACGTGCAGCTTAGGCAAACTGCCGTTTCCAAATTGACCCTAACGTGCGCGTGTGTGTGTGCCCTGCGATGGATTGGCATCCTGCCCTGGGTGTACCCCACCTCGTGCCCCAAGTCTCCTGAGATAAGCTTCAGGCGCCGCGACCCTGAATACAGGATAAAGCGGTATAGACGATGAATGAGAGATGGGTAATTTCCCCATGGGTGACCCTCCTACCTAAGTGAGAGAAGGGGTACACATACAATAAAAATAAGAATTGAAAATTGAAAATTGGCCACCATAAGCTGTATTATCTTACTGATGCTGAGCAAAGATTAAACAACAACCTAATCACTCTATGATGAGATTAAATCACCAACAGAGCAATAAGAAAATGGCAGCAGAGGCCTGACTCATTGATCATCTGACAATTACAGGCATTTCCTCTTCTCTCCGTGATAAACTGTACATGTACTTCTGGTCAAACTGAATAGAGCATGTATGAAGCATAAGAAGGGGAAGATGTGACTTGCTTATTTTTGGACAATTTTTTTTTTACATTTTTTTTTATTTCCATGACTGTTATAGTGAGGATTGAACCCACCATTATACATTATCCAAAATTATATGTTATTAAACTGAAAAATTACAGGTTTCATGTCCATCATGATTAATCACAGTAATAGCAGACAAATGCGCTGTGCACATTTTTATAATGTCTGCTTTCTAAATTAACATACGCTGTTCAGCTTCTTCACCATCATTATTAATTTAAACTGCCATAACGACTATGATTAAATATGTGGAATTCAGACGTTTTATCTCAAAGTTATGGTTAATCCAAAATGGCACACAGTCAGGTCCATAAGTATGTAGACAGTGATAAATATCATATTTGTGCCTCCGTACGCCACCGGAATGGCTTTGAAAGGAATCAATCAAGATGTGTTTGAAGACTGTCAGCTTTAATTTTAATTTCAAAAAGATTGCATTAAGAGTTTAGGGACTACACTCATTTTTATGCAATCCCTCCATTTTCACAGGCTCAAACGTAATTGGAAAAACCAACAACAATAACTATTAGGGTTATTTTTACTAACAGCTACCTACACTTGTTTGTTTGTGGTGCTTTCTGCATTCAGTTTTGTCTTCAGTAATTAATAAGCAACCTCAATTGGGTTGAGGTCAGCTGGCTGACTTGCAGGGCTGTGCAATTAATCTAATTTCAAATTCAATTACCTTTTTCTCTTCCAACAAATGACGAAAACAAGATAACTGAGATTCAATCATTATTGTGCTACAATCCTTTGTTGCAGTGACACACTAATTTTGTGTTAAAAATCCATCACATCCTTTTTACTTTATGGCAGTCACCTTTATCTCTTTGGAAACATCATCCACTTATTCAACTTTAATTCTATTATTCAGCTATTATGTTTCCACTGTCAAAATAATAAACCTTGAATAACACACAAGGTCCAGCTGTTGGTTAGAGCCAGGGATATAGCATTTAAATCCGGGGACAGGAAAATATACAATACTGCCAGAACTGCACTCAGAGGGGCATAAAATCGGCGAAGACGCAATATGAACAGTGGATTGAGGCTCATTTTAACAACTCCCAGCAGGTGTGGGAGGAAATCAGGGTCATAACAGACTATAAGAGAACACCTTTATCTTTTAACAGTTGTGACACCTTAGCAGAGGAGCCGAATATATTTTATGCCCACTTTGATAGGAGCAACCACTGCCCCGCCCTCCCTCTAGTGATACTGCCGCAGTCCTGAGCAGCCATGATGTAAGTCAGTGCCTCCGCAACATTAATCCCAGGAAGGACCTGATGGAATGCCTGGGCGGGTGCTAATGCACTGTGCAGTTGAACTGGTGAAGGTCTTTGCTACCATCTTCAATCTGACGCCATCCACATCATGGGTGCCAGCATGCTTTAAAAAATCCACAATCCACTTATTGGAAATGGGACAGTAGAGAGGGTCATCAGCTTTAAATTTCTTGGCCTAACTGTGACAGAAGACCAAACATGAGGTAATAATATGTATGCCATATGAAAGGCCCAGCAGTGCTTCTTCTACCTGAGGAAACTGAGCAGGGCCAGCAGCTTTTGGTGAACTTTTACCATTGTGCTATAGAGAGTGTGCTGACATCTGGACTTTTGGTGTGGTTTTCCAGCTACACTAAAGCAGAACAGAAGGCGCTGCAGCGGGGAAAATCACCGGGACTAGTCTCCTGGAGGTTAACACCATTTACACCACACACTGCTTTCAAAGAGTGCACAGTATCCTACGTGTTCAGCATCACCCTTCACATCACCTGTTTCAGCTTCTGTCCCACAGCCTCTTTGCAATGGCTCTAAGTTGAACAAGCAGTTACCTACCTCTCTGTCCTTACCCCCACCTACTCTTACATATCGTACATCATCTTTACAATAACTGTGAACTGGACTTTGCATTGCTGCAGCACAAACAGACACTTTTTTTGGTTCGTGCCCTCTTTCTCCCTTTATGGTTACTGATAATGAAAGTTAAATTGAAAAACTCCAGGCTGTTTCTATTTAAAGTTGAATAAATAGAGGATGTTTCCAAAGGTAACGAGTCACCAGGTTAAATAATCGTGATCTCAGTATTGACCAAAATAGGGCTAGGGTTAGCAGCTACAGTACACATAGCTCATATACTCCTGATGATGTGGTATACTTTGGCCTTTCCTTTTCTTCTCAATAATTGTATTTTTCAATAATTCTTGTACAAGTTAATACTGAATCAGAGATGGGCATACTTTTATAGGCTTTGCAGCCCAATCTGGCTTTTCTGTTCTTGAAGGTTACCAGTGGTTTGCATCCAGAGGTAAACACTCTGTTTTCATTAAGGTGTCTCTGATACGCCTACCTCCTCCAGAGGGTTCTTGGCTTGGGTGGATGTTAAAGGGTTTTTCTTTCCATCAAGTAAAGAATTCTACAATCATCCACTACAGTTGTCTATAGTTTTTTTTTTTTTTTTTTACTTAAATGATGGCCAGCTTGGCTTGCATTGCCACCTTTTTGGACTACATAGTGAGAATCATGAATTACTACTGAATGCAAATTCAACACTTGAAATTGCCTCCATACCTTCCAGCTCCTTAACATGTCATGAATTAACAAAGAAACAGCCCAATTACTTTTGAGCCTGTGAAAATGGAGAAGCTGGTAGAGGAAAACTGTTTTTCTATGTCTTATTTAGTCAATATTTTTAGAACCCTAAAATGAAAGCATCCACCACAAAATTAAAGGTGATCTCCTACACTTCGATTGCACCTTGACTACCTGATTTTAAATCCATTCTGGTGGTGCACAGAGTCAAAAACAGGAAATCTTTCACTGTCCATATACTTATGCTAACCTATAATTAGAAAAAACAAGTAATGGAGAAATCCTCATGGGTGACCGGATTATTTTGGACCCAGACGTTAATGTGTTTTCTCAGCCAAGTTCCCTTATCCTTGTTTTATTGTAAAATGGCATTAAACATCAAGATCATTCAGATCGCATTAAGTTTAATGATCACTGCTTAACTGGAATTTCTTTTATGATTGAATATTCTGTTACAACAATTACAGAAGAAGACCACAATATTTCATTAGTAGAGTGTAAGGCCTCCTTTTGCAGCCAATACAGCAGCAATTCGTCTTGGGAATGACCGATACAAGTCCTGCACAGTGGCCAGAGGGATTTTGAGCTATTCTTCTTGCAGAATAGTGGCCAGGTCACTACGTGATGCTGGTGGAGGAAAACGTTTCCTGGCTTGCTCCTCCAAAATACTTTAGATCTGGACTGTGCAGGCCATGGGAGATGTTCAACTTCACTTTCATGTTCATCAAACCACTTGGTCACCAGTCTTGCTGGATGTATTAATGCATTATCATATATACAGCACAGCCTTCAGGATACAATGTTTGAACCACGGGGTGCACATGGTCCTCCAGAATGGTTTGATAGTCCTTGGCAGTGATATCTTGTTATAATTATTGTAATTTTGCAAATAATATTGCAGCCCAACTCATCACTGATCCACCCCCATGCTTCACTCTAGGGATGCCACAGTCTGGGTGGTACTGATGTAACGATGTGGGAAAGAGTGCAGGTGGACTCATCAGAGAACAATAAATGTTTCACATTGTCCACAGCCAAGATTTTCGCCCCCATTGAAACCGACATTTGGCATTGGCACGAATGACCAAAGGTTTGGCTATACAGTAGCAGCCCGGCCATCTACATTGACCCTGTGGGGCACCAGTTTTAATGGAAACAGGAGAATTGAGGTGCACATTTAATTCTGCAGTGAGTTGGGCAGTTGTGGTTTTATGTTTTTTGGATACAATCCTGGTTAGCACCCGGACATCCCTTTCAGATTGCTTCTTCTTGCGTCCACAACAGTTACTCCTGTTGGATGTGATTCGTCCTTCTTGGTGGTATGCTAACATTACCCTGGATACCGTGGCTCTTGATACATCACAAAGACTTGCTGTCCTGGTCACATATGCACCAACAATTTGTCCTCTTTTGAACTCTGATAGGTCACCCATAATGTGTGCATTGCAATACTTTTAGCAAAACTGTGCAATTACTCTGCTAATTAAACTTATTAAACACTCTGCTCTTACTCTTATATTATTTATACATACTGTATATATAAATAATTTAAGATCAAGTCTTCTAATTAAACACTTCTAATTACAAACTTTGTGGCTTGACCCATTCAGCATCAGGCCACAAAATAAATTACAGAGAAGGTAAAGGTTATAACACTTCTAATTACAAATGCCTGAGCTACAAATGCCACTGTGAATCCAAGTATTTTTTATGCCTTTGCTCCAATTGTGACACAAGCACATGGAGGTATCCCTTACCCTCAGCTTCTGGAGCATAGAAAGGGCCAGTTTAAACCTGCTGAACTAATCCAAGTTCTTTGCAAGACAACTCAGCTATCCACATTGCAGCAAATGATCTTATCATTTGCATGTAAGGTGTTGTAATAGTATTACATTAAAAAGAAAACTTTATTGCTTTAGCCTAGTCTTCTCAGTGATAAAATCACAAATTGTACAAGGACAACAAAGAGCATCAGTCATGAAAATTAAAATATTTAACACCAGCATATGCCTATTCTTGGACCTTAACTTCAAACATGCTATTATACTATATCTGACTTTTCACTGCAAGAAATGTACTTTGCAGTTTTAAAAATCATCTTAAAACTAAATCCCAACTACCCATTGCATAGTTGATATGTTCATACACTCTGGTCAGAGAACCATTAAAAATAAGACACGGAAGGAAGTTTCCAAGCCAGAGCAGCATTAAGCTGCATGTGGACAATTCTTCCATAAATAAATTAGGAAATTACGACAGGACACATAATTATTCTGTTAAATTATATAATTTAGTGTAGTATTTAGGTAACAGAAATTACTTAACATTTGTTGGTACTTTTTTCAGTTTTAAGGGTATACACCTCAGGACCCTCGGATAACCTCAGTAATATAATTTGTGTATAATTGCAAGATGCTGAAACAAGCCACAAAATTGATGCATTATCCTGAGCTCACAAAATGATTTATCATGTAAAATAAACCCTCGAAGAAGCAATGTGACTCATCTTACACCTTCCAGAGAAGTGCCCTGTTTGGATCAGACATGGCCCTTACATTTGCTCACTTTGCTAACAATTCACACAACTGACGAATGAGACAGGACCTGGTAAATGATTCAGCAGTGGCTCCTTGGTGGAGCTTTGATTTAAACTCAACCCTCTATTCAGTAGCCCAACCACTGAGCCACCCCAATCCATATAATAATTTAACCATATTACTCCAAGAAATCAACAATGTGTTTCTAATGGCACTGCAAAGTGCATCCGTGAAATATGTCACCCGCATTGCAAAGTGCATGTAAATTGTGACCAATAATATCAGGGATTAAGTCGTATGGGTTAGTTTTGGCCAATAGTGTGCAGTATGTGAAACTCATCAAATTTTAGGAAAATTTGGTTGAATGATACCGTATCTTTCTGATCCCACAAGACTTGAGAAAGTTTTGTTCTTAAACACCATTTTAAAGAGTTTTAATGCAAAATATACAAGCTAGTTACTCTAGTTATGATAGAAAAAGTTTTTTGGCTAGAAAAAAACTGCACTACTGGACAAATTATTTTTAGGGGTGGCAGGGAAATCCTGGTGTCAAAATGAGTCTGAAAGTTCTTGCTTCCTTATTACATCATGAAACCACATTTAAATATTTTTAAAATAGGCTTTCGACTTTGTCAGGGGCCCTCTTCATGGAAAATAAACTTGCAATTGACATAATACTGGTAACAATATATGACACATTCATAAATTTGGTATCAGAAAAGAGCTTATTGAACCAGAAGAATATGCATAACTCAAATCAATCAAAATGTGACTTAATACTTGGGTCACATATAATCTCAATTGATTATTTTAAACACATATTTTATCAATTTTGCTCGCTATTAAATAGACAGAATGCAAGTCATCAAAGATCATCAGCTGTCAGGAAGAAATCAGTATCCAACATAAAACTACAGAACTGCCATAGGCCAAAGTAATATGAGGAACATTTTTGCACAGTTTTAGAAGAAACTTTGAAATTGAAATCTCCTAGCAGGAAATACAACAACTGTAACTGCATCAAAAAAAGATCACTGAAGACTAAAAACAGCAAGAATGCAGCATGCCACACTTACCAATGCAGAGGATGTTGAAGCAGAAACCATGGTTAACAGACTTGTTGACCAGCTGGTCCGGCATGCTGTCAAAGCCAACATGGCCAGAGAGTGGCACTGCACGTGCGCCCTCTCCCTAAAAAATGATTGTCAATTGTCACAAATGTTTAATTGTATAAATGTATATCGAACAATACAGTTTTTTTCTATTGCTAGCAACACTCAGAATGGTATAGGCAATGTAATCAAAATAAAGAATAAATAATTGCATGTACAAAGAAAATCTCTTCAGCTACTTTTTTTTTCTTTTAACTTCATTCTTGATAAAATGCACAGGAAGCACAAATCAGGCAGGGAACCATTCATTTCCTCCTTCCTGTCTAACAGCAACGGTTTAAAACCACAGCTAAATGATCACCAAGTCTGCGTAGAGTTAATACAGTCACTAAACTAGCAAAACTGGTCAAAAAATTTCAACTTAAACTTATTATACATATACTGCATATGCAACTATAATGAACTGGTCAACTGATCCATCTGCTTAACACTATTGTTTTTGTACAGAACTTCTTTTGGCTTGGCTGTTTTTGCATTTTCACTGTTACGATTATAGCAGGTCTACACCTGGCCTACACAAACACTGACAGGAAACGATGTGCTTGCGCTCACCACACAGACATCATGTCTGACAACACATTAACCATAAATGTGTTATATACTTTAGCTGAGGACCCTGGGAACATCGTTTCCAATTTGTATGCTGCACAGAGAATGAACATGCATTTTATATGTATAACTCTGAAAGGATTCTGAGATAATTTTGAAATAAGGAAGGCTTAAAAAAAGTCAAATTCATTTAAAATGCATGGGTAAATGAGTGTATAATTTTATCACCAATTTAATGATGATTACAATTTAATCATGATTTGATCATCATCATTGTAAAATTTTATTACAATTTAACGTAATCAGTTTAATGTATTATATTACAAACAAAAAAACAGCACTTATAGGTAAAACGTACATTAAATTAAAGCACGTAAAATACGCATTAAAATTAATTACGGTAAACTACAATAAACTACCAATTTGGTGGTAGTGTAGAATTGAGTGTATACAGTTAGAAATTGGGAACAAAATAGTGCAGAATGTTTCGCTGTCTGATGTCAAAGCTGTGATCAGTAAGATAACAGAAAGCTCATCGTATGCCATCTATGGAATATTACTCGTAAAATTAAATTATCTTTTTTTTCTCCCCTCATCACTCATCACATCATCTGCTCAGCAGTAAGACGACGCCCACAGAACCGACAGGACAGGATGAGGATGGGGAAAATAAACTAACGGTACCGAGGCGCAGGACATGGCCGGCTGTTCTTCCCTTACAGTTGGTTGGCGGCCGCGGACGCCATTAAAGCATCGATAGATCTTCTCTGTGTGTGTGTGTGTGTGTGTGTGTGTGTGTGTGTGTGTGTGTGCGTGCGTGCGTGCGTGAGAGAGAATCCCTATAATTTACACAACCAGACCACTCGATATTTACCATCATATCAGTCACTGCAAATGCTGCATTTCACTACTGCTCGCTGGTTTGCAGCTACATCGACATATAAAGTCATCAACATGTTGAGTGCGAGGTCGACCCTGAAAGCCGAACTTAAGCATGCAATTCAAACTAAATCTAATTCAGTTGTCGAATTATGTAACAGTTACAGGCCTCTGGTGTATGTTCATCCCCTGCGCGTTTCCTCCACACACTCCGCTACGACCTGCGTGCTGTTTATTGTGCAGCACCGCTACATTTGTAAGAAAACCACCAAACTGTTTCCCTGAAATCAACTAAATCACAAAATAACCCACTCGCGTCACTGCAATGACTTAGCTACACATCTAGAAACAAAGTATCATCCAGAAGGTAAAAGCTCGCTCACCGCTTGTCGAGCTATCTCAGTGGCCGCCATGCTCCGTCTCTGGATAAAGAGTCTGCACAGGAAACGACACTGCGCTCGTGCTCACACACGCACGCGCGCGCGCGCACTCACACAAAGCGAAACCTGTGGACCAATTTCCACATGAGGGAACAAGAACTACAATGTGTAATACATATCCGCGTGGGAGCATTGTCTCCCATCTAAAATCGCAAATATATGCAAAATGGACTTTAACAAAATGTTAAATGATAAAATAAACACAAAAAGGAAACTCGTTTTTTTTTTTTTTTTTTTACAAAAAGCTTGTCCTGTATATGATCCCCCCTTCTTATGATGGTCTATTCTCTCTCTCTCTAAAAAAAAAAAAAAAGTGCGGAAAGTTAAAACAATACGATTCAAAGTGACAGACATAATAATAATGTAGATAAAAATCAAGTAATTTGAAACACTCATATATTAGTTTATCATATCTTATTTTTATCCTAATTCAGACCATTGTATGCAGTCAAGCATTCTCTTCACAAAACTATATGCGAATATACAGTGTATAATATATACAGCTAATGTGTAGCTTAAATGCAGCTACTTTATGGTATTACGTTTATGGTATTATCCTCCCATACCAAGGCACAGTGCTATACTAGGAGCGTACCTGGATCAGGTTGAGTTACACGCCCCTATTTTGCATAGCTCCTTCTTTCTTACCAGATGAAGTGCCACACACAAAGGCACTTTTGCCAAGTTCAGGCGTAGCAAGCTTTTTTTGTCTGTTTGTTTTGTGGATTTTCTGTCAGATTTGAGCAGCTGCTCCATTTTGTGAAAGCACGTACAGTAGTTACCCTATGATGTTGATCAAAGTCACATTTTGACAGCAGGATTTAGGGCCCATCAAATAGATCTGCTACGGTCTTTACACATTTGGTTTTCTGCAGCAACAAGTGCGAGAGGCACAGTTCTTACTCCTAGAAGCATGCAAAATAACCCGGGAACCTGGGCTGCTCCTTTGAGCCCATGGCTTAAGGTTCCCTAAAGCGTTAAGAGATCGTAATTTTATGACACAAACACAACTCAATAGTCTGCCTATACACAGCACCAATAGGTTACCAAGGAAACCATCATGGTGTTGTTAGTGGAATGAAATGGATTCCCCGTTGACATGACAACGGTAAGGGAGACGCAAGACTTCGGCGTCTTCTGTCAGTGTACATTACGTCACCTGTGCGGTGAGGATGTAACGATCCAAATATGCGAAGAGTCTCTCGTCTGCCGACCATACCTTTTATTGTGCCAAGGTTTACGCAGCTGATTGAAGTCAGACAGTGCTGCTTTTCAGACTAGCCTGCTTTGCATTTTGACTGTCTTTGGGGCAGTTCACGTGCCGCGTCTTTTGCGAGTTCATTTTTGTTATTTTAAATGAAATGGTGCAACAAATGCATTCACAATAGACAGCGATAATGTTGCGACGCTCACGCGCTTTCCATGCTTTTGCACTAACTCGGAACATATTTTGAATCTGACACTTAGTTGCTTCAACGTTAGTGTAGCTTTGTCGCATTTCACTATAATTTCATGTATTTTGTCTCAGACTGCATTTATCGCGAATACACGTTGTTGTACTTTAATAAAAAATCATGTGCTTATCACCAGTCGTTGCGGACTTTTGACCTTGAATAGAAATTAGATCAGGAGCTTTGAATATTAAGCTTGAGAACCCCTTATATATTTCCTCCAAATTGTTGGCACAAAGTGAGAGACATACAAATGTCTGTCTGTGCAGGCCACTCATTTTCTTGTAGCAGAAAACTTCTTGGGCTAGGTCCCTTTAATTCCAGTCAAGAGAAATATTAAAGCTACAGCATAATATTGCATTGACTGGTTGCATAATAGCATGAATAAGCAGGGGTGTTTGTGTGGGGACTCTCAAAATTATTATATAATATATTTGTATAATTAATTTATAATGGTTAATTCATTCGTATTATCATTTGTATCATGAAGAATAAACAGTCGTTGGTGTGTTATTGGTCTACTCAACCCTATTTTTACAGACCAATTGAAATTTTGGGATGTGTGGGATGTGGACCTAAAATTTGACATATTTGCCTTCACAGCTAGTTGGCAGTTACATAGACGCTACCATTCAGCTTTCCATATACAAAGTGCTAAATAATAGATTTTATAACATTTTAAATAAGATGACATTCATAAAGATGCCAATATTGTGAAAATGTTATCTAATTCATAAACTAGATTAAAATATTAAACTTCCCAAAAATAAGCACCTCCCTTTGATCTGGCTATGCATTTGAATTTCAAAGCACTGATCAGGAAACCCAACACTGACTAATCTCAAACTGTATGTCGGTATCAAACTTTCCATTCATCTATATAATATAAAATTCTGGTCTTCCGTTCAGGAGTTCCCTTCTTCCGAAATTACTTAGTCTTTTTATTAAATATGTTGTATAATGAATCTGGCTACTGCTGAGATTTGAGGTGGTCAACAGTAAGGTGCTTGATGAGCAGTTTACTTTCCTGTAAGAAATAATAAATCGCAGCAGAAATAACAAATGTCGCAGTCTATCTTGCAAATACAAATGCCTCTGTAATCATTTAAGCAGTAATCAGTAACCTATTTACGGCGAGGTTTTCCTCTTCTGTAATGGTCATGTGACCCGCGTGTCAAACGGTTGAGTTGTCAGAGATATTGCTTCTGACCTTTGAGTCCAGCAACTCTAAGGGGTGGTACAGTTTGTCGGAGCCGGAACACACATCGTACACAAACTGTACTTCGGTTAATAGATTGTTTCTAGAGATTGTGGTTATATATCGTCTTGCTTTTGGGTTTATATTGACGCAGTGTTGTGTGATTAGGCTGTGTAAAGGAGCTAAGTGCTTGCTTGAGCGCGGAGGAAATCTTTGCACAGGTGGGACAGGTGAGCGAAATTCATCGTCATGGCACAGATGATTAAAAGTGATTAACAAGATTAACAAGTCTTTCTGGACAATTTAAACTATTTGGAAATGTAATTAAATTAGGCTGATAGTTTAGAACTGGACTTAAAAAAGAGGAACAATACAGAGCTTAAATGAGGAACTTCCTAAAGGACGTCCGCTTGGACAGAAAAGACACAGAATGAGGGGATTTTGAAGTGGACAGTTTCTGGACATGTAAACTTCTTCAGCTTATATATAAACAATTGGAAACGAGTCCGGTAATGTAAACATGTGTGACCGCGCGCGCAGCTGCGAGATGTCAGAAAGCGGCGCCATCAAACCCGAAACTCCCCTGGGTGCTCAGATGGATGAATCCGAAGCGCTAGTGCACGGACAAGAACATGAAACCAAAACCCAAACGAAGAAGTCGAACGAGCCTGATTCTGGCTTCACAGCGGAACCGAGCCTCGAGCAGCGCGCGCCCAAAGTTGTCGCGCGTGCGGTGTCGCTCCCACTCAGCGTTGCCACGCGCAGGTCCAGATTTCAGAGACAGCTGCAAGCTTCTGAATCAAAAGCATCACTCGATGTTCAGGAGAAAGGATCCATCACGCCTGCCATGCGCAAAAAATACCTGAAGGATTTATTTTTGAATTATAATTCGCATAGTGGCCTGGCAACACTCTTATCCCTGAAAAGCGCGAGCGAATCATCGAGGGACTGCGTGGATGAGCCGTCGCAGGGTGCGGACGAGAGCAATGCATTCTGGGTTCTGGATCCCACTGAACATGCATGGATGCTATCGGTTGTGGATGGAAATTATGACACTATGACAGAGTTTCTCACGGAGGACCCCAGTTTACTGACCAAGAAGGACTTTGTTAGCGGTTACACAGCACTCCACTGGTTAGCCAAGAAGGGCAAACACGAGACGCTATTAAAGCTCCTAAAAGATGCAGAAAGAAAAGGGTACCGGGTGAACGTGAACTTAAAGGGGAGTGGGGGTCTTACACCTCTTCACGTTGCTGCTATGCATAGTCAGTACATGGTCATAAAAATACTAGTCGGCGCATTTAGTGCCAACGTAGATGCTATGGACTACAATGGAAAAAGGGCATGGCAATATCTCAAAGGAAATGCACCAACAGAGATGAAGGAGCTCCTGGGTGCATGGGATGAAGAACACACAACCTGGCAACTAAATGCTAATAACAATAATGCAAGTTGCACTGAAGCTCCTACAGGCGACAGCCAAAAGGACACAAACAGAACAGTCACTAGCAGTGGACTATGGCGCTTTGGTTCATTTAGAAAGCTTCTTGCCCCATTTTTCTCTGGAAGTAAAAACTAAAGGACATCACAAATAGGTTAATGTTCAAGATATTACTGGAAATATTAAAAGATTCCTGGCAGTATGCTTGTATTCATATATTCATTTCAACAAGTTGTCATTTTATGATTTTGTATTCAGGCAAGTAAATAAAAAGTAAAAATTGAGTTTGCATATATTTGCCATAGCCATCAAGCATGTTTTTGTCAAATAAATCACATGGCATGTAATCTGCTTTAACCTAGACTCTTGGATGTTCACTTTTATTGTTAAGTTTTTTTTATTATGTTATTGAATCGCAAACCATGCACTACAACACTTGAAACACCTACACCACAGACTGACACCTACACACATTTCCCCCTTAAATAGAAACCATTCAAAAAGAAAAGGGCAAGAGGCATTCGAATATGGTGTGATCATTTATTGTAGACCAAGGGCATTTTCAGAGAATCTGTACAGAAGAGATTTTTGATCCATTTAACAGACGATCTCTTCGAACATCTGGGTAGAGGTGGTGAAGCTTGCAGGATGCAGATGTAGTCAAAGCTGATCGCACCGAGCTTACAAGCCAAGCTTTGTCCTCCTCCAGTGTCTGCGCTTGGAGTTGTACCTGTGGCCAAAACATTTTTTTTAGTGGACCCTAAAAATTCATTCATAAGCTTATGGACACATGTTTAAACAGATTAAACAAGCATACATTTGATCTATTTATTAAACTTGTGTATGTGAGGAGAGGAGAGGAGAGGAGAGGAGAGGAGAGGGGGGGGGGGGGGGGAGGATGTCGAGCATGTTTGAGCCTCTGAAGAAGTGTCATCTGTTCATTAAAATCAAAGCATGGCCACAAACATTATCCTATGCTGCTTTTGTACAATTTTTTTGTGAATTACACTGTGAATGGAAATTATCTACTAGCTAGTGATCAACAGCACTTAAAGGCTAATCAGCTAGCATTTGGTTAATTACAGGTAAACACAATTAAAATTTAAGCAGCCAAGTCTCAATCTGCTTCCGGAAATTGTTAAAAACTATTCAAGCCTGTCAAAATATGTACCGGACCTCAAGTTATAATCCATGATAAATGTAAAGCTCCTAAACCCATTCTATGAGATCAAACAGCTCTCATAGCACTAAATCGAGCACCGGCAAGAAACCTGAACCAATATTAAAACTATATATGAGGGAGTTAAAAGGTTTGGTGCAACACAGGGAAGAATTAAGGGCTTAACTTTTACTGTACTAAAACCAATTCTTCCAAATTAGCAGCAATGAAGCCTGTAAGACTGTTAAACATCTAACAAGGGCAAGATCGAGAATAACTTGTACTGGATGGTTTTCACCTGCATGGCGAGAAACAAACATTTAACTACTCATCACTGTATAGGTTAAACACACACTAGATCCATTTAGAATATATTAAGCACACTGATTGAATGTTGCTCATGTAAAAAATATAACCCATGCATGTTTAAATGGACAATATTGCTCCAATCAAATTGAAACCATTCTAGTTAGAGACTGCAACTCAACTGTTTATATGCACGCTTATCCAATAAGACATGTTCGCTTGATCAGCTTTTAATCAGAAATCTTTGACAAGTTTTTAATCTGCCAGGATTAAGAGTACAACACATTTTCCCCAGCTTTGAGTGTTAGTTCAGTCTCATCAATGATTGATTAAATGTATTACTACACATGAAATGATGAGCCAATCTGTGCACATTCTTTAGCCAAAGACCCACTGTATGAAAGACCACTGTAAGCATAGACGAATCAGATAGTTGTTTAGAGATTAGTGATCAGGAATGGAAGGAAAATTACCCCCACAAAACACGCAATATATGAAAAGTTGTTCCTGCTTCAGAGTGTCTCTATCCCACAGAGGTAAGATGATGTGTCTCTCTGAAGCAGGATGCTGCTCTCAGCAGGGTAATGGCAGTGCTTCCACAAATGAAGTACTGTAATTGCGCCCTGCTTTTAATTAGTTTAATTAACCATATAAACCGCTCCAGAGCCACGACACAATCTTAAATGTGCATACACATCAGCACTAAACTTACTTGTGCGTCGCTTTCTCACACTGGGAGATGTGCGCGTGTGTGATGTTAGTGCTTCTCACCTGATCTTGTTGCCAGTCTTCATGCGGATCCACTGAGGGATCGGTCTGTTCTGCTTCTGCTTCTTGGCCAAGAAGCGTTTAATCCTGAATGTCTTGTGTGACGCCTGAAACGGTATTACCAGACTGTTAGCAGTTAGCAACCAGCTAGCTACACGTACAAATTCACATCAATGCCAGATAATTAAAAAAAAATGTTTTTGATGTTTAATATTTACTGTGAGCAGTATGTCTGGAGAAGTTAACACAATAAACGTAATTAAACGGGGGGTGGGAAACTTAATCACATTATTTCCGGGCCTGTAATCGTTAGCCCTGAGAGACCCACTCCGTTAGGTTATTTTGCTATTTAAACACTTTAGACGCGCCAAACTGGGGAAATGTAAAAATACAGAGACATGTAACAATATGTAGAATAAAACAGTAATGAAAGGTTCAACATAACACTTGAATCCATTCGGATGTTTGCTGATTATTTCTCACCATTCTAGACACACAGTCCTTGCACCACAATGGCGGTGGCTGAAGAGAAGGAACTCCCGAAAACCGGCCGCGTTGTATTTCCGAGTTTACGAGGCGGAGCTACAGTAACTCACGGGAAAAAAAAAAAAAACAGCGACCTCATGCGGCGAGTCCATGCAACAGCTACAAACCCGCCATCAAGGGAACATCATGCTTATGATGTAGCCTCCCCATTTCGTTCTTTGTTTTTCGCTTCGTGTGCTGTTTACGATGGCCAAAAGGGCGAGGCAAAGTGCTGAAAATTCAGAAACCCTCATACGAATACAGAAAACAATTATGCACTCGCCGCCCACTTTATTATAAACACATGCACACTCGTTTATTTATGAAGCTATCAAATCAGATTATGTGATTGCACGACGGTGCATAAATTTATATAGATACAAGTCAACAGCTTCAGTTACTGTTCTGGAAATAATGTGATCTCTGACTGATGGAACCAGACACAAGTGTCTAAATTTGAAACAGAATGGTGTGAAGTGAGAACAGGATCTGCACACTTGTTGATGAGAGTGAATAGAGGAAGAGGATGGCTAGACTGGTCCAGACTGAAAATCAGCACCCCACCATGCTCAAAACAATTGAAACTTGAGATGGATGAGCTACACTAACAGAAGGCCACTTCAGGTTGTCCTTCTGTACACCAAGAAAGTGAATCTGAGGCTATCACTAGGCGCAGTCTCATCCAAACCAGACCAATCCCCTCCAAAATTCAACTATCTACATTCAAGGAGTTTGTCCTACTGTGGCTCTTTAAATCTGCTCCTTTTACTGAAAGAATGGTTAGTCTAGACACAAAATTTTACTGTAAAAGCTTTTAACTGTAAAGAATTATGGAAATCTTTAGACGGTGTACATAAAGATTTTGTGTGTTGTTCAAATTCATCTTTTCATTAAATTGCTTTGGTTATGTTGCAGCTCAAAAATGCTCACTGTTTGTCCACCTCTACATTTAACATGCAGCAAGATTAACCATGGTTTCTGGATGATCAGATGGTTTAAAGGCCCACCAGGAAATTAAATTATATGTTATTATTACTATTATTATAATATCTGTCCTTTTTTAATGCATTTGTTTTAAGCTTGTCAACTCTTAGCCATCATAACACAAGGGGGCTGTAAATTTCTAAAATTCTGTAGAAAAAAATGCATTTCAGTTTAGTTAAATAATTGGTATAATAAGATTGAGTTTAATGTTCTTGAGAGCAATTTCCATTTGCCTTAACTGTTAAAATTTCAATGATAAAAAGCAAAATAATATTTTAAAAAGCACCCCAACTTCCAGGAGTTAAACTACTAGTTAAACTCAAATAACAAAATAGCTTTTGTTTTACTGACCAGTTTAAAACATTGGTTTAAAAAAATTATTTAAGTCTTAATGAGGTAAAGCTTTATTTCAAAAGTATGGAAGGCCACTCAGCAAATTTAACACTCAAAAGTTTTCTAAAAAAAAAAAACCCTGGCAAAATCCAGTTACAACAAACCAACCCCTCTGTGCATCTCATCTTCCAAAAATATTCGTTTCAAATCAAAAGTCTGCGTATGTGTGGTATAATACACTGAACGCCATGTGACGCACAGTACTAACAGCTTTAAAAACAAAAACATTTCAAAGGAAATTTCTTTTTTTTTTTTTGAAAATGTAGAACAGGAAACAGATTGAATTGGTAACCTTTAATACAAGGGAAGTAAAAGATCTGGAGGACAATGTGTTTGTGTACCGAGAGTAAGGTCACTTGGAGTGCATATGGCCCAAAAACTTTGGCTTCTTTCACCCCACTGCTCTACTATAAGCAAACAGAAAGTAAAGGGGCTTTCATCAGGCACTGTAAGGTGGCAGCATCTACTTCTGTTCCTCTGACAGAGAGCTTGTGAAAGACAGGAACCTCTTGCTTTAACGGCACTGCTAAACTGCCTTGACTTGGCCAGAATTCTCTCATCACCATCATGTGGTGGTCTTTCTTCACTCTTCCTCTTTCTCTTGTGCATTTGTGGCGTCCCTGTCAGCCTTCTTATCCGCAGCCTGGACATCTCCTGCTCCTTTGTTGCGGTTCCTAGCTCCTGGCTGGTATAGCTGAATGGCAGGGCGATCCTGGGGCAAAATTAAAAGTACTAAGTATTACTGTAGAAAGAATGCATGTGAACTAAACTCTCCTTGCTTATGTGAACATCTTGCATGTGAACATCTTGAGACCAAACAGATGAGCAGCTGTTCAGACAAGGAATTTACTAAAAAATAAATATTTAACATACACATACACACACATATACAGGTATATATATATATTAAAGTGAAATGACTAATATTTCCATGTTTATTTCATGAAATAATAAAATAAAAATATGGTAAACGACACCATACCTTGTTCCTTAAACGATCCCTTTTCACATTTTCTTCCCTTTTAGCATCTTTAGAATACCTCTCAGATTTGTCAGCATGAATATGACCTGTGGACTCGCCGGTATTTTCGTTCTTTCTCTTTTCCCATACATACTCCTTTTCCTTTTTATTCTCCTCCTCTCTCTTTTTGTAGATGTTTTCCCCATCGTAGCGCTCCCTTCTCTTCCGTCGCTCCTCATCCTGCCTCTTGATTCGCTCCTTCTCTTTCTGCCGTCGCTCCCGATCCCGTTCACGGTCTCTCTCTCTGTCCCCTTCACGATCCCGATGCTCCCTACAGCCATCTCCTTCATATCTACAATGAGTCAAACAAAAAACAAAAATATGTGAATCTAATTAACAAAGTACCATTCAGTAGTAACTTTACATTTTGGGAGAAAATTTTTTGATTGCAAACTTTTTTAGCTTTTCCTCTCTGTGTTCGCCATTTTGACGCTTTTTTGCATCCCCTCCCCCTGGAGCACGGTCATCCTTCAGTTTCTCTCGATCTGGCTTCTTGAGTTTCTCTTTCGGCTTTTCAGTGTCACTATTCTCTTGCTTCTCTAATTTCTTCAGGAGCTGAGGCAGAAAACAAATGTTGATAAACAAGAAAAAACTTGTAAAAACAAGTAAAGATTTCTGTATAGTTGCTTAATCAACAGTCCTTGAAATGTGAATATTAATACTACTAATAATATTAATAATAGTAAACGAACAGGTTATTCAGAAATTTACGTTAACTTTCCATTAACAAGCTCTCATGACACTCCCACCAATAAAAAATTTGAATAAACAACAGCATCTGTGCATCCCATTTTTTATAAATGCTGTTTGAATGCCAAAAAAAAAGTTATTCATGTCAAATAGCTTTTGAATTACTAAGCCTGTATACTCAAATGCCATGAATTATTGTGTGTTGGTTTTGTTACTTGTGCATTTCACATTAACATTCTGTATGAGGGGTAATCGGCTTGCTTTGCCTGTAGGAGCTTGCAGACGCTCATTCTCTGTTGTCAGTGCAGTTCGGGGGCGTCAAGTACTGTTGAGGCACCAACAGGCCTAAGAACCGACTACATGGCCAGGGTGCAACGCATGCTCATACTCAGTGAGTGAGTGAGCGAGCAAGAGATATCGATTCCACCAATACAACACAACCATAAAACTCTGACTAGGGCATGCATTTCAAAGACCAGATTCTGTGCTTCTGTTCCTCTCAGCAAAACCTTCACTGCATACAAGAGATCACTTTCTATTTTCAAAAGCTTGAAAAATGGTCAGTTATTTTCTTTTGCTCATTTCTAGGCTACTTATTAGGCTGCAAACACAAAAGATGAGCTAAATGTGAAAAAAAAAAACACGGACAGCAGTGACAAAACAAAATTACCAAACCCCTAACATAAGCCCAGACATATGCACATTCCATGGGTGGGTTGTTCCTTAGGGCGATCAGGCAAAGAGTTAAAAAGATAGATATATATATTTTTAAACAAGATATTAATCAAGCAGCACTCATACAGAATACACTGCAGTGGACTGCAAAGGTTATATGAGTCCATGAGAACTATTGGGGCAGTATTTAAACTATCTCTCTTGCGCTGCAGGATTGTGGGTAATCGTCTGCCCTGCTATGTCTTAGTGCTTGTCTCTTACTGGTATAATCAACGTCTCCACCTCTCTGTGTCATTAGTCCTGTGTGTGTGTGTGTGTGTGTGTGTGTGTGTGTGTGTGTGTGTGTGTGTGTGTGTGTGTGTGTGCGTGTAATTTGACACCGACACACACATACACTATCTCGCCTTTACACTCACCTCCCCGGCTTCAGACACACATTCTCTGCTCTACACAGAAACCCTGCTCTGTCATGATCGTTTTCAAAGGCCAAATGCTGGTTCATTTGTTTTTTTACTTTACAGCAGAGATTCCATTAGTATGCGCTTATGCGAGTGTCATTAGCGACGTTCCTTGCTAATTTTTCTAGTAAAACAGTCTTTCCGTTAATGTGTGTGTGTGAACGCACATTACACACACACACACACACACACACCAACTGCGAGCATAAATGGAAACTCTGTTGGGATTTATTTTTTACTTTTTATTACTATTATTATTTTACCTTTTTTTAAAGGTAAAGGGCAGAATAATTTGTTTTATTCTTACTTTCTATTTTGTATTAATTATTTTTATATATTTATTTTTTTGGGCTGTGGAACAAATTATTAGACTTTTCATTATTTCTTATGAGAAAATTTTATTTGGTTGACGAGTGTTTTGGAATACGAGCCCACTTCCGGAACGAATTATGCTCGTAATCCAAGGTTCCATTGTACAAGGAAAAGTTATTAAACATTTATTAATTAATTAAATTAAATGGTGTGTAACTGCATAAGAAAATGATCACAACTCAGAGTTATCCATTGCATACAATTTTATGACTCCTGAGTAAAAATAATCAATATTTATATATCTATATTATAATTATTAAAGGTAACAGAAGGCTACTTTTATGTCATAATGTGACATACCAGTAGATAGTCTCATCATCAACTTTTATGACGTGCTGAGAGAGTGTGAGTGGCTTTCCTCACTGAATGAAGAGGCGAAAACGGGAATGACAGATCAGATAAGACCGCTGAGCATATACAGCGATGTCACGAATAACGGGTGAATGAAATCTCGGATCACACTGCGTTGTAACTGCTGACGCATATGACAGACAGAGGTAAGGGCTGTCAAAACATTGGAGCAGTGTGAGGAGCAGTGGCGAGTTAACCGCACACTCCACTCCATAATGGGAGCATGGAGACCTCAGGATCTGCACATGGTCAGAGTCAGAGGTACACTCTAGTCTAGAAATAAATGCAAAGGCTTTTGTCTGTAGCTGTTAGAGCTTTAAACATGACGAATTTCTTTCTTTTTTTTTTAAGCAAACTTGTGTTTGGTTTACCACCAGCTGCTACTGTCACACTCGAGCATTCATCACTATTAAAACGCCCAAAATCACTTTTCCCCCATGACTTTTTGAGGTCTGGAAAAAATTCTTTCTAAATTTTATGATTTTTCCAAGATTTTCCTAACCTTTTTGTTGCACAACAGCGCACATTGCATAGCAGATTTTTTCATGATGGTATTTAAAGTGATGTTGTTGCTACTTTTAAATACCCCGGATACAGTATAACCTTATTGTTGTTCAACCCTACTGTAGAATTCTTAAGAAATTTATTCTTTCTCAAAATCAAGTGACGTGCTACACGCAGCGGGGTTTCTAAGAAAAATTACTTAAATTATAATGAAATGTGAATTCTATCTATCTTTATTAGTCAAATATAGAATTTTTTTCCCGAGTTGACGTACTTTGATTTTTGGCTGCTCCTCCTTAGATTGGTCCTTGTCCTTGTCAGGTGCCTTTTCTGCTTTCTTTAACTTCTCAGCTTCTTTGCGCTTCCTTCGGTCCTCTTCTCTCCATTTCCGCCGTTCTTCATCACGCAAGCGTTTACGCTCTAGTTCTCTCCTCCTCCTCTCCTCTTTTTTTTCCTCTCTTAATCTCTGTAAAGTATTAGTTTTTTTTTTTAAATCATGCACAATACAAAGCTGCCCAAAAACATGCAAGCCTCATACCTGATGAGATAAAATTAGTCAGCAAAGACATTACCCTACTCTGAAATAAGTGAAAAAGCATGCAATTTGCTTTGAAAAATTTAGGCACTACTAATACTCTATTCTAATACTCTGTTCAGCATCCGGGCTGGTGTATTTAGAACAGAGATCATAAATATAGTACTGTATGTACAACAGGTTTGGAGTTGTGCCATTTTACATTTGGTCAAATGAAACACACGTCCTGCATAATTCATTTTAAGTTAACAAACTAGCATTACCCGTGTCACTCGAGTTTTCTTGGCCCCAATCCCAAACATAAATTTTGACATAATGTGAACATTTACCTGTTTATTCTTAAGGAAGTCCAAAAGTGGAGTTGTTTTCTTTGCTGAATAAAAAAAAATGCTATTAAAAAATTATTCCCGGCAAGTATAAATACTAGTATATTTTCCTGAACATGTCAACTTACCAACTAGTTCCTTTGTTTTGGCCTCTATTTCTTCCAATAATGTCTCAGTGGTTGAAGTAAACTTCTCCTCATCACCATTGTAGATCTCCAAAAACTTCTTATAATCTGTATCTATGAAATTAATCATCATATTATGCATTGCCCAAGGATGGAACTCTGTGAGATGAACATGGTTTCTTTTTCGTGGCCTGATTTATTACCTTCCTCAATTGTTCCACTTTTGGAATCCCTTTTCTTGCTCCTCTTTTTAGCAACTTTCTGGAATGGTGCAAACTCAACAACTGCAGGATATTCTTGTCCTTTATATTGAAGTAACATTATCGTTATTTTACCTTATATCACGCAAGTCAAATTAACATTGGCCAAAACAAATGACAATGGCGTATTAACGTAAAAATTTTGGAAATTGGGGGTGGGGGTATTAAAAGCTGAAAGTGACAAATGTTGTAAAAAAAAAAAAAAAGTATGCACATACCTCGATTATCAATGAACACATAACCATCAAATCGGTCTCTGAAAAGAACAATGTCCTCCTGGTTCTTGAAATTTAGATATGCTCTTGCAAAGAGATGAGGGTAGAGGCTGTAAAGAAGCAAAACATTTGATCAAATTCCACATCAACTAAATGTTTTAGCTAGAGTCATATACACAGTGGATGTCTGTGATGTGTCCTATACAGACCTGGTGTCACTGGTGAAGAACTCAAGATAATCCACTTCTGGCAGAGGTTGTAACTGTTCCTCAAGCTCTTCTTTCGTTAGGCTGGGAGGAAGGCGTCGGATCACAATCTGATTCAAAAGGCAATCAGATCATCAGACCACATGTTCATTGCAAGTCCAGTCATTTAACCCTTATGTTCTGTTTGGGGTTCCTGAAACCCAAACGACTAACAGCTATAAAATAAATAAATAAATAAAAAACACCACAAAACACATTTTGCTTTAAATATGACAGACAAAATAACTTTCATTTCCAAGATCTGAAAAATGCACCTTTGTAGCAATTAATCTAATCAGGAAAATGATCATCATAAGACTGATGACAATGTGAAGCTCCCTGCTCGTCATCTCTTCTGCTCTGAGAGGGATTTCTTTAAGTTAACCATTCTGAAGATTCTCAAACACAAGACTCTGTTCCTTAGTTATGTATGGGTAAGGTACCTTTCTATTTAAAATGTACAATTGTCATGGCCTGTATTCCCAACAGATACTGTTGTTGAGTTACAAACATCACATTCAATAAGAAATTTCATAGAATGATTTTTGAGGCTGTTAATTCTAAATTAACTTCTCCTCTGCAGCAGGGACGTTTCGGTCTTGCTTTCCTGGAGAGAACCAGGCTTTTCCTGGTCTTCATGAGTGCCAGTTACATCATGATGGTTGATGGGTTTTGCAAATGTAATTGACAATAATGCTCTTGCAAGATCCATTCCAGAACAGCAATTTGTTTTTATTGTTACTTAATTAGCTAATGCCATAGGTGCTTTTTCATAGTTCAACAAAAAAATAATCCATTTTGTTCTAGAATGAGATGTCACGGTGGCGTAATGGTTAGCAGATTCAGGGCTGGGGGTTTGATTCCAACCTCAGGTCTGAGTGCACAGAATAAGCATGTTTTTCCCGTGATGAATGGATTTTCTCCCACAGTCCAAAGACATACAGATTAGGTTAACTGGCGGTCCCAAATTGCCTGCTGTGTGTGCCCTAATATGGACTGGCACCTATCCAGGGTTGTACCCTGCCTTGTGTGTGCCTGCATGTGTGTATACATACACACACTTTATAGGTAAGCATAGTGTTCTGAGAAATTCATAGCCCCCAGTTTTAAATAATTTGATACTTGTTAAAATTGTAAGTCCAGTTTTTCATAAGAAAAGTGTGTAGCTACTTTCAGTAAACTGAGGTGTGTTGTCTTTTATATAAATACATATAAACCTATTTGGAAGAAAAAACGTGGTTAATTTTGCTCGTTTTAGACCCCCGCAGCACTGGTGTCTCTGGGAACCAAAACAAAAAGGCAGTAATGACAACACGGGTTAGCCAGGAGCTAGCTAGCTAGCTCTGGCGGTCAGGCTTTATTCTTAATTCGTTGTCATCGCTACAGTAAAATCACTAAATTATCTACTTGTTCCAATAAGGGAAAATAAATGAGTACAGTTAAATGAATATATATAAAGCTGTATATCCCTCATTCCTCAACACTAGTGTTTCAGAGCTTAGGGTTAGTGTACATGCTATCTGTTAGCATCAGCTCACCACACCGTGATAACTTGGAAGAAAGTAATGAACGAACCAAAAACTCTACATTTCTGTCAGTTTAAACAGCAGACAATGTGCAAAAGTGCGACACTGATGAGAATATTTAATGTTACTTTGTTGTACAGCTCCCTGCTGTACGAAGCTAGGAAGCTAAATGCTCGTTATGTAGCTGTAAGCTATAAACACACTAACGTTAGCTACCTTTGTCATGGCCTCCTTCTTCTCTTTATTTGCCTTCTCTGTTTTCTCATTTTCTTTACATTTTATCTCCACTTTTTTCTCTCTGGGTCGCGTATTTTCCTTGTCTTCCTTCATGTTTCAAACTGCAACTCAAGTACTGACTCACAAAGCTGTTAAGCTGTTAGGAGTTCAGGCGGAGTTCAGCTAACTTTCTCGGCAAAACAAACACACGCTCCTGATTGGCTGCATGCTCTCCGACCTACCAACAGCTAGCGGTGCTTCTGTTCACCAACAAAAACACATTCTTTTTCTAATAGTACATTTTTACATTTATTTAAGTTACTATTTTATTATTATTATTTTTAATTTACTTATTTCTTAGAATTGTATATACGTTATATCTCGTTGGACGAACCACAAGAGGGAGCTGAAATATTATGGCGCCGTTTGCAAACCGGAATTGTAGAACCGTCTAGCGGAAGTAGAGCTATGACCGTCAACGTAGAAGACATTTTGGTCAAAATAGGGGAGAGGACTTGCAGTTAATCTTTTCATTAGTACAGTAAGACAAGTTACGCATTAAACTGCAGCTTAATCACATTTTACCTTCACCATGTGGTATGAAATTCTTCCTGGGTTTGCTGTAATGACGGTTTGTTTGATCATACCTGGACTGGCGACTACTCACATACATAAATTCACAAACGGAGGGAAGGTGAGTGCTTACAATTTCAGTCTTGTTTACTCGTAAGTTAGCAGCCACTTTATTTATTTAAAGCCAAACGCGCTCGAGATAAGCACCTGCTCTATCGCCACCTGGGCACACGGGGAAAGACTGAGCACCGTGGACACATGCATTTAAAAGGGAAATACCAACATAATTGTGACATAATATAGATGAATATATAGTTTTATACAAGGAAGTTATTAGCCACTTTTCATTACAATTTTAAGGCCTCACCACCTCTGAACGGTTTGAGATATCAAGAATTCCTTTGCAATTTTGCATTATCTATGTCTTGGTATCACATTGTATGGTGGAGATCCCATAAATCTCCTACGAGGAGTATACCAATTTCCATTGGCTGTGTTTTGCAAACAACCCCAAATAACTGACTTTCTGTTAAGTAGAACACTTGACAGGCATAAAAATTGTTTAGCTCTAAATGAGATCTAAATGTGTCTCGGGTTTATATGTACACATGCAAGTGTGTATGAGCTATGCAGCAAAAACTTCTTTGAAGACCAGAGCTATGATGTCGTAGTGCAAATGTCATAGTTTGTGGGCCATAAATATTAGTTTTAAAGCAACAATGATCAGGCCAAAGCATCTATGCCATCGCCACCCTGGTGCACCAATAAGACAGTTGTCACATGCATTTAAATGGAAAACATATCATTATGTGACATAACATGGCAGCAGATTCCAAACTGTGTGCTAATTTTCATGACTTGAGCCCTAAAAATTCATAAAGACCTCATTCGATTACTTCTTTAGACATTGCAGTGCAGGTCGTGATCATGTGGCTTTTTTTGTGATTAGATAGACAGTAAAGTGTGATAGAATATGAAAAGGGACATTGAAGAAAAAACATTCTTCAGTATCTTCTTTGCATTGTCTCTGTATTTTGTAATTTGATAATCTCCATATTAGTCTGTAGGTAAATTGCTCAGTAACATCTGTTTAACTCTATTCCACATTCCTTTAAAAACCTATTTGAACTTAAAACAATAATTATTTCTGTTATGTTTGTGTTTTTGGGCTCTGCATATACTATGAACTAAAACTGCTTAAGAACTAAACTAAATGTATACTGAAATTGCTTCATTGTGATTAATAAGGGAGTGCTGTACCATGGGAGTCTAGGTGGAAACTGTTTCTGTATCAACCTTTCCAACCTTAATGTTCCATGTATCATTCATTGTGTATACAAGATTAAGATCAGTGCTTGATTTCACTTTTTGTCAAGTCTTTATCCATAAAAAGTCAAGAGATTTTTAAGCACAGTCTTATTCTTAACACTTTAGTAATAGACAATTTATACAGCTTCTACAATCAGCTTAGAAACTTGCAAGATTTATTATCTGTAGTACAAGGTAAAAAAAAGATTTATTTTTAAAAAATTAAAAAAAAAAAAAATTTTTTTAATTATTATTGCTATATTTTTGTATTTTTGTGTTTAGGAGAAAAGAATTGCAAGAGTTCCTTACCAGTGGTACTTGATGGAGAGAGACAAGCGGGTGTCAGGGACTGGACTATATTATCAGTCAAAGGTAAATTTTCTTAATTAAATTTAGATATTTTATTCTATATTTTTTTATTTGTTTGTTTTGACTAAATACAAAAAAAACAAAAATTTTTGTCTTGTTTTTTTCAGGGACTTGAAAACATAAAATGAAGATCAAGCCATACTCCTGCCTCAGTCTAAAAGTTTTGCTATGTGCATTTTGACCCTCTGTCTATTAAAATAATGTATATATGATACCTGTTTTGTGTCTGTAGATTCATATTTTGTCAGCCCAAACACTTGATATAGATTTTCATATAATCAAAGCTTATTCATGGGCATCCAGTTCAATCTTGCAGACAGTGATGCAAAAGTAAACTATACCTTTCAACATGACAACACCCCTCATTACAAAATGAGCTCCTTAAAGACTTTTTTGAGTGGAAAAATTTTGAAGCCTGTATAGAATCCTGACCTCGACCCCAGTGAATATTCTTTGGGATAAACAGGAACAAAACTGCATCCTAGTCCTACTCACTCATCAGTCCCAAACTTTATAAACAGACCTGCACATCATTCAAGAAGAATTTTAGCCCATTCTTCCTGACAGAACTGCATTCTACACTCACCTAATGGATTATTAGGAACATCTGTTCAATTTCTTATTAATGCAATTATCTAATCAACCAATCACAGGGCAGTTGCTTCAAAGCATTTAGGGGTGTGGTCCTGGTCAAGACAATCTCCTGAACTCCAAACTGAATGTCAGAAAGGGAAAGAAAGGTGATTTAAGCAATTTTGAGCGTGACATGGTTGTTGGTGCCAGACGGGCCGGTCTGAGTATTTCACAATCTGCTCAGTTACTGGGATTTTCACGCACAACCATTTCTAGGGTTTACAAAGAATGGTGTGAAAAGGGAAAAACATCCAGTATGTGGCAGTCCTGTGGGCGAAAATGCTTTGTTGATGCTAGAAGTCAGAGGAGAATGGGCTGACTGATTCATGCTGATAGAAGAGCAATTCATTACAACCGTGGTATTCAGCAAAGCATTTGTGAAGCCACAACACGCACAACCTTGAGGCGGATGGGCTACAACAGCAGAAGATCCCACCGGGTACCACTCATCTCCACTACAAATAGGAAAAAGAGGCTACAATTTGCACGAGCTCACCAAAATTAGACAGTTGAAGATTGGAAAAATGTTGCTTGGTCTGATGAGTCTCGATTTCTGTTGAGATATTTAAATGGTAGAGTAGGAATTTGGTGTAAACAGAATGAAAACATGGATCTATCATGCCTTGTTACCACTGTGCAGGCTGCTGGTGGTGGTGTAATGGTGTGGGGGATGCCAATTGGGCATCATTTAAATGCCACGGCCTATTTGAGGATTGTTTCTGACCATGTCCATCCCTTTATGATGGCTACTTCCAGCAGGATAATGCACCATGTCACAAAGCTTGAATAATTTCAATAATTGGTTTCTTGAACATGACAATGAGTTCACTGTACTAAAATGACCCCCACAGTCACCAGATCTCAACCCAGTAGAGCATCTTTGGGATGTGGTGGAACAGGAGCTTCGTGCCTTGGATGTGCATCCCACAAATCTCCATCAACTGCAAGATGCTATCCTATCAATATGGGTTTCTAAAGAATGCTTTCAGCACCTTGTTGAATCAATGCCACATAGAATTAAGGCAGTTCTGAAGGCGAAAGGGGGTCAAACACCGTATTAGTATGGTGTTCCTAATAATCCTTTAGGTGAGTGTATAGCAGCTCTATTGGGTTGAGGTCTGGGCTCCGACTTGGCCGCTCCAAACTTCTGTTGTGGACTTTCTTTGGTGTTTTGAGTTATTGTCCTGTTGCATCACCAAATTCTATAGTTTAAGCTGATGTAAAGACACTCTCAAAGAAATTCTCAAAGTAAAGACATTCTCCTGAAGAAATCTCAAAGTATTTCCATTTGCCTAACTGTAGACTGGTGAATTTTTTAAGTCTTTGTTTTATGTAAATCAACAATTCCTGATCTTTCTTCCTCTGAAAGCTCTTTTTCAAATTCAAAAAGTTTGTTTTTATCAGTCAAAGTAGCTCTAGTCGCTAACATTGGACTCCGATTAGTTTTTTTTTTTTTTTAATTCAAAGCTTCACATACTTTTTCCACTACCACTATGGGTGTTTTTATCATGGTTCTCAATAAAGATATGAAAGATTTTAATATTTCAGTGATTCTCAATAACAATATGAAAAATGTTTTTTTTTGTGTTATTACAGTATTTGAGGCACATCATCGCTGCATGCAGTGGCTGGGTATTACAGTATGGGGTAAAAATGTGCTAGTGGTCCGCTGTGGCAACCCCTTAACAACATTTTAGGCACATTTGTCTTGACTTACATGGAGACTAGATCCCATTTTATGACAAAAGAATGCAGAAAACCATGAAATTCCAAAATGTTCACATATATTTTTTTCTTGCCACAGTAGATAATGTATATACACCTATGTTTGATAATGTACCACTACACTACACCACCTATGTTTGCACAGTGGTGTAATGGTTAGCACTGTCGCCTTGCACCTCCAGGGTCCGGGTTTGATTCCCGGCCAGGTGCGAGTCCCGTATCTGTGTGCATGGAGTTTGCATGTTCTCTCCTTGATGGGTTTCCTCCCACTGTCTACTACTGTGGGAGGAAACTGTCTGCTACTGTGACAGTACTTGTTGCCAAGAGACCATTCTTTTAATCAGTATTAGGCATTATTGTAAAATGAAAATAGAGCTGAGGGCAATTTGGTGTAATTTTTTGTCAAAAATGCTTCATGTAATTACTGGACCCAGTGTTACTGGCATTGACTCTGTATCTACTGTGACACTAACCAAGTTATAGAGGCCATGATGTTTAATAATTTTGCATTGACTTAAAGTATTTAAAATATATATATTTAAAATAACCATGATCCTGTATTTTTGCACTGATGAGTTTGATAAAGCAACATTCATTATTATTAACATTTCCTGTGAATGGAGTGTGCGCTCAACCCGTTCCTCACTTTGCTCCAATGTTTAATCAGCCTTATTTCTGCCGGTCTTCATTTTTTTGTTGTTTAACAATGATTGGAATCCAATATGTTGGTTTCATTACCATCAGCTGTAGGTGTCAATCTTTCTTTCAAAGGAAAAAACATGTTTCCTTTCAGTACCACTCAAAAGTCGACAATGCTACTGCCTACTGGTACACGATGAACATCCGCTACACTGCTGATGACACACCAACAGCAGGCCAAATAAAAATTGTTTTATATAGATTATTAGTATAATTGTCTTTAGTTTACTCCTAATAGTATGTATAATTATCAGCTGTAATAGTACAGGTAAAAAATAATTTACCTTTTGGATCTCACACGACAAAGCAATTCTACTAATATTTCCATTACTGCCATCATTTCCCATCTTACCTATAAAAGGTAGATTTAAGTTTTGTATTAGCAATATTTGGGGTTTTTGAATTAGATTGATGTCTTCATGGTTCTACAAACAAATTCAAAACAATCTTCAGAATCAAAGCTTTTTTATTTGAGAAAAAAAAGATAAAACAGCAAACTATATGCACTGAATTAATTTCTCAGTAAATTATGTACAGCATGAACTAACACAAGACATAAGCAACGACTATTCCTAGTCTTATAATACATAGAAGCCCAGGGCTGACATTTCAGTCTTGCATTTACTTTACTTTTCTTCTTTTCCTTTAGTCTTTCTGTACACCATTTCCCTAAAACTGGAAAGAATTTTACTTTCTCTTTTTCTTCGTTCTTCCTGATTGAAGGAGGCTAGGGCTCTCTTTTCATCAGCACTGTAGATCTGGTTTTCCTTTCTCAAACGCACAGCCTCCATACGCCGGTGTCTGTGGGGATATCAGACATAAAGAGCCAGTAAACAGCAAACCCTAAACAATGCGCCGCAAAGACCCCCCACATACCTGCTTCCACTCATAACATAGCCTGATTTCTCAAAGTCAGCAATCTCTTCACTGGTCAGGCCAATTTCACCTCTCCTTGGAATACGCTTGCCTGCTTTCACGTACTCCGCCATGGCAGCACCTTCACCGGGTAAGAGAGCATGGCCAAAACTATAAAAGCATGGAGAGGGAGGAAAACTTTATTAAACTTCAGATAGTAATGAAATTCATCAGCAGTATACTGCACAGACAATGGCTAAACAATAACCTAATGAATAATGCCAGATGTAGATACTCACTCTAGTGGTCTATCGTCAAGGGCCATGTGCGTTAAAGGAGCTTCAGGTCCAACCACATGATCATCAAGACGAGTTTTCTCCACCCACAGCTCTCCAAGTTCATCATCTTCCTCAGCGGACTGATCACTGCTGGAACTGCTCGACTCTTTGCGGCTCTTTTTAGCCTTCTTCTTCTTCTTCGATTTCTTCCTGAGGAAATAAATATATAGTAGAAGAGGACTGCATTATTTAGAGCATACAATTTTCAGAGACTCACAGAACTCTCGGTTTATCAACATGCCTGATTTATCTAATCAGCTATTTAAAAGAGCCTTTATAACAGGGAAACACACATTCAGAAATAATTCTTACTGACTTTTTACTTTTCTTCTTTTTCTTCTTCTTCTTGACTTCTGTAAACAACAACAAACATTTATTTATATATTATGGTTGGTCTGATTAAAACGATGCTCAAAAAAAAAAAAAAAAAAAAAAAACACAGCTGACCAGTAACAGACACCCTTCAAGTATTCCAAAGTTTACTAACAACCAACAACTAGCTCACCAGCTGATTACTGATGATTTTTCCATAAGAGTTGGTGACATGACGTGCTGGGTTTAAGAGAACTTGCAGGACTAAATTTGAGAGAATCACTTTCTCACATTCTCTGTACCCCTTCACCTATTCAAGGATAATGGGGACTTTGGGCATAAGGTAGTGTACTCCCTGGAGGGGGTGCCAAACCATTGCAGGATACAAGCACACACACTATGAGCAATTTGGAAATGCCAATTAGCCTACTCTGCATGTCCTTGAACAGTGAGAGGGAACTGGAGTATATGGAGGAAACCAACCAAACAAACAGGCAGGAATCGAACCCTTGGCCCTGGAGGTGCAAGGCCACAGTAGTCACCACTAAGCCACCATGCTGCACTAAATTTCAGGGACCCACCACTAATTTACTCATGCTTTAAGTATGTGTAACTATGAGCCATATGGTATGTGATGTGATACAGAATACTAGGAGTATAGAAAAACAAATCAGATTAATTAAAGAATAAATCAAAACAGACCGACCTTCTGATTCACTTTCTGATTCTGTGTCCTCTGAATGCTTACGAGATTTCTTTTTTTTGGATTTTCGTTTCTTTTTCTTCTTTTCCTCTGCAAATAAGAAACATTCAATAGTCAATAACAGTACTTTTTCAATCAAAAAATACTGTGCCAGATTGGTGATGTGAGGTGATCCTCACATCACCAATCTGGAAGCCCGCTTTAAGTTTAATGACTTGTTTTGTTTTTTTGGGGGGGGGAGGGGTGGCTGATGTAGATTGCGTCAGAGCTGGTATATGACATGGTGGATTTTTTAAAAGCATATTTTAACAGCTGTAGCCATTACACTAATGTACATTTAAAACATAAATCACCACACCTTCTGAACTAGTCCCAGAGCTGTTGTTCTTTATATCCTCTTCAACTGGAGTGTGTTCATCTGAACTGGTGGGAGGAGAACACTGATTTAAGCACATGCATCTCTCTCTCTCTCACACACACACACACAGAGCAGATGGTATATTTTACATTGACTCTCTCATGCCAACTTACTCGGGGTCTCGAACTCGTGGTGAATAGCCCCAGACCTCGGGACATCCCAGCTCACCGATTCTCTCACGCTCTTGCAAACGCCTAAAAAACAAGAACAAAACAGCACGCGAGTTAGACAGGACATTTCCCAGCCTTCTCTAACGTCATCAGTAACTCTAGTTCCCTAAGGGATTGCTATAATTCTGACCACCAAGTCAGATCATACCTAGCAATGAAGGATTCTTGTCTTTGCCTTTGGATATCGTCTCTCTTGTCATAATAATCGCCTCGTGAACTTGCATAGTGTCCCCGGTCCCGTTCATCAGCCCAGGATAACTTCTCGCGTTCTCTCGATCTGGACCGACTGCGCGACCCGCCAACCCGGAAGCGGTTCCGACTCCTCTCTTTGCCGTCGGACCATTTCGACTTCCGCTCATCTGTCCCGTTGTGTCTGTGCTTATCAGCCGCAGGACTCGAGTCTCGCTCCCGCGAGCGACTCCGTGCACTTCCGCTGCTCGAGCGGCTCCGGCGGCGCTTCCTCGGACTGCTGACCTCCGAATATTTTCCACTAAGCTCTGGCATCGTTTGGCGCGTTCCTGTTTTTAAACAGTCTCTTATTTTTTATGTAAACACTTTAAGTGTTGCTTTCTGAGATAAACAATTAGTACTTATTTACATTACTGCGTGCGCCGAAACCGTCAACTCAATAAGTTACCTCAGGGAGCTAGCCGCCGAATATGGACCTCAACCGTGACGTACAACTCACACTGCGATCATACACACACACACACACACTATTATGCCCATAAAATAAAAACAAAAACACAAATCCGTTTTAAAATAAAAGTATTTTTAAGCAAAAATAAGACCAAGCTGTTATTTACAACGTCGCCATGTCGTGAGTTCGGCGGAGCTTGTAAAGGCGCCCCCTACAGCTTAACTCTCATGTCGCTAGGTACGCGGTTTCCGGCGGAAATAGGTAATTCTTCGGCTTCGTCTTCTTCTTTCACGGCTGTTGGCATCCAGTTGTTGCATTAACGCCCTCTTTTGGCCGTATCACTTCACCGTCTCTTTTCTTCTGTATGCAGGTTATTAGGCACGTCTATCTTAGATAATATACAATACTCTTACCTGCAGCTTAGCTTTGAGTTTCTATAATACTTTTTAAGTTATTTCCCTGCTTGTTGTGGCTTTCTACTCATCTCTATTCCTTATGCACTTTATTTCATATGTGGGTCATTCTTCATTTGTGGTGGCAAGTGGTGTCCCTCTATTTTACAACAGCTAAAATAAACTTTAGCTACCAATAAATAATAAAATGCTTGCATATTTGTACTCTGTGGAGAATCACTTTCTCACATTCTCTGTACCCCTTCACCTATTCAAGGATAATGGGGACTTTGGGCATAAGGTAGTGTACTCCCTGGAGGGGGTGCCAAACCATTGCAGGATACAAGCACACACACTATGAGCAATTTGGAAATGCCAATTAGCCTTCTCTTCATGTCCTTGGCATCTGTTGAGTAAATACAATTTGTATTGCACTGGTAATAGTTAAATTTTTGTTTTAAACCACGTTATTAAATTATTACCACCTGCTCTTTTCTCCTACCCCTTCTCCAGTCTCTGTTACTCACACTGTATCTTTCAATTCATATAGGTTTCTTCCTTTTTGTTTCTTATCCCATCTTTCCTGCCGTCATGATATTTCTCCATACCTCACTCTTACCTTCAGACATTTACAGTGTAAGATCAATATCTTTTTCTCTTTTTCTCATGGCTCATTGGCACATGTACATACATAGATATACATGAAGACCACTTCCTTTCACTCCTTTCACCAATACTGGTCGTTTCTATATACTCCAACTTTTAAATTGGTGATTGATGCCATTAAGTCATTATACAGTGCCATGAAAAAGTATTTCCCCCTTCATTTTTTAAATATCTGTCACACTTAAATTATGGAGATCACACAAATTTTAATATTACACAAAGAAAAAGATGTTTTTTAAATGATGATTTTATTTATTAAGGGGAAAAAGCTGTCCAAACTACCTGGCCCTATGTGAAATAGTGCCCCTAAGCCCCTAAAGTCAGTCCAGGTCAAGTTGCAATGAAGCATTTGCAATAACTGGCAATAAGTCTTTCATATCACAGTGGAGGAACTTTGCCCCGCTTTTCTTTCTAGAATTGTTTTTTATGTCAGCCTGTAGGGTTTTATTAGATTTACGGTAAGTCCATACTTTGACTAGGCCTGATTCCAAAACTGACTAGGCTTTGACTCCAAAACCTAATTTTTATTTATGCATTTGAGCCATTTAGAGATGGACTTGGTGGTGTGTTTTGGATCATTGTCCTGCTGCATAATACAAGTGTGCTTGGGTTTGAGATCACAAACTGACCAGAAATTCTCCTTCAGGATTGTCTGGTAGAGCACAGAATTAATTGTCCAATCAATTATGTCAAGTCCTCCAGGTCCTAAAGCTGCAAAGCCCCAGACCATCACTCCATCACCACCATTTCTGTAGGTATGATGTTCTAGGTATGATTATGGCTTTATTAAGGCTGTGTTTGTTTTAAGCCATATGTAATAAAACAGACACTTTGGTCATCAGTCCACAGAATATTTGCCCAAAAGTCTTGGGGATAATCAAATTTTTGTTTGAAATTTTGGCAAATTTCAGACAAATCTTTTCTGTACGTTTTGGTCAGCAGTGGCTTTGGTCTATGAACACTGACCTTTACTGAGGCAAGTGATGCTTGCAGTTCTTTAGTTGTTGTTTTGGGTTCTTTTATGAGCTCCTTGATGAGTCGTCATTGTGATTTCAAGTGATTTCTTGATTCAACAGGTCTGGGAGTAATCAGACCTGGGTCAGGCAAGTGAAATTTAACTCAGCTTTCCAAAAATCTCAGATCATTTATGATTTATCAAGAAGGCAATGAGTTTTTCACATGAGCTTTTTCACAGGTAGATTTGGATATATATTTTTCCCTTTTAAATATTAAATATATATTGTTTTAAATATAAATTAAATATATACAATATTTTGTATTTACTCGAGTTATCTTTAAAATTTGTTTGATTATCTAAATAATTTACGTGTGACAAATATGCAAAAAAAAAAAAACTTTTTCACAGAAGAACTGTATATAAATGTATACCATCGTATGTTTCTCTTTATTGATTTCAGCCACTAAGTCCATATTCTGTTGTTCTGTTTAATTTTGGCTGGTTCTATGCCGTTCTGGCCATTCTCTAACCTGTATTAAAAAAAAAATTATGGTTTTTTTTTTGGCTTTTAGCTTTTGACATTTATCAATATATTTTTAAGTTAATTACAGTTAAACTCTGGATTGCGTGCAAAATTTGTTCCGGAAACTTGCTTTTAAGCACTTGTAAATCAAAGCATATTTCCCCATAAAAATAATGGAAACTCAGATGATTTGTTCTACAACCCAAAAATATAATTAAAAGATTAAAATGATTAATACAAAATATAAACATAAAAAATTAAACTACACTTTACCTTTGAAAAGAAATGTGACTGTAGTGAGGGAGGCGAGAGGAAGCAGAGGAGGATGAGGAGTGTGGTTATTGTGTAAGATGACTTTCTCACACACACACACACACACACACACACACACACACACACACACACTAACAGAAACACTGCCGGCTCTCTGGAATTTTTTTCTTTTTGTGCGACTTTTACAAGGAGCCTTACTAATGATACTTGCTTTTATCTCCTTTTCACGGAAATGGGACATTGCATTGTCATTAAACAGATTCATCTCCTGCACTGCTACAGCCTTTTGCACCTTTTTCTTCATGGGGCCATTGTTGCACTACACTTAGATGCATAATTAAAAAAATGCTTTATTTGCGAACACACGTGGTCTCAATCTTATAGTAAACAGTATACACTTGCATGGATGTTGACTATATAACGAGGCACACACACTGAGAGATGGGAGATAATAACCCAGAGAGAGGGAGGAACCACTGGCTCAGTTGTGATCATGTGAAACTTGGCAGACAATGCAAACACACACTACGATGCTCGTATTGCAAGACTTCGCTTGTTAAAATTTATAATTAAAAAAATATTGTCACATTTTAAAAATAAGATTTATTGTTCTGTTATTTTTTGTGGTGTTATAAAAGTAGAAGAGAATGTTTCATTAACAGATTTTTACTCCACAGCTACTGCAGGCCAATGCAAAACTGTCTGATAAAACAAAAGTTCCACAATAAGTATTCAAGTGTTTTAGAGCAAGAGTTACATAAAACACACCCTACAGGGCATAACATTTAGCTTCTAATCTAGCTCAGAAATGTTTGACACTTACCTTAATTTTACATTTAGGAGAAAAGAATGCCAAGAGTTCTTTGCCAGTGGTACTTGATGGAGAGAGCATCAGGAACGAGACTATATTACCATTCAAAGGTTAATTTCTGTTATAAAATTTTTACTTTTGTTTTTTTTTTTTTATCAGATTTCCTTTGGTGTGGCCTTTGAAATCTTTCAAATCATTTTTATTAGTGTATTCTTGGTTTTTACAAGGACTTGAAAACATAAAATGAAGATCAAGCCATACCCCTGCTCCTGTCCAAAAGTTTTGCAATGTGCATTTTGGCCATATGTGTATGAAAATAATTTATTGTATATTAGATATTATTATTATATAACCAGTCAAAAGTTTGGACACAACTTGTATTCATTGTTTTTTTTTTCTTACATTTTTTTTATTCTTCTCAACGTTTTACTTCAATACAGACAACATTAAAATCACAACAGAACAAATATGGAATTATGTATTCAACAGAAATGTGAATGCTAAATAACCCAGAATATATTTTATATTTTCAATTCTTCAAAGTAAACATGCATTCTCTCAGTCAGCCTTATGAGGTAGTCACCTGGAATGTTTTTCCAACAATCTTAAAGGAGTTCCCAGAGGTGTTAAATATTTATTAGCTGCTTTTCCGTCATTCTCTGATCCAACTCACCCCACACCATCTCAAATGTATTTATATTGGGTGATTGTGGAGGCCAGGTCAGCTGATGCAACACTCCTGTTATCCTGTCATTGTCCTGCTGGAAAACAAATGATGGTACCAATGATGGAAAACAAATGAAGTGCAAACCAGGCGGGGTGGCATGTTGCTGCAAATTGCTGTAATAGTCATGCTGGTTAAGTAAGTTCTCAATGTGCCCTCACCAACAATGTCACCAGCAAAGGACCCCATGTCACCACACCTCATCCTCTATGCTTCACAGTATGAACTCCACATTCAGGAACTGTCTTTTTAATTAATACTTATATTTTATTGCTGCTACTTTACCTTTCCTTTAGATTTTTTTCTTTCTTCATCAGGAAAGTTCATTATAACACATTTTTTAAAAATAATTTTTATCTTTATTGTTAGTTACCACATGTTCAAAAAACAACAAAATGAGTGAAAGACAGTCAGAAAAGATAAAGAGGGGGAAAAAATCAGGGGCCTCTACCCATTTTGGGGGTTGTATCATTGTTCCCCCTGTAGTGCACCTGTTCATAATAACATTAACACCAAAGTCACAGCTACTTAACTTGACCAGATCAATATCCCAGAAGTTGACTTGATGCTATACTCTGATTAAAATGTGTTTATTTCATTTATTGAGCAGTATATATAATTGTATGATGGCAATTTGCATGTTATCAAGAGTGATCAGTTGAATTGCACTTAATTGCAAAGTCCCCCTTTGCCATGTGAATGAACTAAACCCAGATGGGAATCTTATTTAAAAAAATTGTGGCCATTTCTCAAGACATGGGTAGACAAACAAAAACCCACAAATTCTGAAAATCTCCAATCATCAATGTGTCATCAGTCAGTATGTGGCCCAGAACTCTTAGCCAAAATCCTTTGCCTCACTAAATGGGGGTAGTTGAGTGGTTAAGGAGTTGGACTATGGTTCGGAAGATCCCACGTTCCAACCCCACAATAACAAGTTGCCACTGTTAGGCCCTTGAGCAAGGCCCTAAACCCTTTCAATTGCTCTGATGTATGAGATAAAAATGTAAGTTGTTCTGGATAAGGGTGTCTGCCAAATGTCTAGGTGAAAATACAAAGAAATATATATTTTTTTAACGTTAAGTATCTTACACCTTGTTTATGCTTAATCTATACTGCTTTATCCTGTATATATCCATGGCTTGTGGCCCATGAGACTTGAGGCACAAGGAAGGGTACACCATAGATGGGGTGCCAATCCATCACATGGCGCGCACGCGCACATGCACACACACACAATACTGGCAATTTGGGACCCCCAAGCAGCCTAATCTGCATATTTTGGGACGGTGGGAGGAAACCTGAATGAGAATTACTGTAATTAGAGTATCCTCCAGTCTCTTAATGATCAAACAGGCTTTGCGCAACTAATATTAATTCTATCTTTTATGGACCTATTGAAAAACATTAACAGTTAAAAAAAAAAAAGTCTACAAAATAGAAAAAAACGACATGATCATGGAAACACAGCCGTTTAATATGAAGCAATAAAAACAAGCAGATGTATTCAGACAAGGGATAACTGTCCACTTAGGATTTATCCAAACACTATAATCATACAACTCTAGTCATCCAGTGATGCCATACAGGAAGCTTCTCAGTGTAATATGCCAAGGATATACAAATCTTAGAGTTACTAGGATAATGTAATCATGACACCACTGTGCTTTTATGTTCAGTTTCTGGAAAGAAAATGTTAGTTTGCATTAATTTCATTTTCCGAATCAGCTTTAAAAGACGGAAGGACTATCCTCCAACTGCAGTGAAACAATTTTTATTGTTGATATTTTTTTAAATATTTTTTGCAATTTGTCCAAGGCTCGACTAAACCCGCAGTAATAAATCCATGCCCAAGTTGAGTTGCACGGTGGGTGCAATCATATGTATATATAATGTATATACATATGTATATATAAACACAAAAGTAGACAAAAAAATAATAAAAATAAAATAAAACCTGTGTAGAAATGATGTACTGACATGTTTAGCAGCATGAATTAGGCTCATATCATAACGAATGCTTGTTTTTATCTATTTTGGCACATGGTTTTAGTACTTCCAATTTGGCCTCTGTCACTATATGTCTCAAAGCCTTTTTGTCCATTTTCAAATAACTCTTGGTGTATTTAGACTCTAGTAGTGAAGCTTTGTTTCTGTCTGTAGAGTTTTTCCATTAAAAATGTGAAATTCTATTTTTAATGTTATATACTCATGTTGCTACAGCACTCAACAAACATCTGTTTATTAGTAATATCTTTTTCCATTTTTCCTCCACACTCAATAGCATTTTGCACATAATACACAGTGAAGTAAAAGGAAATGTGACTTAAAAATAAACAGAAATGGGTGTCCTAAACAAAATGGACCTGGAACCAATTCTGAAAAATAAATACACTTTTCCTTAAAGTAAATAAAAAAGGTGAGGGTGGAAATCATGTATATGGGATTGTCCAATTTAAAGAGAGGAGCTCTGACACTGAAGAATATATTTCTTGTTAAGGGCATGCAATCCAGCTGAGAACATACCCTGGAAAATGATTTCCATTCAGTTGTCGGTCACTAGGTTAAAGAGGATAAAAGATAACTAGAGGATTCTATTCCACATGTTTACTGTGAACAGCCTCCTCTGTCTTGTTCTTCTCCACTCTTTCCTTGCTCTTTCTCTCTAAGCCACATAGTTGTACTGATTGGAGTTCTCTTTGTCTCTTTCCATGTAGTCCCTATCAATAAGTGACTCTATCCTCTTCTTTAAATCAGCAGGCTGTAAGGCAGAAACACATTTGCATTCATATGTATCCACATGCTTTGAACCAATGACTTTGTATATAAATGTATTATTATTATAAATTACCAGTATTTGTTTTGACTATTATTGCATAGAAAAACATCATGAGCTTAAAGCACTTGATTAAAATTGAACAAACATCTGGCCTCACCTTTACAGGGAACTTGAGTTGGTTGTAAACCTCAGACACTAAGAGGTTATGGCTCAAAGTCTTCCTCATCTTCATAATGCGGACAATGGCAGCATCAATTTGGTATTGCCTGTCCTGGAAAACTCTTTCTGTAGTGCTAGCTTGCTCCTCCACCTGTAATTCAGCACCATGCATAAAATAAATGATTAGTAACCTCTGAGACAATCGTTTATTTTCTAGGAAACTGGAGAGGGGAGTAGGTGTGTACCGTTTCTTTCATCTGGATCTGATTAATTTTAATCCTAAAGAGCTTGTGCTTGAAATCATCATTGCAGGAAAACTTGTCTCCATCTTCCACATCCTTGCTTTTGGGAAGTTTGGTAAGAACTCTTGCTTTGCCACAAGCTAGGGACTGGAGGGTTCGCCTCAGCTCACTATCCTCTGTACATGATGACATAAAAATAGTAGAGTTATTTTTTTTTTTTACATTTTTATGAAATACTTATCATTTTACTAGAAGATATATTGTAAATGCATGCAAGCAATCATCTGAGACAATGGGTTGCATTTTGTACAACATTTGATTTGCAATAAGTAAATAAATAAATAGACCCTGCATATTGTATAAAACTACAGGCTTCTTCAACCGAAATATTTTTTTCTGTTTTGCACAGAAAATTTTCAAAAACAGTCTTTGGTTTGAGGTACCCGCAAAGAGACAGAAGGCTTCATTGTCTTATTCAGTGCATGGGGAAAAAAACAACAATTAAAAATGTGACCGTATGCATATAAACAATGGAGCATGCCTTCCCTTTAAACATGGTCAGCAGACCTCCTTGCATTACCGGGATTCCTTTTTTTGATTTGAAGAGAATGTCTCGCAAGAGAAAAAATGTGGTACCAAAACGCAACTGGCTAGTGCCAAGAGGAATCATAAATTAAGGTTAGGTGAGGTTTTAGGCCTATTTGTTTAATATTCTACTTCATTTACATGTCTTTTCTAAATGTTTTGTTTGTTATTATAAACAAAAATATAATTATAGTGTTGGAAAATGCTAATTTTGGTAATATCTTTTGGGTGGCCGGAAAGGATTATCTACATTTACATTATTTCCTACGGGAAAAAGTGTTTCGCAATACAAAATTTTTACTTAAGAACTTGTCTCCAGAACGGATTAAATTCATATGCCGAGTTTTCACTGTATATGGAAAAATTCAGATGCAGAGTCAGGAAGAGAGGTTATGTAGTGCAAGTATAGTGCTCCTGTGGATACAATCTACGGGCCCTTAATTAGTTCTGTGTTTAAGCAATGCAGACTCTTATCAAACACAATTCAAATAATAAAAGCTGGCCGTTAAGTCAAATTAGGCGTCAGGCAATGATGATGACATTAATTCAACTTAGAATTTTTAAAACACACAAACATCAGGAGGAAATCTTTATTATAATGAAAACTAAAAGATTGTGATTTTTATTCATTATTTTTTGATTGACAAACATATTGTGTCAGGGCCACTCAACAACAAATCCCTGGGCTGCTTTTTGATGTCTGACCCCGATTGTTACATTCATGGTGTGAAAACTGTGATTTAACCAGAAAGGTTTTAAACATCTGCAAAAAAAAAAAAAAAAAAAAAAAGTAGATCCTTGAACAATGTAATCCTTGTAGGCAGAAGGCCTAGGCCTGAATTTAAATATTTCTCATTGTTTGAATGAAATGTATTTATGTTTTCTTAAAGGTGAAATGTCCCGATATATTAATAGCGGCCATTTGTTATCATTCTCAGTGACAAATCACAGCCATTAAAAATAAGGATGCATGGAAAATAATTATATAGGTCACACATACCTATTCCTGTGGCCAGTTTGATCTCTTCCAAAGAAAATTCTTCTCCTTCATTAAACATTAGCAGAACTAATGTTTGAAACAATGACACCTGAAGTTCTTTCTTCCCCTTAAGAAAGTCAGAAATAAGGTTGTCACCTTTAGGTTCTGATGATACACTTTATTAGCTTGTAGATTGAAATTATGATCATTAAAGTGTGTTAGTTAATGATTTAGATGATGATTAGACTTTTTATGTTCCTCAAAGGTGGCATACCTCTTTGAATTCAGCTTTTAAAACACAATGTCCTAATGTCGATTGCCACTGTAGTTTTCTTCCACTGTGCTTCCCAAGATAAAAGGTCTTGAAGATTTCTTGTAGCCTCACCATCTTGGTGGTGGAAAACAAGAACGCAAATAATTATATTCATTTATCAATTAATTATAACAGTGATTTATGAAAACCTCTTAAAAGCCTTTTAATTTATTTGCTAAACAAACCTCTGGGGGCAGATGAACTTCCATGGGGATGTACGTGGGCCAGTAACCCATAGTGAGAATGTTCACAGTCAGCTCAATGCTACCTGGGATATTTTGGCATTGCATGTACTGAGGTGAGAGATCAAACGATAAAGAGATGTTAAGATGTGTCATGCGAGCACTTAACCAGTTAACTGGACCTAAATAAAAAAAAAAAATACCTGTTTAAATTGCACCATAATGTCTTTTGAGAGCTCCATGTCTTTGAACATTCCTTCCAATTTACTGGTAAAAGCTGCTCCACATTCTAAATTAACAACAAACAGGTAATCTTTATTCACTCTGTTCAGGTGATTATTAGTAACTGGTGCTGGATCACAAACAATATGCTTAAATTGATTATAGTTTTACAATAAGCTACAGATATGGGCAGCAATTACCATGTTTCAGTTTTGAGAGCATGGACTTCTCAGCGTCAACAGAGGCACTTTTCCCGACCAGCAACCTCTTTGCCAGGTCTTTTTTGTAGAAGGCCTCGAACACATCCTTGCCTATTAAACAAAAAAGCTCAGTAGTAATAAAACATCTCTGTCAGTTCTGTGGGAAAAGTGTGACACAAACAAAATAAAGATCTCACCATAAATAAACCTGAATATGATCATAATCTTGTCCAGCATCTTCTCGAGTTCTTCATCAGTGGCTTCCTTATTTCCTGCCCGCAGTTTGGAATCCACATATTTTGCTACAAGAAAATCATGGCAATATTTACACAAGAATGTTGCAGTGATTTCTAATGAGTGTAATAAAACATCTATATGAAGTCAAGCATAGGAGAGATTACAAACTGTACTCACCTATAAGCTCTGCAGGTTTGTTCGGCCGCTTGTTGATGAAGGTCTCAAAAGCTTCCTTCATGGCATTTACAAACTTTTCATTTTTCATGAAGCATATATCAATGATGGAATCCACTTTATCCTTGAAGTCGAGCAGTTCCTGCACCATTGTCTTGTCTTTCTCAGGATTGATAACGATTGTGCTACCAAAAGCCTGCAAAAGGATTTTTTTTTACTCAGTAGCATTTTTTAAACAGAAGCTTAATCAAAATGTATAGATCTCCGGTTTACCTTAATGTACTCAATCCAGTGCTGCAAAAGGACCTGCACGCCACCTCGAACTCGACTGAAAAGCTGATACAGCAAAGATAAGTCCTGGATACGGTTCTCATCCAGTAGATGATTCAACCCTAGCCCATCATAAACATAAAAAAGAAATGTTTGTTGAATTGCTCCTAACAATGAAAATAAAAAATTCTTTCAATGGTTATCTTCCACCTTTCTGAAGTGTTGCACTCAGATGTTCACCGAGTAATTGCTTCTCCACAGTCGCAATGAGAGGTTTTCTATGACAGATCACAATAAAACCTGTAACTTTTAATATCTATAAAAAAAAATTTCTGATGGCTAATTATAAGTTTAAGCATTACTGTGTGCTCTGGTCCAAGTATGTGATGACCCTGTCTGCTTCCTCCTCCAAGCGTTTGTTTACATGATGGAGATACTCAGGCACCTTTAGTAGAAAAATGTACTTCATTTATTGTTGCTGTTATATATGAAACATACTATTGCATGCTATGCTTTTGTTTTAAAACCTTGCAAGGAAAATCAAGAACAATTTGTGAAAGGATATTTTATAAAGAATGCACACCAACATAAACCCATAATTACAGTACATATAAAGGAAGAATACATAAGGATACATACTTTGGGCCACACTGGAATATTTTTTATTGGCATAGAATTGAGCAGAAATAATTTCCACTCATCTTTCAGCCTCAACCTTTATTGTTCAGTCTGTGCTCTCAGCTGTCTGTGCTTTTGAACGTTTATTGCGCGTTTTGTGCGTGTCCAACTGTAACTGTGTCTGTAAATCGTTTACACTTTACAGGTGATGAGCATGCACAAGTAAGTTTAAAGGAAATAAGCCTTCGCCAAACTCAAATCTGGTGGAAAATCTTAGCTTGGGTTTGGCTTATGCACACATTTATCCCTAACCTTACTAAAAAGTGGTTAAAATGTGGCCCATGATGTGTCAAATAACCATGTAGCTTTATATTGATTGTACTAAGATTACTGCTGCACAATACACACACTGATCCTTTAGAAGCAGACTTTGTAAACATCACCTCTCGTTCCTGCATCAGCCGCTGACCTTCTGCAGCATACAGCCGATTCGTCTCCTCTAAAAAGCGTTGTTCAAATGAATCTTGATAAATCTATGCAAAGTACAAGAAATTTCAATATATTTAACATCCAGATCAACAAGTCACAAATTTCGGAAACATGACAGCATACAATTTGTAAGTCTTTTGTAAGAGACTAATATAAAAATTAAATTAATTAAAAATACATTAAGGATAAGGCTTGAAATAAAAATAAATACTGGTAATAATACTGGTTAAGATATGGACAGGGATAAGTGGATATGGAGAAAGACAGAATGATATAAGGACTTGGGTAGCTGGGGAATGGAAAGGAATATGGATTGCAAATAAAAAAGATTTGAGATACAGACAGGGTTAAAAAAACAGGTATACATTTACATAATGTTTGCAACAAATATGACGATCTTTGAGGATTCATAGATAAAATTACAATAAATCATAAATAATTATTAATATAAAATATATAACTAATTAAATAAGCAGCATGTTTCTGTGGTTGTGGAAAACTCATTTTAATTTTTAATTACTTGTGTGAATAATTAACCATAATCTATTTCAAGCTTAAATTAGATTTGTGCTAATCTCCAATGATTAATTAGTGATAAATGATTAATGATAAAACAACCAGTTTAAATGAGAAAAGATCAGCACAAGAAACTTTAATTTATGGATCTCTTACTCTACCTATATTTTAGGGGCAGTGGTAGCTCAGAGTTAAGGCTCTGACCTGAGAAGGCCACCAAGTTGCCACAGTTGGGCCATTTAACACTATCTGTTATAGACAGCCATATCATGACTGACTTTTCCACTCCGACACAAAGGAAAGGGAAGTTTAACAAGCTTAATAAGCTGTAATGGTCATAATGCTATATTCTGATTAAATGTTTTGAGCATGTAAACACAAATCTGATCAGATCAGTATCCATGCAAACAAGGAAAAAAAATTTAATTTAAAATTATTATTTTATTTTCTGATGGAAGAAATATCGTCCATTTAATCACAGCTAGATTTGAGCCTAAAAACAACTTGCACGCAGAGCTGCTGCACCAAAGACTTCCTTATGGTATTACAATCCACCTAAGGACACAAGACTGTGCGCTTTTACATTTCTGTTATTGGTTCAGCAAACGAACATATGGCACTAACATTATCTCCTTAATAAAAATCTTAAAACAGCCCTGCACATTTCCTAAAAAGAATCAAAATCAACAAAATCTGTAATATTTATTTTCCCTGACGGCTAATTATAAGTTTAAGCATTACTGTGAGCTCTGGTCCAAGTATGTGATTACCCTGTCTGCCTCCTCCTCCAAGTGTTTGTTTACATGATGGAAAGCTTTGCACAGAGAGCTGCTGCACCAGAGACTTCCTTATGGTATTACATTCCACCTTAGAACACAAGACTGTGTGCTCTTACATTTCTGTTTATTTACAATTTATTTGTGTCCATTACTAAATTTATTTGTGTCCCAGACTAAAGAAAAAGGTTTAAAAGTTTTAATGATCTTATAATAGTTTTATAAATACAAGTGAATGATAGCAGTAATCATTCTGGTGTTGATGCAACTCAAAAAAAAAGAAAAAAAGGTTTAAATTTCTTTCTTTAATCAACGAAAATGTAAGTTGGTGTAGTATTAGAGGAATAAAGTACTTTATAACGTGATGTTAGGGGGAAGATAATCTGTTTTTGACATTATCCTGGAACGTATTGGATGCCAGTCCCAAAACCCACATACAAATCCAGACATGTGAAACCACATCTGATGAAGTTATCTTAAACAACACTATATCTCCTTAGTAAATGCTTCCAAGCGTTTCTGAACTGCCTCAGAACCGTCTGTGTTGTGTTTCATGAATAACTAGCTTCTAACACAAGGCTCAATTCCAAATCCCTCTCCAACCCCTGATCAAATGCACTGCTTGATGTGTTAAACAATTGATTGTACTTTCCATTTCACCTCACAGGACAGTTACATAGCACCTAATTAGAAAAATTCGCTGCACATCATTTTGGAAAGAATAAAGCACAGCATATCCTATAACATTGTAAATGACTGCAAATCCGTGTATTTTCACAAAGTCTGAGGTACTCACGTTATTATGACAAATCAAACTTCTGAAAAATAATATGCTTATTGCCTTATTTCTCTTTTAAATAATAATAATGTGAAGTCCACTACAACTTACGACGTATGAAAATTGTCAGCAGATCAAAAGCCATCAATTGCTAGTACACTCATATATCTGTGTGACAAAACATTAGGTAATCTAGTAGGTAATAAGGCAATACTTCTGTTACTTTTTGGCTCTGAGATACACCACAAACAAAAAAACATGGCAGCCTAATGTTAATTACCAGTGCTTTTGTTGTGACTGACGTCACAGTAGTCACGTGCCTGCAAAACATTCATAACAGTACATCCTGTCAAGTTTTACTCATTATCTAACGCATATGGAACACATGTTAGTTGTACCTGTAGGTCAGACAACATGCTTAGCAGACTCCTCAGGAGAGACCGGTCAATAGCCTCCCCGTTACGTTCTCTCTCAATGAGGAGCAGGATGCCATCAATTGTCTTGCTCTGTACTTTCCAATCACTGATAATGTAAAAACGAAACAGCTCCAGTCCCATGTCCCTGAAAATATAAAAAGAAATGTGGACTTTAACTCTTAACACAAAAGAATATCTGTAGTGAGTCTTTAAATTTCCAGCAAATAAAGATACATACCAGATTGATGGCAGCATTGAATTTTGTAAAACATATGTGCGGTCCAAAAACAAAAATATACTCCTAATCATGATCTGGTAAAACAAAACAAAGCAACAACAAGGAGGAGTTTAAAAACTTAAAATGCAGTAGAAAATACAGTATGTAAGAAATAAATGCAAGAAAGCAATGTAAAATGTAATCATCTAATAAATAAAGATAATGGTTTGACTAGATAACGGCAGCCGCCATTACACATCAATATGGAACATTCCCGATAAGAGCCATTAAAATTGTTGTTGTGACAGATGTCCAAACAGTGCTTCCATAGTTTTCATATAATAAAAAAGCAACATTTTCATTTCAAATATTCACAAAAGATTCATTACACCCAAGGGTTTAGTTTCAAAATAGTTTTCTTACCATCTGTCTACAGTGGTCTTGCCAACATCTGTCTATTTTCTTCAAGAAAAGCACACTGTCCAGAGAGTCCGTAACAGCAGGGTTAAGGAAAAATATATTATTGTTAGATCAGTCACAATTTTCCTCACTCTGGATCCATACCACTGCTTCACCCACATCACAGTATCATGGACTTGTAACACAGCAAACTGCTCAAAATCAACAAAGTGAAAAGGATATTCTCGAAACTCATCAATTTGTGCTTTGATGTGATCTTCGCATACCACTCTTAGTTGTTTATACAGCTTGGCCGATATTTTATGGGAGCACAAATTCTCAACAGCCTGAAAATATAAGAATATGGATTTACTGTTAACACGCATGCATGTGAAACATACTGAACAGTGTTGCTGCAGGCAAATTTTTTTTTCTTTCAAGAAATTTCAAAATTTCTTTTTTTGCAGAAACAGTCGTGTCTCATAATCATGGACAAAAGAAATATTGCACTATAATAATTATGTGAAATTTGTAGAAATTCATAATTTTAAAAGTTACATTAAGAACACAGATAATGTAAAAAGATTGTCATGCTCAGTAGAGCGTTACTTCATCATGGATAGCCTAACTCACATATTCTTAAGGGGCAGCTTGCACAAACATAAAATTTGCCATGTGATTAGGTTCACCCAGCATGTCTCGGTATCAAAAGATTACAGAAAATATTCTAATTTTGCCTTCCCAGCATCATGCCCAGTTAGACAATGCTAGCAGAGAAAGGGACATTGGAATGCTTCTCCAGAAGGTTTTCAGGAATACCATTCCCAGGCTATGGAACAGATTCCGAACAAGTGGTTTCACTGCCACTCACCAAAGGTCTGGAAGGCCAAGAGTGACAACACCAAGACAATACTGACTAATTTGATGGCGTCATTTGAGAAATTGTACAGAAATTCCTGCCGCCCCTGCTGGTGTTATTCCAGGGTTATAATCAATAAGATGTCAGACTATTCTGTGATGTTTGGCTGCAGCTGGACATGCAAGGAGGTCGTATCGTGGGCCAATGCTGACTCTACGTCATACGTCTGATTTATTCATTTCTGGTTCTGGTGGACACTAATTTTTTGCATAAAATGGAACTCTTTTACTTATTTGACAAAAATACATTTTGTATGAAATTTATATAAGTTTTATATTACTTTATGTGGAAGTAATATCTTAATCGATTTATACAAGATTCTTTTGTCCAGGAACATAGAATGAGTGAACAAGGACCTGATGTTAGCATTTACTGTAAGAACACGGGCGGTAACATTTACAATATCCCAAGCACATTTTCCCCACCTGATAGAGCTCCTCCAAATTGTACTTTATTGACGTGCTATTCTGTATGGCCTCCACCGCTTCCTTCAACTTCTGCCATGTCTCACGTGTGTAGTTTTCCGGCAATTTTGGCTTTTCTGTCAAAACACAGAATATAGAGTAGAATAGATCATTAGATGATGACTATATTCAAAACTCAGTTATTGAACAGGAAAAGTTATTTCTATTGAATAAGGAGTATCTAAAAAGTGGCAAACTTTTAGGAGATATCGAAACTGGTACTACACTTGGGATTAAATATATTTAACAGTGTGTATGACAACAATATAACAAAACAAGTCCAGGATGTAGGAGTGATTTTTATACTTAATTTGCAATATGGATTTCTGTTTCTCGTTCATTCTTCTAGGTTTTGCATACTGTAGTTAGATTACGTATGGCACTTACAATCCCTAATACTCATGCTTAATGTACTGGTGCATCTTATCTAATACACAAACACTCAAAGTGAAATATGTGTGGATGGATACAGCTTGTGAGACAGTGTTCATACGGTAGATTATAAACGGAGTTATTTTCTCAAGTGACAACAAACCGTATACAGGCATGGCACACTCATGGTAAGGTCTATAGTCTTAACTGTCAATGTCAGTGTAAAATAAATAGGCATGAATCTGGAGACCAGTGATTTTGGGCGCTTTTACCCTTAAAGTTTTTGATCACAAGTTTCTTAGCAGCTCCGGGTTTGCTGTTGGCGAATGTCGCCGTTCCGGCGGATTTGGTGAGTCCGTTTGCGTGACCGGAGAAAAAAGCGCTTTTCGTCTTGGAGCACGATGCGGTGGGAGACTCATCTGCCATCTTCACATCCAGCCCCGTGCACTCCTCGAACCGCAACTTCTTCTGGATGTGCTGCGAGGAGGAAGAGCAGGACGCGGAGGAATTGCACGCGGCTTTGGGGGATTTGGGAGACGCAGAGAAGGAATCAGTGTCCTCTCTGTCCGAGCTGTGGAGCTTTCTTTTCCTGCAAGGCGTGAGGCTGCTGTCGCTGTTCACATCCGAAGCTGCCGCTCTGGCCTCTTGGCTTGGCGCTGGGGGATTAGGGGAAGGTAAACCTGTTGGAAACATGAAAAAAAGAAATACCAAAAAAATCAAGTAGGTGATCTGCTAAACGCTGCGCTCCTGGATGTGCCGGTGGAGGGGTTTCTGTATTCCTCTGGCCTTTTGGTGTGGAGCAGAAATCCGAAACGCAGGATCCAGTCTCTGTTTAGTATTTAAACAGACAATAATTGAGAACTGTAGCCCTACTTAGAGCCTCTCTCTTTTCTTGTTATTGCTGGCAGAGGAAAGATGGTTGATTACTGCTTCCTCTTGGACACACGCTTGTGAGATTCTTCAAATTCACTCAAACTCGTGTCTGTCCACAAACAACGGCAGTTTTACGTTTTGTTCGTTTTATTGGCATTTATATTTAGTCCCATAACTATATCACTGTGTACTCCTTAAAGTTATTCAGATGATAAATAGTTATGATAAACTTTACAGGCCGACACGTTGACCTACCGGAAGTACTTTCTATGCTGTTGTGGTTAGCCTGTTAGCTCAGCGGCTGCTCGGTGCGCGTGGAGTTTTCCCTGACGAGAGGGCCTGCCACTAGGAGGCGTACCAGACTTATTTTAACTGCACAACACAGAAGATGACAACAGGTCATTACTGAAGCGAGCGGCAGACTCTAGCGACCATGCTAGTGAACTCAAAACAGTTAGAATTAGAATTAGACAGTTGACACTTTTTTAAAAACTCATATATATTAAATTTTTTTTAAAAATATATTTTTATTTTAATCATTTTTGTATCGTAACAAAATTACTTCATATTGTAGATGTTATATTTTACCTTCTTTTCTGTTTGGCATTCGCCACTCTTATTTTCTTTTTTTAGGTCACAAACAGTCGTGTAAGCATTTCACTGCATATCATACTGTGTATGATTGTGTATGTGACGAATACAAATTTGAAACTGAATTTAGTAATCTTGCTAAATATAAAATATTCTAGTAGTAAAGTGGAAATATAGAATAATGTGTGTTACAGCATTATATATTTTTAATTCTATTAATTACCAGGGATTTGCATAAAGATATTCATTCATTTTTTATATAATTTATAATAGTTGTAATACTTTTTGAATGATTGAAAATGATAATAATTCATATTATTAATAGTATTTTTTAAATAACCAAATAAATTAAAGTGCACTTAAATAGTCACTCACATAGTGTTTACTCACAGCACATGTCATTGATTGTTTAAATTTCATGGACACTTAATTCTTTGAGTACTGTAGATTAGCTTACTAAACTAAAATGTTGACAAACTTTCTTGTCGTGCCCATAAAAAATTCGTTAATTCACTCATGGCACGGTGGTGTAGTGGTTAGCACTGTCGCCTTGCACCGCCAGGGTCTGTGTTCGATCCCCGGCCAGACTCGATTCCCGTCTCTGTGTGCATGGAGTTTGCATGTTCTCCTCCGGGTACTCCGGTTTCCTCCCACAGTCCAAAGACATGTAGGTTAATTGGCATTCCCAAATTGTCTGTAGTGTGTGAATGAGTGAGCGTATGTGTGTGTGTCTGCGCCCTGCGATGGATTGGCACCCTGTCCAGGGTGTACCCTGCCATGTTCCCCAAGTCTCCTGGGATAGGCTCCAGGCCCCCCCGTGACCCTGAATACAGGATTAATAGATGATGAGTGAGTAAAAAATACTTACTCACTCACTCAATCATCTCTGGACTAAATTTGACATTTGATTGTTGAGTGTTTTATTTGCTATAGGCTGGTTTTCCCCAAGTGTATGAAATATAAAAAAAATTGCCACCTCTCCAAAACACGAATCATAAGTCTGATCACCACATGAGACAAAGATGAAATGTTTCCCTGTTTCCCTAATTGTAATGAAGAAAAACACATTTGAACCCAGTTATTTTTGCATTTCCAATTTATCGACTATTTTCATCTGAAAAACATAATAAGAGGAGATTTTTTCATTGAACTTGTCAGTGATGTCTGAGAACATGCCTCAAAAACTATAGTCCGAAATAGATGGCTTGGTTAATTACTTGTTTAATGTTAAGTGTAAATATTTAATGCTAAATATTTATTGGTTTTGTTTATAATAATAATAATTATGATAATAATACAGTTATATTTATTTATTGTATTGCACATCTCAATATGGGAAAGACTGCTATATGCTGAGCAATATGATAATATGATCATAACCACATGTAATATCACCTCATAGAACAGATCTGCAAAACTCAGATGTGCTCAGTACTGTCACGTTAATCAGCTATTAACAACTGCATTTCAGTTCCAGATGGCTAATTGCTAATTTGCTGAGAGACGTGACTCCTTTGTCATGTGACTTTCTATAAACCTCTTATAAAGACCGCCAGCTTCAACCCCTCACTCAGGTGTAGCCCTTTGTCGCACACATAGTGGAGGTTTTGGGTTTCTGGGAGGTGTGTCGCGAAGAGACCGTGGAAATGTGCCGGTGTGTTTGTCTGTTCGTGTTTCTGCCTTTGGCTGGTGAGTATACGTACACTTAAGTCTGAGTGTGACATTGTAACGGTTTTGTCCATTTAAACTTAAATTTTACTTCCTATATTAAGTCAATTTCCCTTGTTTTTATGAATTTTAAGGATAAACTCCAATATGATTCAGTTACATGACTCAACGACAAACGAAGCCTCGCATTTGGGGGGTCACGTAACGCCCAGGGAGCCGACCCCAGAGAGCTTACTCTAGACACCTCCCTCCTGCTCGATACAAGCGTCGGAGATTGTGTCGTAGTAACACTAGTCTTTAGTTGTAGTACGAGTAGTTTTGCCGACACGCACAGCAGCATTAAACACAGCTATACGTTAAGCAAGCTTTTCCAGCTTGAAATTCTAATCCAATGCTGCCAAGGTGGAGTTAATGGTTAAGGCGTGGCCTAACGCCGAACACTTCTTGCGTTCCGGACCCAGTTATCTTAAATGGACCCTGAGCTCCGATATAAAGTAGAAAATCTTAATCGAATCTAAAGCAACTGGGCCTAATCAGTCTTGAATGGTGTTATCTTGGAAAATGTAAAAAAAAAAAAATGTATAGAAATGAAATAAGCTTTCACTTTAATCAATACAATTTTTAAAGAGTTACCTGAGTAGAGTAAATTGATATGGCTAATTAGTAGGGCCTGAGCACTGACACCAGCCTAATGAAATTATGGTCGTGAAGGGCACACTGATTTTAATGGGGCTGATGTCGATGTTTGGGCCTTATTGCTTTTTTGGTGATGTGCAGGCCCAAGCACTTGCACCATCATTGCAACTATTTCACTTTGATATTGTGAATATGGCTGGAATAATTTTAATACATGCACTTTGCTCTTTTGCAGTTTTTTGGGAAGCTGGGGCCACTACCCCTAATCCATATGTGATGAGTACTACAACTGTTGTGCCAACGGGCCCTCCAGGTTTTTGAGTTGGAGTCAAATGAATCCTTATTGTAGCTGATTATTTCCTGGGTTGTTCTGAATATGGAAGTTTAATGCCTAGATTTTTCTGTTCTTTTTTGTAGATTTTTGGGATGCTGATGCAACAACCACTAACCAATATGTGATGAATGCTACAACTTTCCAACCTGCTTCAAACAGCAGTGAGGCTAATGACTATCCAATCCAGTTTAATCTTACAACTGTTGCACCAATGGTCTCTACCACCCAAGGTTCCTGAGTTTGCATCCATAAGCTAGTGGATTATTTACTGGGCTGTTGTGAATGAGTGTTTAATACCAAATTTCTCTGGTCTCTTGTAGATTTTTGGGATGCTGATGCAACAACCACTAACCCATCTGTGATGAATACTACAACTTTTCAATCTGATCTGAGCATCAGACAGGCAGTTGACCAAAGTAATCAGTTTAATGATACGACTATTGCACAAACGGCTCCAACCCCAGAGGTCACCCAGACCACTATGGCTGCCCTGTCCACGATGGCTTCTCCAACTACGGAGGTCACCCAGACCACTATGGCTGCCCTGTCCACGATGGCTTCAACTACGGAGGTCACCCAGACCACTACGGCTGCCCTGTTCACGATGGCTTCTCCGACCCCAGCTATCACCCTGAACACTACGGCTGCCCTGTCCACGATGGCTTCTCCGACCCCAGCTATCACCCTGAACACTACGGCTGCCCTGTCCACGATGGCTTCTCCGACCCCAGCTATCACCCAGAACACTACGGCTGCCCTGTCCACGATGGCTTCTCCGACCCCAGCTATCACCCAGAACACTACGGCTGCCCTGTCCACGATGGCTTCTCCGACCCCAGCTATCACCCAGAACACTACGGCTGCCCTGTCCACGATGGCTTCTCCAACCACGGAGGTCACCCAGACCACTACAGCTGCCCTGTCCATGATGGCTTCTCCAACCCTGGCGGTCAACCAGACCATGATGGTCTCTCGGGCTGCCCAGTCTACAACAACTACTTGGCCTGCCTAATTACAATGTTTTGAGGACTATGGTATGTCTTGCAGGCCAATGTGCTGACCTGCTGAAGGTCTTGTCTATGCTGTTTTCTTTGGTGTGAGCTTGCCAGCAAAGGGAAGCACCCAACTAGTTTCAGCTGCATGATTTGCATGACCAACGACTGAATTAAAATTCAAGTAAATATAACAGTTGTCTCTCCTTTCTTATAGCACACTTCAGATTGTCTGGTGCCATGCCATCAAGCATTTGTGGTTTTCACTAACTTAACAGCTTGGTCTAAGATGGTTGAGTTAAGCTTTAATGACTTTACTACAATGACTAGTCACCATGCACAGTTGTGCATATCGAATCATAACAGCTGGGCAGTTGCATGGCTACAGGTTGATTTACATGAATGCAAGGAGAATGGAAAATGTCTGCAGGTTGTGAAATAAGAACTTCCTTTCTAATGAATGGCTTAATGACCAAGGGGCAACCATAAGACATGCATGACTTGTAAGAAATTTACCTTTAAATATGTTTTTATTGTGACGTATAACCGAAGGTCCATGACAACTCAATTTGAGTATGTGCAGGGCATTAATGTGGAATGATTCTTGTGTATCAGAAAACATTTTCATAAACGGTAAGCTGGAGCAGTGAACACAGCACATGATGTATTCAAAGAAACTTGCCAGCTATTGTATAATTTAATTAGCACTTGTATAACAGCTGGCTGTTTGAAACTGCTTCATCTGTAAGTTAAACAGTGGCTGACTCTTTACATTTTATTGCTGCTATGAGCATTAAGCAGTTTATACTTTTTTTTTTTTTAAGGCCTTTTTTCAGACCTACTGATGGCAATGTGAACTAGGATCTCTAAAAATCCCGCTAATTAAAAATAATTCCAGGATTAGAATTGGAAGATGTATGTTGGATTCCCGTGCAGTCAGACCACAAATTAAAGTTGATTTTAAGTGTACTTCCTAGAGTGCAACAAAATATCTACATGTACCAGAGGGAGAAGGCAATCTACTGCTATGTGGTAATGGCTTTACTAATACTTCCATATGACATTTCTTCAGGACATGTTGCAGTTACTTCCTAAAGTTTGACTATATATTTTAAACATGATCTTGGTAGTTTTATCTGATTTTTCTAAATGTCATAAGTTTAGGTGATGACTATGTACTTGGCTGCTTTCAAAGTTCAAAGAATCACTTTAGAATTAAGTAGCATTCTACTCATTAAAAGGCTAGCAAGTAATTCTTCTAGCAAAAAAGATGGCTAATATATACATGGAACTAACAATTTGTAAGTTTTTACATGGTATGTAGATAAATCAAAGCCATTTATAGAACTCCAATATGTTAAAGTATAGACAGCAAATCAACAACCATGTGATACCCAGGAAAAGCAGTTTCATAACATCACTAAAATTAACATGGATAAGTCCATTAACAGTACATAAAAATGTGCTGAAAATGCAAAATATAAATCTGTAGGAAGAATGTATTTAGTTGTGCATATAAAATACGCACTGCATGGCACAATAGTCACTGTATGCATGACAATATCTATTGGAAAGCAATCACTCAAGCCGAAATAGTCCAGTTCTGCATGGAATTTTGATAAATCACGATGGACCCTGCTAAAAAAGCTTAAACATGTTTACAGGTTTTTTTTTTCTTTAGACCAATGCTCCTCACGTACTCTAGCAAGTGAATTTCGATTGCTTGTTGATTTAGGCACTCTTTTAATGGTTTTCTCTCTTACTCACTCTGTCATTCATTATTTATACAGCTTATTCTGTACAGGATCAGAGGAAACTAAGGGTACAACGAGTGGTACACTCTTGACAGGGTACCAGTTCATTGCAGGGCACAAGCACACACTCCAGGCAATTTGGAAAAGCCAAATAGCCTAATCTGCTAAACAGTCTTCTGACTGTGGGAGGAAACTGGAATACCGAAAGGAAACCCATCAAGCATTGGGAAAACATGCAAACACACAGACCCAATGTGGGAATTGAACCCTTAACCCTGGAGGTGTGAGGCCACAGGGCTAAAAACTAGAGCATGCGGCCAATGGTTTAGTTACCTCTTAGTTTCTTCCATTAAGATGTCTTGTCAGTTTTGGTACACTGTTTTGCATGTTGGAGATGAAGCAGCCAATTATGAACTTACAGTTAACACTTGGAAACTTGCAGTTTGCATTTTTTCATTAGAAGCCAGACAATATGATCCCGTAGCTGGTTTGAAGACTGAAGGACAAGAGGCAGGCAGTGATTCTTAGGATCTCTCTCTCTCTCTCTTGCTCTCTCTCTCTGCCAATAAAAAGAAAGAGCACAAATTAATTTCCTAATACTTTAAACCACAAACAGTAACAGATTACATTAAAGCTAAAATCAAGAGAAATCAAAGTCAAAATAAAGTATATAGTTTAACTTCAGGCAAATATCTAAGTACTGCCAAAGTTTCATTGAATTCTGTCCAGCCCAGATAAAATTGTGCGATTCTAAGATTCTGTTAATTTTGTGTGATGCTGTATCAAAATCTGACTGTATAGACTTTCTGAAAATTCAGAAAATTTCTGAAGCTGGTTTTAGGTCTTCGAATGTATGAAACAGCAAGATATCATTAAAAGAGCGATTTATGACCAGACAAAACTGTTCTTTTATTTATATAGATAATAAAATTATGTTCTAGTATATATCTTATAGTGATTATGTTGGGGGGGGTTGTTAGGGGGGGGGTGCTCATAACGCAGGACTCTAAGTTCAGGTATTTTACCTTAGACTGCCGCGGATATGTTTGCTCTAATGACCCATGTTTTATCTTATAGTGGCTTCACATTACTATATTTTACATTAATACTAAATGTATTACTACATTACATATATTGTTTTGATTGGCTCTGTTGAGTGTTGTGTATAGCCATGCCCACCTCGAGGAAAAAATCATATTCATATCAATATGAATATACAATATTATTTTTTATATTGTTAATATTATTATTATAACTGCTCATTACTATGCTTCTATTCAGCATTTTGATTTCATTTATGGTGCAGGTCTAACTTTTGGCAAAGTGCGCAGCTAACCATGGAGGTTGAGCCATATGGTGATGTTGGGGTGGCATGAGTGCCATGCATGTATCACTAACCTAAGCCTTCAGCTATTTAGTTTAGATGGTACTTAATTTTTGTCTTATTTTTACTGTGAATTCACCAAGTCTTGAATTCGAATCAGGGCCCACTTTTACTGACCAGCTTCAAAAAGACCAGCAACAAAATTTGCTAAGATTTCTTGAATAAACTCCACTTTAATATCAACAAGAAAGCCTGCCTGATAGTCTCTCAACATCACAAAATGTAGGAAAATGTCTACTATTTCATTTTCTGCCTCACAATTTTTGCTTAAAATTGACAGTTACTCATAAATTTTTTTTAATAATAATATTTTATAGAAACTATTTCCATAACTTGATCAATTAGTCCGCCGAGCAGTGTGTAAGGATTTCCACTTTATATTTATAGGACCTAAAATGTTGTATTGGTAAAAAAAAAAAAAAATCACGGGCTCTGTACGGTCAACTTTGGAGGATAAGTTAGATATTATTACTGAATCATTTTACCCAGGAAAGTGTTCTTCTTTTACTACATGTGTAAATGTGCTGCATTTGTACTTTAGTCAGTTCATAAAGGTCATTCACTGTGCGTTAAAAAAATCACAAATGTCAAACTGAAATGATTCCACAGGTCCATGAGAGAAAAATCCTTGAGCATACTGTCCTTTGTCAGGTTTCAAGCTCCACTTTCATGCCTAGTTTTAACCTGATGATAGTCCTCTGCCAGCTTATTTTTAACTCACCTGCTGTTTTTGGCTGCATGTGCATTTCCAGTGCCACCAGGACCAAAAGTATTCACACTGACTCTTTTCTGATTTCTCAATTTCTACATTAACGTTAGCTAAATAAGAGCATTACTTTCTTTAGAGTTCCTTTTAGTTGTTTTTTAACAAAATGATTTAAGTGCTAGTTGTTTCCTATATTTTAATACTTTTCTAACATTTCTATTGTTCATAACATTCATGACATTGACTTGAGAAGATTAATAATGGACATGACAATGACGGTGAGGTGATTGGTTGCTTTACATCTCAGGGAGCCCTCATGTTTGTGTTTCCTTCTGGCTCTCCCTTTTAGTTATGCTGTTATAGTTAGTCCTGCCGGAGTCCCTGCTTGCACTTTGCACTAATATACATTCACCTTATACATGTTGACTGTGACCATACCTAACTGCCATCTCTCCTTATTTTCTGTTCTCTCCTTTTCTGCTCTCTCCTCTCTCTCTCCCTCTCTCCTTTCCCTCTCTCTGTCTCTCTGTCGAGCTATACATGTTCGCTCCTGAGTTGCCAGTGATCCAGACCCCTCTGCCCTCTGGAGCCGTCTAACCCGTCCTGGAGTCCTGCTTCTGGTTGGAGATCTCGTCGCATGGATGCCACGTGTGGTCTGCCTGGATTCGTATGGTGGCTGGGGCTGGCTTCCATTAAGACTGTCCTATCATCGATTGATGCTCTGGGGACCTATGACTTCAGTTGTTCGATAGCTCAGGACTGGAATCTCCTACAGTCTACCAGAGCCTCCAGGAACAAGCTGGACTCCTTTTAATTTTTAATTTTAACACATCTCCTGTTACACTGAACTTCCAGTACACATTATTATGCTGATCAATCCCTGCTATCCGTTATCACCCAGATGAGGATGGGTTCCCTGTTGAGTCTGGTTCCTCTCAAGGTTTCTTCCCATTACCATCTCAGGGAGTTTTTCCTTGCCACCGTCGCCCTCAGCTTGCTCATCAGGGACAATCTTATCATTTTGATTCATACACATTGCATACAAACTTACTTCTTTTTATTGTGTAAAGCTGCTTTGCGACAATGTCAATTGTTAAAAGCGCTATATAAATAAAATTGACTTGATTTGACTTGACATGCAACATACCCACAGCTCTAAAAGAGAACAGTTCTAAATGGTGGAAAACTAAATGTTATAGTGTGTTAACATAACATAGTTACAGTAACAGTTATCCCAGCAATAACTGAATGTGAATTTCAGCTAAGCTTTCTGATCCGGGTCATGTACGACACACTGCCATGTCCCAGAAACGTTCAGGATTAGTACAGAACAGAGGAGCCTTATTTGTTATGCACTGTTGAAAGGCCAAACCTGCAATATATGCTCTCAGGCTGCAATGTAGCAATGATGCAGTCAAAATACTGTCAATAGACTGATTTTGCAATGTACACTGTACCTCCCAAATAAATGCAGTTTTGAGCTTCGCAAATTGACAAATCAGGAGTAAAGGAATATTGATTCTATTCTAATCACGAATATAATTTTTTTCCTTGGAACCAAACCAATAAGCAGTCTAGGTAAGAATAGTGTTACTCATACACGTCTCTTGTATCCAGGAAAGGATAATATTAGGATAAACTGTCTTAATAAAAGGTGACCAGGTTAATGGTCCAAATAACATTTCATTCCAACCAAGGCATGATGAAGAGCATCTCTAAACACAGAACACACCGGGTGTGACTCCTGTCAGCTAAGAACAGGAAACTGAGCTTACAGTTCGCATAGGCGTACCTAAATTGGACAATATAAGACTGGAAAAACATTGCCTGGTTGATTTCTGCTGTGACATTCAGATGGCAGGGTTAGAATTCTGCGTAGACAATATAAAAGCATGGATCCATCTTGGCTTGTATTAATGGATCCGTCTGGTGGTAGTGTAATAGTGAGGGGACTGAACATTGTTTAAATGCCAGATCCTCCCTGAGTATTGTTGCTGACATCCATCCCTTTATGACATCAGGATAAAGCGCCATGTCAACTGGTTTCTTGAACATTATAATGGGTTCACTGTATTATTGTTTCCCTTTACTGCATGACCATTTTATATGAGTGGTTAAGACCAAAATTCCCACTGAATTTAATGGTTCATTCCTTTGCCTTTTAAAATAGATCTTTAAACAGAGCTTAGAGATAGTATTTGTTTTGAGTTAACTAATATGTCTGCAAACCTCCATCAATAGCTGAACAAGTTTCCTGATATTATAATTTCATGTTAGTTACAATGCACAAACACTAACAAGCACTAACAAAACATGTAGCCCAAAGTGGGCTATATGCTGATATTTTCTTTCTTTCAGCGTTTTCACAAACCAGATAGTAGTATCATTTCATCTACATTGTTGCTTAAAATTTTTTTTTTCTGGATTCGGTTTTTTTTATCATCTAAATGTGGAACAGTATATACCTACAGTATTTAATGTATGTGCAAAACATATACACAAAACAGATGCAGATGCAGGATAAAAGCTCAGTGTTTAGTCATGCACTGTCAGTCATCTCATGTACTGATTTCCTCTCATGATTCAACAAACATTTCTGAAACATGGCTTCAGCGCTTATATAAGGTTAAGATTCAATTATTCGGCACATGTACCTTACAGCACATTGAAATTCTTAGTATTATTTTATTTATAAACGTTACAAACTGTCCAAACTCCCCGCTTTTGGGGTGTTTTCGTAAAACATGGCAACCATTGGTTGGCAGATTGCTTGTCATGTGACTTCCAATCAGCTGGTCTGATTTGCAGCCTTTTATACCGCCAGCTTCGGTCGCTCACTTAGGTGCAGCTCTTTTTTTTATTCCTCTCCGGTCGAAGTCGCGGGAGGTTTTTTGGGAGCTGTGTAGTGAAGTAGCCGTGGACATGTTTCGGTGCGTTTGCCTGTTCGTTTGGCTTCCTTTGTCTGGTGAGTATAGTCTTAAACGTTTTTAATTCGAGTGCGCCATTCTAACAACTTTTTATTTCCTTGAATTTGAGGCCCGGATGCTAACGTTTGGCTAGCGAAACAGTTTCCCTGAGAGAAACGGGTTACTTATCCTTGGTGTACGTTCTGTTATTTATCATTTTGTGCAATTGAAGGTGTTTAATTAAGCAACGTTATTTCAGTGTTCACGAGTAGCGTTGGTTGTTTGCTAGCTGAAGACTGGCACATTTTGCTGGCTCGCCGGTTAAGTAACGGTTTCCATTAGGTAGCTATCTGTAGCGTCTATAACAAAACACCTGGTGCATTTTCATCAATTTTATCACACAGTGTACTTATTGTAACTGAGCTGAAATTTTAGATTAACCTTTGATTCCGGTTTTCATGTGATCGAGAGAAGTGCAGCGTTTTAACTTTAAGTTAAACGGCAGCTCGTTAAGGTGTTATCTTTAAACAGGCATGTGACCGCTGCACCTTTTCCCTGCCAGTCTTTATTCGACACCATGTGACGAGGCGCGCTTGTCATATGAGACGTCCCTGTAAAACGCCTCAAGCTAATCATTATATTGTGACCTGGCTGTAGTGTCGGTCTAAATCCCATTCGCCTGTGCGTGAACTACTGCTTGTAAAATGCAGTGCAGTTTGCTGCTGGGTTGTCTAATGTGTGTGTTTTATTGATGGTATGTATTTTTGTGCTTAAGACAGGGCAGCTAGGGACAGTAGCTTAGGTTTTAGGTCTAACTGCTTTCCAGTATTTTATCTTGGTGGCATTTCGGACACATTTTGTTGCCCTTTTAAAATGACCTCATATTTCCAACTTGGGTACATTTGTTTGAGCATGGGTGATTGTGAATATCAATCCTGTTTTTGTGCCTGCTGTGAAGGCACGATGAACTGAAAACAATGTTCTGATGTACTGAAAGAACAAGACACTGTGTTGTGAGAAGACGGACTTTACTCTGGCAAGCTGGAGTCATGCAAGGTTTTGTTTTTCGCCACTAACCAGGAGCTCACTAGGAAATGGACCAGTTTGACCTGGACTTGAAATGATCCTTGTTGTATTTAGGGTTGGTACTGGATCAGATCCAACTTCTCATAAGGCTGAACCCATCACCTAACACTAATCCACACATGTTGCACAATTAAAATGCATTAAACCTTATCCAGCCTAAAACGTGCGCCACCAGTGCTGCCAATATATTTCTGGTTTAGGTGGACTTTTTGTTGTGCACCGAGGAATATTTGAGTCCAAGTTCATGGCCTAGTTTATAGGACTCAAATCATGAGATCATTATTGCTGCCAGTTATCGGCCCTGACTTAATCTAAATCACCTGATCCTAATAATCAAGGTCTTTAAGGCTGTCTGAATCGTGATGCCTGGGGAGGTGACAACTCTGTGATCTTTAGAAACCTATGGCCCTTATTCACAACCTTGTTTTATTAATGCATGAGTGTTTGCCCATGCATTTTTGGCTGCTGGTTAATTTTTTTTTTTTTTTTTTAGAGCAAAAGATTCTCAATAGATATTTAATTAGAACCTCATGGTCAATGAGTGATTAAAGTACAATCATGCCATGGCTAAGCATTTTAAAGTTGGGCATTGTATACATTTCTGAAATGTAAGCTTAATGTCCATATTCTTGTTTTGTAGTTTTTGGGCAGACTGAAGTGCTCATTTCAACATCTTCAAAGAGCCTCAGTTTTCCTAACTATTATCCAATTTGGGATGAAACCAATGCATCTACAGTACCACCTACCATAAATCATTTGTCTTATTCTACGACGACTCCTCCAACAACCCCTCAGACCACCAACTCCACTACGGCTCGAACAACTCCTCAGACCACCAACTCCACTACGGCTCGAACAACTCCTCAGACCACCAACTCCACTACGGCTCGAACAACTCCTCAGACCACCAACTCCACCATGGCTCCAACATCCCCGCAGACCACCAACTCCACCATGGCTCCAACATCCCCGCAGACCACCAACTCCACCATGGCTCCAACATCCCCGCAGACCACCAACTCCACCATGGCTCCAACATCCCCGCAGACCACCAACTCCACCATGGCTCCAACATCCCCTCAGACCACCAACTCCACTACGGCTCCAACAACCCCTCAGACCACCAATTCTACAACATCCACTCCTACTACTCCACCAATGCCTGATGTTGGAGATTATGTTGTCAGGGCTGAATGGAACTCCTCTGCATGTGTGATGGCAAGAATGGGTTTGCAGTTTAGCATCAGAATGGTAGGTCACTGCTATCCACTTACACAAGCTAAGATGGTATATGCATTGTCTTTTTTTAAATTTTTTTTAAATATTATTTTTAAATGTGTTCTTTGTCTTTAAATTTTAACATGTATTGGCTCCCCTCAGGGAGACGGCTTTCAGACGATAAATCTTGACCCGAGTCCTAATGTGACTAATACCAGTGGAACTTGTGGCAACAATGGCAGTGACTCTGCACTTACACTGACATCAGACAAAGTTACTGTCCAGTTCTCCTTCACCAATGTAAGTGTCTATTTACATCTGGCTGTTTAATTTTGAAAACTGTAGTGCTCTAAACATGGTACATTCTCATGGTCAGATTTCATATTCACATGTATCCCTCTGGGCCAGTTCAAACCCATGTCGACCACTCTTGACTCATTGAAAGATATTGGTGTCCCACCGATCCACTCAAATCTTATTGATCTTTTGATTTCTTGTAGCAATCCAGCAAATTCTTCTTGAGTGCTGTGAGATTGACTGTGATGGATGGAAGTGGTAAGCATTTTTAATGTAATTGAAATCGGTAGTGATGCACTTTTTTCAAGTAACTAAGTTTTTATTTTTTTAAGATTTATTTATTTATTTTACCCCCTCCAAATCTTTCTTTGGTCACAGGCACCAACTTTACTGTTGAAAATAGCACCCTGTCTCTATGGGAGGCATCATTGGGAAGCTCATACATGTGCAAAAAGGAGCAGAGCTTTAACATCACAGATGCTCTTATTGTAAATACATTTGAGCTTCAAGTTCAGCCTTTTGGAGTCATGAATGACAAATTCAGCACAGGTAAGGTTTGAATACTTGTTTCAGTCTCAAACTCTCCATGTCTTGGTACTGTATTTAGATTACCATTTTAATCAAATGTTCCATGTTTGTGATGGTTTGCTTTAGATTGTAGTGTGAAATTGCAGCCTTATTGTGTTCATCTTTTCTCTGCCTGCAGCCCATGAATGCTCAGTGGATGACACCAGCCTCTTAATCCCAATCATTGTTGGCGCAGCTCTGGCTATCTTGATTCTCATTGTAGTGATTGCATATGTGATTGGTCGACGAAAGACCTATGTTGGATATCAGACCCTGTAATGACACCCCTGAATCACAAATTGTATTAAATTAATCCAGGTTTTCTAACGTGATCCTGGATCACTGCACCTGTTGATCTTTCCATTGGCTAGTTCTTTGTAAAATTTGATTGTTTTGAAATAATTAATTCGTCACCTTCTTGGATTCTATGCACTAAAATCATCTGAAATGTGATCTGTGCATCTGTTCCAGAATCATGGGGCCTGGTAATCCTTTGTCTGTCATGTTTATCCCCATATACATTTTCCTTAATTTTAGGAACAAGTGTAAGGTTTTTTTGTGTGGTGTCGCGCCCCCCCCCTTATTTTCCCCCGCAATTATAGCTAATGAATCTGTGGCTATTGACACTTTGCCCTGTGTTGAGGGAAATTGTTCAATATATGGATACTAATTGAGAACTTTTTTTTTGTAGCTTTGTTAAACCTTACACTTGCTTCTTCTACAGTGGCTACACTTGACTGTTTTCATATTGCCCATGCCATAAATACCACTTAAGCTGTAAATTTATTTTTGGGGTTAATGGGGGGAAGATTGGTTTGGTTGTATGATTGGTGCAGTAGGTGGTTAAGTTACGCAGCTCAATTTCAATGTCATTACCTTTCCAAAGAAATTGCTCTCAATTTTTAGGTTGTGTTTTAAAAGGGAAGGCGTTGTTTAGAAACCAGGCTTTGTCTAGTGTTTTCTAAACCCAAACAAACCAAACTGTGTGGAGAGGGATTTATGCTGCCTGTTGCTTGTCTGAGTTTACTTAGCTGCAAGATCAATTATGTTGCTTACTCCCAACCTAAAACTCTGTAGTTCCACTAGTTGATTTACTATGAATGGCTGCTTGGTATAAACCTTGCTGTACAGTTTTGCATTGGGTTTACTAAAAGATAATACAGCAATTGCTTGATTGGTATCTGGGATAAACTGCAAAGTTTAAAATGCATAGGTATTTTGACTGTAGAAGTGGTTATAGATTTGAGCCCTGAACTGTCACTTCATGAACAACTTGCCCTTTTGGTTGGAACACTGCAAAGCACCATGAAGAAAAAAAAAAAAAAATGTATGCTTTGTACTTAATGGTGGTGGCATAAGCAATGGTGAGTGTGTGTCATTTTGAATGCTTTTGTATGTTTACCTGCTTTCATCTTGCATATTCCATCTATTTTGTCTATTCTTGGGCAGATTCATGCCTTGCTTAATGAAGGTGGATTTGAGTTCAATAAAGGTGGATGGAGATGTTACATTTTTGGCTTGCTTATTTACACATTGCAAGTTGATGACAAGGGATTTCTGGTTCATGCCATGAAATGTTTAATAAATTTTGGCACTTATTGAAAATGTTCGTCTTTATTTTTAAATAAGCATGAGGTTGTACATGTTATTATGAACATGTTTCAGGCTAAATGCTGATGAGTCTAGATTAACACTTTTCTAAAAAAGTGATTAATAAAAAAATAATTCACTCATTTTTCACACATGCATGCTCTCTTTCCCAGCTGAGGATTGCAAGTCTGATGAGGCAGGAAATTTCATCGTGCCAATTGCAGTCGGTGTTGCCCTCATTGTTCTTGTCCTCCTTGTCTTGGTGGCATATTTTATTGGACGGCAGAGAAGCAAAACCACTGGCTATGAAAACATCTAAGAGCTAAATGTTGCTCTCATTTTGATTCAAGTGGTACACTACATTTTCATGCATGTTTGACTGTTGTAGATTAAAAAAATTCTGCCTGTTTGTCCCACACTATGTGAAAATCTCATGTGTATCCTGTTTACACAGAAGAGCTCTTAATTTTCTCTCCTCTCAACTCCTCTCAATTCTTTTTTAAATTTTTTTATTATTATTTTGGTAGTTCATCCTTAATTCCCTAACCTTATCTCTCTCTTTTTTTTTTTCCCTTGGCAGTGGAGGAGTGCTTTCTGGATACTGATTTAAGCTTTGTTGTGCCGATTGCTGTCGGCGTGGCTCTTGGCTTCCTAATCATCCTTGTGTTCGTCTCATACCTGATTGGTCAGCGGAAAAGCCGCACTGGCTACCAGTCTGTATAATTCTGCCCAAGCCATTGTGTTCAGCGCTTGCTTATCTTGAGCTTGTCCCATTCTCTGCTACCTGTCCTTTCTTTACTCTGTACTATCCCTAATTTTTTGTCCTCTTACTCATGTACTTACTGCTTCTGTGAAGTCCTCACTTGATTGATTGCCTGTGTTTAAATTATGTTTTGCTGATGGAACTTCTCATTCAAAAGAGGCAGTGTGCCAAGATGCTTACAGCATTGCTGAGTCTCATACTGTTAAATTAATCCTTGGCTTTGCACTGAATGTTTAAAATGCATGGGGAAAAGTTATTGCACCTATCCATTTTTGGTTCTCACGTTGAAGATTTTAATTAATTTTCTTTTAAGTTTCATTTCTTTAACAAGGATCATTTGGTTGTTGAAATTAAATACATAAACATACCTGTTTGCACATGGCACATTGTATAAAAAAGGGACATTAATATCTGCACTGAGACTTTGTAGCTTATTTTCCCCCCCACTGGATTCCTTTTGGAAACTGTTAATTACTTCAAGTGATCATCTTTTCTAGGTCATGTTTTAAACATTAGGCTTTATACAGGGTAAAAACACCCACTCCATCTGATAGTGCTTCTTGTATTTGCACCTGTTCATCTGTTGATGCAGGCTGTCAAATGTGATTTTAAACAGCAGCAACACACAATTTGTCAACTCATAAGTATGGTGTACGTTTTTCACTTTCTTCCCTGCATTCACTGAAAGTGTCAATAAAAGAAAACCTGTTTTTGGTATCTTTGTCTGTAGTGTGTTTTGTATCCTAAGTACTTTTAATCATGATCAAGAATGTTATTTTATATGCACATGCACACTATTTTTCAGCTTTTTTTCTCCCCATGCCCCCCCCCAGATAGGTTTCTTAAACTAACCTAGAATTATCATGTTGTAGAAAGTACGACTTGAAATTCAAGATACGCTCCTTGCACTTTATTGAAAAATGTAAAAATTTCCCCAGCCGAATCTCGACATGCTTACCTTTTGTTTTGCTTCTGTAGTTGTAGGTTCCGAACAAAGGAAAACTGCAAAAGCTGAAGTATCCAAGTGTTTGCTCAAGTCAAAGACACACTTCATTTGGTTAAGTCTATTCCAACTTTATTTATGTCTAGAACATTAGGAGTGCTTTTTAAAAACATGAGGTGGAAACACTCGTGTGCTGTTTTTCAATGCATTCAGAGTTACCATCAAAGAATTTACACTTTCCACTTTCTAGCAATCACAGTTAATAACTAATTGTACCATGTCAATTATGCAAATACAATTAATAAATAATACTGTTGATATCCTTCTCACAGAGAACCAAACAAGTACGGTATTTTTCACCTTAGAATGAGTCTGTAGTGTGTGATTCCAGGAATCATGTCAAATGCTGTGAAGGGTTTCATAATGTGTTTCGGTGTGAATTCAACAAAATTTTTTTTATAATATCTCAAACTACATTCCACATTTTAGGAAAATATATATTTACTAATAGATAAAATCTGTTTAGTCCATGATGTTTAAAGAAATCTTGTTAAAATATAAAATGAACCCTTAATTGCATATTTTTTTCATATTAAGGCCATTCAAGCTTGAATAATTGTTTAAGCACGTTTGACTAGAGAAAACTCATCTCGAATACATAAGGGGTTACAAGTCAAACCAATACTTTAGGTTGCGCAGAATAATAGCACAGTTATGACAGTGAAAGCTACATTTACTTATTTCTCAATATAATCCCCGGCTACACTAATGCACTTACCCCAGCATTTCAGTAGTGCTTGAATACCATCAAAGCCAAAAGTCTTCAGTACGCTTGACTCATTATAGGACTGCCTGCTTCATGTCTGAAACACTGGCCTCCTAGGAACTCCTTTAATGGCCCAAATATGTGGCATTTGCTATGGTCTTGGGGATGCAAGTTGCTGACAAGTTATCCACAAATTTTCATGGATCAGGTACTCCACTCACTGAGCGTTCATAGGCACGACTGCAGTAGACTCTGAGCTAGTTGCACCATTCAAAAGTTTTACTGCAGCTAAGAGTCTCATCGCTGCACTTTGTTTGAAGTCACCTGTAAATGTCAATTAGATTTACATCTTCATTCATAAGAAATTTCATCAGAAGTCCAGGTTTGACATGAATGCCCCTTGTATAATCAAGCTAGATTTTTTTTTACAAGAAGCATAGTAATTAAAATGTAATTAACATGAGTGCCATGGGCGTATCCTGGCTGCCAAATGTATAAATATTTTTTGTACTCATTTAATATTCTTTTTTGGACTGCAATGTAGGTGCATATTTCTGAGTGAAAAATCTTTGTGAGGATAATTTGCCATATTGGAATTTTGCAACTGCAATTTTCTTTTTGGTGCTTGTTTTAGTTATTTATTCATAATAGTGATTATTAAACAATTAATCACTTGTATGGCTTATGAGCTAAACATCTCTAAATTTGTACAAAAAAAAAAAAGCAAACATACAATTGACTTTAGATCGAGAAGTTTTAGTAAACTGACCCAAACCCCAATACTGACCCTCTTTACTGTACAGTGGATATCTACAGTTGAACAAGTTTGGTTCAAAACCTAAATTTGTGATCCTTTCCCCCCTGACTTTATGTAGCAATTATTAATGCATGATGACAAATAAACACATTTTATGTTCCTACACTATTCTAAACAGTATATACTGCAATGTTTGCTCTTCTTAGTAGCCTACTGGGGCATTTTGTTTGTAAGCATACATGTGCTAAACACAAGTAAAGGCACAGTGGCAGGAAATGGGTAAAGACAGCACATTTGACTATTTTAAAGGTAACGTACACTGAGAATTTTGTTTAGCCCCGCTGTATTTCTACTACCACACTATGCACCAACTTGTAGAACAAAAGACACACTACCAAGAAAGCGATCGGTTGGTGAATCATTGATTATCCCCTTGCCATTTAGCTTACATTGCACAAATAGGTGAGCGTCCGGCTGGACATTGGGAAAGTGAACAGCCACCAGAGGAGAAGTGTAGTTTACCTGTACACAGCAATTCAACAGAGGGCAGAAATATGATTAAATATTGAAATCATTATATTTATCATTTGCATAACATGCATACATGCATACATACATACATACATACATACATACATACATACATACATACATAGACAATGCCTGGCCAAAATGGTCACCATTTCAGAAGGGTCAAATTATTTCTGCTGAACAAAGCTCAAGACTCTGGAACGATGTCCTATGGACAGATGAGATCAAAGTGGAATTGTTTTGTCCTTAGGTATTCCAGAGGCATGTATGAAGCCTAACCGGCAACTAAAGCTTGGTCAATGCAGGATAATCAGTAAATCTGACACACTAGTAAATCTATATCAGAATAGTTGAAAAATAAAAAGTTTTGGAATTGTCTAGTCAAATTCCAGACCTCAACCCAAATGAAATGCTGTGGAAGGAATTTAAGAGATGTGTGCATATGCAAATTCCCCAAAACCTCATTGAACTGAAGCAATGGTGGAAAGAAAAAGGGCCACAATTCTTCCACAATAGATCTACAAGCCATAAAATCATAAAGGGGAACTTTTTTTGCCCAAAGATGTTTTTCCTTTTTTTTGTTTTCATTTTTGTTAAATAAATAATGGCATGGTGAAAATTCTGTTTGACCAGTGAGCAGCATTTGCACATTCTATTTGGGCGGTGTTTGCAAGGCTAGTCGTGTCACAGACGTTTCATCACAGGAGTGTCACAGGCATTCCTAGCTGAAAGTAAAGAGTATGCAACATCATCATCAACTTTTATTTCATACTGTGAGCGTTTCACAGGCAATCTAATTGAATGTAACAGAAGCCGGCAGCGTCAGAAACTTTTGTCACATTGTAATAGTGTCACACGTAATTCCTTGTTGGATGTTACAGGAGGGAGAATCATCATAAATTTTTTTGGCTTACTGTGAGGTAATAATATATCTTCATTTGATTATCAGATCATCATTAGGTGGAATGAGGGATTGCTTATCAAAATGCACATGATGGGAATTGGAGGGAACCTTTTAATTATATATGTATAGATATAAACACTTAAGGAGAAGAAGTGAATATATACACTACATTTACATTTATAGCATTTGGCAGATGCCTTTATCCAAAGCGACTTACATTTTTATTAAATATTACATTTGAGCAGTTGAGGGTTAAGGGCCTTACTCAAGGGCCCAACAGTGGTAACTTGGTGAGGGTGGGGTTTGAACCTGGGAGCTTCTGTTCAGTAGTCCAAAAGTCAAAAGTTACTACTAATCAAAAAATTGGACACACATTCTCCTTCAGTGTTTTTTATTTATTTTTTTACTTCTCCTTTTTTTTTTTTATTGGTAATTCGGTACATTCAGGCATCAATACGTCAAGACGTCATTTTGTTGCAACACAACATTGCTGAGCCTAGAACTGACCAACTGAAGCAAGCCAAGATCATAACACTGCTTCCAGAGGCTTGTACATTGGACACTATCCATGATGGGATTGATTCATTTCTTCTTACCCTGATGCCCCAACCACACTTGAATAGGATCAATCTGAACTCATCAGACCACATGAATTTGTTTCCTTTGCTCCAAAGTCCAATCTTTATGTTCCCTATCAAACTGAAGCCTTTTTTCTGATTAGTCTCACTAACAAGTGGATTCTTATGGTCGTATGGCTGTTTAGGCACAATGCTGTGAGTTCCCATCACATTGTGAGTGGAAGTTTTCTTACTTTCTCTATTAAACATTGCAATGATTTCTAATATGCAATTTTTCATAATGCAAACTTGTGTTGCATTATGAAAAGTGTTTTCCAGTCAGATTTTCTTTTCCAACCTCATTTCTTTCACAAAGTTAATGGTTCTTCACTAACCTTGCAGGTTTGGATAATGTGTTGAAGTGTTCTAAACCCAGTTTCAGTAATTTGAAATCTCTAGCATTTAGCAAATTTCAAATGCTAAATGCAGGCTAATAATATGAAGCTTCTGAAATGGTGACTCTTTTGAGCTGCGCAGTACACATAAACTGCTTGTCAAATGGTTGGACGCATCTTGTAATTCCATGGTCTTTCCTGATTTTTTGTTCTTTCTACATTGTAAAACAGTGCTGAAGGCATCCAAAATATGCAATAATCTCCTTTGAACAATTGATATGGAAATGTGTCTAGAAGGATGTATTAGGTGGTAATCTAACCAACCTACTGGATCCATCATATTTGTAATGGTCGGTAATGTTTGAGGTTGTTAAGTCTAAGTCTACCTCTGCAGCAGAGGTAATTTTTGGTCTTTCTTTTCTAGGCCAATTTCATCATGGTGCTTGATGGGACGCACTTGACAATACTGTTCTTGCAAGAACTATTTCAGAATAGCTGACCTTCGGGTCTTAAAATAACAACTGTTGTTTTTGTTGCGGTTACTTAATTAAATGTGGTTCCATATGTGTTATTTCATAGTTTGGAAAATCTGCAGTATTGTTATAGAATGTAGAAAAATAAATCCAAACTTGTGTCTAAACCTTTTGACTGGTACTGTACACACTCAAATATATAACAAAGGAGAATTAGAAATTTAGGGGTGCACTTACATGCCTGAGCTTTCCATAATAAGGATAGTACATCAAGTCAAAAATATTTGCTGGATAGAATTCTACATTTCCGAGTGCCTCAGGTGTCCCTTTCTAGAAAGAGATTAGGAAATGACCTGCTGAGACTCCAATGTACAGTTTACATCCATATGTTCACAAAACAGTGCGTGCTCTAAATTTGTACTGACTGTTGAAGAGCTAATATTAAATTTATTACTATTAACTATACTAAAGTATTTTACAAAAGGATATACTATATAATATATTGAATTTAATACTATTATATTTGCTCACTAATATATTACTTACTTTAACAGCACATGTCACACTGACTGGGGTGCCTTGTCCTGGCAGGTAGCCAAGAATCTATAGCAATGAATAAAAGAGAGAGAGAGAGAGAGAGAGAGAGAGAGAGAGAGAGAGAGAGAGAGATTTTAAATAGATGTCAGTCATCCACTTATTCAAATTGGTAAACTAATCACAATGCAAATGCCCCAGTGGAAAATAGTGTGACTTTTAATTCATTTTAAGAAGAAAAATGTGGATTTCGACACAATATACAATAATAATATATAAATACTTCTTCATAATCAACATATTCATCTTTCCAATTCATTTCTTTTATGATTGTTGATTCTTTCAAACCGTTTTTTCTTTCTTTAACAATGCACTCACTCTGTTCATTTTGAGGAGGATGCAGGGCTTTCCATTAGCGTATCCAAAGTCTTTTTGCTCCATCCCTGAGCATGGCCCCAGTGAGGATCTCTTAAACTGGCATGCTTTTCTCTCAGCACTTTCCTCAAGGTTGTCCTGAATGAAGTATGTGCCCTGTTTGCATTCAATGTTACGCTTTTTCTGAATTGTGTCATCATAGGCTGGAGAGATGAAGTACAGGAAGCGGGTGAGAGAGATATAGAGAGAAGAGTGAGTGAGAGTGAGTGAGAGAGAGAGAGAGAGAGAGAGAGAGAGAGAGAGAGCGGCATTAAATAAACCACACAATGATTAAACACCCTAACAGGCCTCTAAGTCTAAAGAATCTGCACAAAAGAGGGGCCCAAGTAGCACAGTGTGACTGTGCTTAGTGTACAAAAGGGATTCCCCGTCCTCTGTTCCTCTAAATTTGAGCAGAATTGCCACAGAAAAAGTATAGAGTACAAGGAGGGAGATTTTTACATGCATTCTTTGGAGAAGACATGGCAAGAACCTTTGTCTGAAGCAATTTTTAGACAGCACTCACGTTTAAGCTGAGCCTCCAGTGCTTTTGCATATTTCCTCCATGAGCTGCGATCAGAAGCATTGAAGGTAATTTCAAATCCATGGAGAACGTCTACATGTGGCAACATCGTCATACCTGTCGGTTAAAATATACACAAATTTATTTACATTAGAATAATTTCAACAACAAATTTCAAATTTTTTTTTTTAAACTTGAAATAGCTGCTAAGATTTTTTTTCTCACAAAAAATAAAGTATTGATGCATCTACACTGGTGATCAACAGAAGCCAATTTACATCATATGATTAGCCTTTCTCGATGTACTGATATTACTATTATGATTTGATTTATTGATTAAAATGATGCACATCAACCTGATGTATTTCATACTACTTCCTAATTTAAAGTTTAATAACTTCTGAGTAAGTATAATGACATCTAGTTTAATGCATTCCAATAAATCTTTAAAGCATTTAAATATACACTTAATAAAAGTACTAAATAACACAGTGAGCAGGTTTGGGTTCTTTAGACAGAAAATACAATTGGTCCAAAAACAAATATAATGGTGCATATTTGTCTAATGGGCATGTATTATATAAATAAAATAATTATCTTATGAACATTATTGTTTATTACTAACAAATGTTTTGCATCCATACATCTGCACAAAAATGGCTTTATTTGCACAAAAAAAAATGCTGTAAAATTTAGAACTGATGTGAAGTCAGACTTAAGTTAATATGAACGTGTTGTTAAAGAACTCCCAAGGAAATCATAAGTTTTATACCTGGAGGCATCACCCGGTCATTGTAAGTTGGTGCATAAGGACTGATAGACCACATGAGACAGCACATACAACCACCAAACATGGCTGCCAGGAAAATGTACAATGCGGAGTAGAAAAAAAGAATGAGGCCTAAGATAAAGCAAAAAAAAAAAACTCAATATCAGTAACATGGAATTTCGACAGTTACACAAACATATTTACTTTTAATTGTTAGGAATTTGTTCTATTTATACAGTCATTATTTTAGTATATGCAATCACCTGAATCAGGTAAATACACAGAATTACCCAAATTACCTAGCAACCTGACCGCACTATTTTTTATTCATGCTGCTTGCAGGTTTGCATATTAAGCAAGTGCATTTAAATGGAAAACATATGGTTATTGTACATATTTTTTTTTCCCAATTAACACTCTTAATGGAATTGCTGAAGACTAAATTATTATTACTATTTTTTTTTTTTTTTTTTGCACAGGCATTTTACAGAGTCTAGCTGCTGTCAGTCTTGTGTCCCTGAGCCACAATGGCCTTTCTGTTCAAGCTCAGTGAGAATTCTCCCAGCTGTCCCCTCACTCAGGAACACAGTGAACCTCCGGTTGCCATCAGAGTGACACTCTTTAGCCACCATCCAGAGCTACCAGCGGCTCCAAGGAGCCTGATCACCCCACTCTGGCATTGTGAGGCCTCTACACACTCTTCTACACTCTCCTTTCACAAGATTCACATCATACACTGAGGGGGGCCCTCCCCTGCTCACACAGTTTGCCAGACCAGTCCATTTGATCTTCTTCTGAAATACTCTGCTAATGAAACTAGCCTATTTCCGTCAGGTCATTGGCATTAAACATCTATGTGATTTTATCTGTGAGAATTTCATGTCATTTGAACTGCCAAACCAACAGGAATTGTGTGTATTATTTGTCCACCATGACTGTCTCGGCAAACCACCACAGGAAGTGTTAGCTGCCAAAAAAGTCTGCTTTAAGCTTTTTCATAGGCAGGCAGAGTTCCTGGGAGACAAGCACAAGGCAAAGCTGTGGTGCACTAGGGACATGAAAGTGTATTCTTTTCTAGAGTTTGATGGGTTTTTGAGAATAGGAATGTGATTCCTGGCCAGCAAAGGGACTGCGACAGTTGCTCTCCCGTTGCGAACCATTCCCCAGGCAGTCTGTTTTTGTCCAGATTTCTCCAAGCTATCTGTGCACCTATGTAAACACTTAGTTCAGACCCACACAGTGACACATGTACACACATATTCACTTGCTTTCCCAGCAGAGTGTGCAGTGGCATGGATGAGGGAGGCATAGTTCAAACCCCCCTCTTGTCTCATTCTGACCCAAAAGCCAATGCAAAAATAAGGATAAAAAATAATAAGCTTTGCACTCACTTGCCTTTGCTTGTTAGACAAAGACAGGCCATTTATTAAACAATTAAAGCCTTGTTTCCCAAGCTGCAGTTAAAGGTGAGCTGCAAACACATTCACTAAAAAAAAGTATTCATGTTTTGCACCTTGAGTCATTAAACAGATTTACACACTCATTCACACATTTCTATATTCTACTCACTCCAGCTTTTTCCTGATCGCCCCATAAACTCCTTGGTTTCAGGGTTCCATAGGTATGTTTTTAGGTCATCTATCTTTTCATGCAGTGTCCTCTTGGGCTTTGGCTTGGGCTTCCATCTCTCAAAGTTGAGGTCGTCCTGCTCCAGAGGCTGGTGCTCCACCAGCCCTTCTTGCTCAACCTCCAAGGATTCAGCCAGCACATGGCAGTGCTTGTGCATGGACCCGGCACGCTATTGTGAGAATAAAAGTATAAATTTTTTTATTTTTATTACCCAACCAAAATTACAAATTACCCAGCTTCAAATTATATTTGTCTCCAGAAATAAATTGAATCAAATACTACATAGATGTATGAATTGCCCTAAATCCTTGATTAAAAAAACAATCAACCAAACAAACAAACAAAAAAGAAAACAGGAAAAGAGTGAAAAAGGCCAAGAAAAGTAACGAAACAAGACCAGCGGACACATTCTTTTCATCACTGTGTGAAAGTTTCATTCACGATATCAGTGCTGCATTATTGTGAATGCGACTGAAAGCAGTAAAGAGAAGCATCACTGACCCAAAGGCCCTCACTGGGGGTAGGAGGATGGGGTTAATGTCCCCCCCAGCTGCAAAGGAGAGCAGGGTCATTCTCTGTCCAGATGTTCTCAGCACTTTCGTTCTCAGAACAGAGCCACAGCACACACTGAGACCTTCATGTGACCACTGTGAAGGCGCCTCAAACCCCCATGGAGCCACTCAACTCTTTGGTTTTCTTTTTCTCTCTTACCTTCTCGATGATGTATAACGTATGGCACCTAGGCTAGAGCAGCTGTAAATGATGAATGTGGCTGCTGACATAAAAAAAAATCTATATCGAACTGATTAACGCAACAGGATTTTAAAATGAGTTCGAAAAAGCATTTGACTGCTTGCCTTTGTAACAGACAGCCAGTACCTGGCACAGCGCCGATGTAAAATAAAGGCTGAAAGTTTTCCCATCACTGCTCATGACCCAAAATGGCAAAGATGCAGCATGCCGGTGGAGTGTGTTTGCTTACCGCTTTTGGTGCTGACGGTTCGAGCTGTACCTCCTCAGCTCCGCCCGCAGTGTTTTCGGCTTCCATGCTCCCTTCGCTGGAGAACAAAGGCACTTGTTAAACCAATCACATACACGAGCGGCCCGAAGCCACTAACGCGATGTTCAAACCCGCCGAAATAAAGTTTGAGCCAAGGCAAAGAAGTGAAGTGAATAATAGTAATAAAAAATCTTACAACTTTCACAGTGGAAGAGAACACGACTTAGACTTTAAAAATATATTTAAGTCCACCAAAATAAAGTGTGAGCCAAGGCAAAAAAGAAAAAAGAAAAAGAAAAAAGAAAGCAAAAACTTTTACAATGAAAAAGGGAAAAAAAGAGGAAATGTTACTATTAATCTTCACGGTACCCAAAAGTACGTCTAGTTCTTGTACGCTGGAAACCGAAACGTCGCATTGACACCGACTAGTTTGTTTCAAATTAATAAGCGTTAAAGGTTCTCTTGGCTTTCATTTAGGCTTTCCTCTCACAGCGCACACGGAGAAGCTCCCTGCTGCAGGACCAGCATCAGTGAATGAGCTCTAAATCTGCACACAGAAAGTGGGGGTGGGATAGAAGGTGGAGGAGGGTTTTTTTTTTTGTTTTTTTTTAAATCCCAGAAGAGCATTTTGGCTGGAGTGAGGGTCACTCTGTTTTACGGTATTCTGAACACGCACAGTGCACTCTCAGTCTGAAATGAGACACAGCTACAAGCGTTAGTCTAATACAAAATTCCCTCCTCATCTTCTCTGCAAAACGCATCTCTCTGTTAGCATCTGAAAAGATGCGTGGTTTTTACTATTGTCAGGAACATTTCCTCATTGACCCCCCCCTAAATATTTTTCTTCCCGTTTCTGGGTCGTGCATTGACACACAGACCCGGCACTAATCTCGGCCTCCAGGGTCTTCGCATCCCTGACTGAGAAAAGTTGTGGCCCCTGTTGATTATAATAAATTGCTCTACTTGTCAGCGGTTTAAATATTTGTATCCCAGTCACGTTGTTCTCAGTTAGCTTGTGTGAACCCGCTGTTTTTTTTTTTTTACATGAATGGAAATGTCGTCATGGAAAATTCGTTCTTCTTTTATCCCCCCGCGTTTTTATTTATGAAGAGCACGTAGGATCGTGCACACACGGAACTTTCACAAAATGAGGAATGGACTCAATGCATATACTGGATGCAAACTAGAACTTATAAATTAGTCTGTAAAGCAATGCATCGATGCAGGGTAGATTGCTAGCTGATCAAGGTATGCAAATTGGCAGTCTGTAATAATACAAATATAAATATCAGGCAAATACTGTCCTGGTAATAATTCATTTATAGACATGTAAAAAAATGTTTGCAAATAGGGCAGAGTTGTTGGTTTTGGGTGTGAGCACAGTGTAAATTTTTCAGTAAAGTCGAATAAATAGTAAACCCAGCCTCCTACCGTGCATCTCTCCTAAAGACAACCCGTGTGTAATTTGTGTAAAGTAGTTTATAATCGCATCTCGTATAATTCATGTTGTAGACCTGCAGTTACACATTGGCAAGGACAAGTTTCCAGTTGGCCACACTGTGGCGCTCCTGAATAATGTGCACAAAGTTTCCAATTTTGAGTTTCCAGGTTTCAGTTGTAATTGATAAATAATTGCATGCAAAGAAATTAAAACACAATTACAGTGTGGTAACAAAACATTATTTCATTTGTCCATCTGCATTCTCCATGCCATAACCAGCCTAATTTTTTTTTATTCTCACCCAGGGGCGCAACTGCACATTTGCCGAGGGTGTGCAAAATCATGGGTGCCCCCCCCCCCTTTAATGTCATTTACATATAAAATAGCATCAGTCAATGTCCAAATCCTTAGAATGGCAAGCTGTAAAAATAACTTATATATTCAAATAACTTGCAGTACTCTGACAAGGAAAAGTGCGTACAGTACGTATGCTTAGACCCTGACGTGGTGCAAAGCACTTTTCCACATCAAAAATATGGATATATATATTTTTTAAAATGTGACCGTTGCCGTGGATTTTGGCATATCTTCATCTTCACAACTGAGTGTGAAGAAAACTAGATGTTTCACAAACTTTGTTTCTTAAGGCTACAATAACTTATTCTGCATGTTTCTTAATACTGTGTAAGTCATAAAATACTGTATGGCCTTTACCTACCTGTTTTCTTCACCTGCTCAGAACTCATTTCCCATCATTGCTTCATTGTCCTTCTCATCTTCATGGCTAAGTAAATGAACCAGATATTTCACAAAATATATACCTTATATCATCAATCATCAAAAGTGTACATCAGAAAACGCATTCAAATAGTAATGAATAGTAATAGTAAAAGTATGTCATGACCCCTTTAAGTCATAGTATCCTGTGTGGTAGCTCCTACCTGTTTTCTTCACCTGCTCTTGACTTATTTGCTTTCTCTCTGTACTCTTCATCTTCATGGTTGAGTAAATGGACCAGATATTTCACACTATTTATACTTTAATTCGGCAGTATTCCAATCTGCTATATTTCTTGGCCCATTCCTACCTGTTCTCTTCACCTGCTTTGTCATTCTCTTTCACCTCCTCTTTGTTGTCCTCTTCATCTTCATGGCTGAGTAAATATACCATTATGTTATTATTATACCTATACTACAAATACTTGCATATTTCTACACTCTATGAAAGAGTGCTTAAAACTACCAGAAATGCAAAAATGTGTGTATATACTGTGTGTGTGTGTGTGTGTGTGTGTGTGTGTGTGTGTGTGTGTGTGTGTGTGTGTGTTAGATCAGGCCTTTAAGACGTCTTTTTTAAAGAACACTCATATACAAAGCATTAAAATGATTGTATTTGCTAAACAGTGATGTAATTTCATTAGCACTGTTATTATAACAGAAACAGAAAAAAGCTCATGCATTAATAAATTTCAACTGCATAATTTTTTAGAAACTTTGTGGTTTTTTAAGCTGTTTTGAGAATCCTGTTTACAAAAAGCTTACAATAGGGTCTCGAATACTGTATGAATGAACGTGTAGACGGATCCATCGCTAGTCTCGTTCTGTTTACACAGCATGGCTTTCTGGGGGAAAAGAATTGTGCATTTATTGTGCCCCTGGACTGAACATAACGACTTGAGAGGATAAGGCAAGAGCCCAATAACTTGGTTGTGCTTGGTGGTGTGAACCTCAGTTAACATTATTAACAATAAGTTAAAAAATTTAAACCAAACGCCTATTTTTTCAGGAATAATGATTTGATATTAACGGACGGTAACTATGCCCAGCCTCGCTGGCAGTGGCAATAACGTTAAATGTTGATGAACTTAAAGACTTACAGTAATACAAAATGATAGGTTAAGCAGAACACAGAAGACACTGTTTTTCTTTTTTTCTTTTTCTGTTCTCCGCGCCAGAAAATTTCTCCCTTCTGTCCATTTTGCATATGTGACTGTCTGGCAACTATAGGGATGTGTGGCTCAATTGATATATTATATTATATTATATTATGTTATGTTATGTTATGTTATATTATATTATATTATATTAAATTATATTATATTATATTATATTATATTATATTATATTATATTATATTATATTATATTATATTATATTATATTATTTATTACCCCCTCCGTGTGGCGCCCCCATGCAATGCATATACTGCATATCTTATTTTTGCGCCCCTGTTCTCACCAAGTCCATAGAGTCGGTCTCACCTATGACACATTTTCTAAAAATCAGTGTAAAACAAATATCAGGTTGCCTAACCTATACTGTGCACTTATTTTTGGTCAGGCTCCCATTGTAATCATACTGTACATTAATACATGTGCATTGTTTCAGCAATGTGAGTGGGGAAAACAAGCTGGCTAAGCGAACACTTTGTTATTGGATAGATCTGGAATTATTCCAAGCCATGTGAAAGTACGTTCGGAAAATAACGTTCCCAGTAAGCAGATATTTGGACCGATGCCATAAGAAGACCATTTTGATCCTCTTAAAATATTTAGGACTTAAATAATTATTGGTGAATAATGTTCCACAACATATACTGTATGTCCAACTAATAATAATAATAATAATAATAATAATAATAATAACGTACAAATAGTTTATATAGAAATCATTGTATTCCATATCCATTTGATTTGAATCAGAAGTTGTATTTAATGGCAATAAAATTGTGTTGTTTTTTTTTAGAAAAAAGAAGAAAAAATCAAGAATAAATAGTGAAGATACTGAACAAATTTAATACTTTAATAATGCGAATACTAATTGAATATCGTTGTCTATATCATTTATCCTGTATACAGAGTTGTGGGGGGGCCTGGAGCCTATCCCAGGAGGCGGGATACACACTGGTTGGGGTATCAACTCATCACAGTACTAATCAAATAGCTGGATTTTGTTTTCATGAAATAAATGTATGCTTAGGGTTGGATATTTTTTATGCTAAAACTTGTGCCTTCCTGCAAAAAGTCAGAATCTATTTATTTTTAATCACAACTCAAACATAACCCTTTTTTACTTTATCTTCAAGACTTAATTTGTGACATTTCTTGCCTTCGTAATATGCTTTAGACCATTTAGACTGGGTACAGATTCAATCGCCCTATTAGTGATACAACGATTGTACAAATCTATATGTATTATGGCAAGAAACAGAGAAAACACAGTACTACCTTAAGAAATAATGGTTAGTCATTCTGAAACCTTTCAAGAACTTTGTATGTTTCCCCAAGTGCAGTCGCCATAACCCTCAAAAGTCAGGATGAAACTTGCTCTCATGAGGACCGTCTAAATAAAGGAAGATCAAAAGCTACCTCTGCTGCAGAGGATAAACAGACTGTTCCAATTTACAGCACTTCAGATTATTGCTTGGGCCAATAAACATAGGGGATGGACAATAGATAAGTGGAAAACCATCCTTTGGTCTGATAAGTCCAAATTTGAGATTTTTTATTCTAACTGCCATGTATTTGTTAGAGTGAATGAACAGATGGTCCATGAATGTATGATTCCCACTGTGATACATGGAGAAGTATGTGTGATGGTATGGGGATGCTTTGCTGGTGACAAAGCATTGTTGGTGATTTAGTCAAAATTGAGAGCACACTTAACCATCATGGCTACCACAGCATTTTGCAGCAAAATGTCATCCCGCATGTTAAGTGGCACCATAATTTGTTTTCCAACAAGAAAATGGCCACAAACACGCTCTAGGTTATGTAAGAGCTATTTTCCCAAGAGTTTAAATTGATTGAGTGCTGCATCAGATGACCTGGCCTTTACCATAATCCCATCTAAATCCAAATTAGTTGCTTTGGGGTGAGTTGGACATGAGAGTGAAGGAAAAGCAGTTGAATATCCAAAACCTCTGAGAACTCCTTTAAGATTGTCATCAAAAACCATTCCAAGTGATTACCTAATGAAGCTGACTGAGAGAATGCCAAGAGTGTGCAAAGCTGTCATCAAAGCAAAAGTTGGCCACTTTAAAGGACTGAATATAAAAAACATTCTGGGTTATTTAACGATTTTTGTTGACTGCATAATTCCAGATTTGCTCTGTCATAATTGCAGTGTCCTCAGTATTAATATTCAATATTGAAAACAATAAAATAAAGAAAAAACACTGAATATGAATATTTGTCCAAACCTTTGGCTGGTATATGGTTAAGAATAAACAGATAGTGCTTTTGGGCTTATGAGAATGATTTATTTATTTATTTATTTATTTATTTATTTAATTCTTAAAGCAAACGTAATTAAAAAAAATATTTTTCATCTTTGTCAACCTCATCCATCAATATGTTGGGGTATTAAAAAAAAATTATAGATTTTATTATTCTCAGCAGGAAAATCACTCACATAACACAAATCTCCCCGGTACAAAACCTGCCAATTAGGCAGCGATTTAGACGCCAGTTCCTCTCGTTTAAAACCTTTAAGTGAAACCAGCCACTTTTCTGTGGGAAAATAATTCCTTACGATAAATGGCTCGGTCGTGATATTTCTGTCGGAGAAAACCTCGCGCGTGTGGAGGGCGCACAAAGCGCATGCGCAGAGGCTGCGTTTTTTGGATCAAAACACGAGGACGGCAGTGAGTGAGGACGGCTGAGCTACACGGGCTGCTGTAATGTGACAGCGCAGGCGTCGCGCTTGCTGTCAGAGAATGCCGCGGCAAGCGAAGGCTTCCCATTCGTTACGTTTGACCTTTAGTGACACAGATAACTGTGTCACTAAAGGGTTTCATTTTTAATATTGAAACATAACTGCAGTTCATGCTAGAGATCCTCCAAAAATGCCAGCTGGAGTGAATGCGCAAGCTGCTGGGATCCCCATGTCCGATGCTATGGGTACGTGCAAGGTCAATGCCGTTCAGCTGCACGGCTTGGCTTTTGTGCGGATATAACGTTATTTTCCGTTTCTTTTAGTCGTAGAAATGTTCTCTACACCTTTTACGTGTATGAATTAATATCAGTGTTACCGATGACCTCGCTTTTAAATCGTGCACTCTTTGATTTACGGTACACGAATAATATTTTCCCATGCATCTTTATCATTTACCTTACAGGCCTTACAGTAACGGTGGATGAGGGAAAATATTGTACTGTCTTATAGTGCTCTTTTTTTGTGCATGATGTGGAAATTTTAACCTTGTACAGTAGGTGTGGCAGTGGATGTTAATGGTCGCCAAATTGCTGACAAATTAAATCTTTTTTTGCTCTGTGCGTTTTAACTCTACACTTTACATTTACAGCAGCTTAATCAGAAAAGAAAAAAAGAGTCAAGATGTTGAATTCATTGAGCTCTAGATTAGCAAGTCTGAGGTCAGTAACCTGGAAGATCATGCTTAAAGCCCCGGATGCTTTGTTTACATTTTTCTAATGTTGTAAACAATAAAATCAAAAGTCATAATTCATTATGTCATTTATAATTGATAAGCATGCAAACAAAATGGCTTTCAAGATCAATATGGCTTTTAGTTATCAGCATGGCGGATTACAATAGTGGTATTTGAGAAAATGAAACCGCACTAAAGCATTTTACAGATGTGTATAAATTGTTGCTCGGAGTTCAGTTCTAAACTCTTGAAAAAAACAAAAAAAAAACCCTAATCTGATAAAGTTTATCCAGCATTTTCCCTCAGATAATCAGATCCCTCACTGTCATATTTTCATTCCATTGACCTACTTATTATCTTTATAGGCTCTTTCAAGAGGAGGAAGAGAAAGTCTATCACCATGACTGCAATGTTGTTTGTAGTGTCTATACTTATTCTAGTCTTTGGTTTGGCTGCCACCACAAGGACACAGAACATCACGGTCGGAGGCTACTATCCTGGAGTCATTGTATGTAGTCATGCTTATATGTATTTAACATAAATCACAATTTTAACATTAATCATACTTTACATTTTAGTAATAGTTGATGTCTCAGGAGGAATAGCCTTAAATATTCTGCTGTGTATATCTCAGATAGGAAAGCCACTAAAATAAACTGACAATGCACATTTGGTGAGGTGAAATGCCTTCATTCATCTTGTTTAAGTACAGATCAGTATGTAATGAGCTGCTTAAGCATTTAATAGTTATAACTGGAACATAATGGCAAAAAGCTGAGAAGACAACAAAAGTGGAAAAAAGTGAATAGACATTTTGTGAGATATGAATGAGTGAGATTATATAAAGCTAATAACATCTCAAGTGATAAAACCAGTAACAGTATCTATCCTGTTATTTTTAGCTTGGTTTCGGCTCCTTTCTCGGAATCATTGGCGCTCATTTAATAGAGAATAAGAGGCAAATGGTAAGAGATTTTCCATTACATTCTTTCTTTACATTAATGCTTCTGCTTTTTTCTTTTTTAATTTGAATCATACAAATTATATTGCACAGTGACAATGACACAGCATAATTCCTTCATGGGGTAAAGAAACATATCGACGAGTTTTTTTTAATGATGTGGTTGTGTTTTTACTTGTGCTGTTATAACAGAGGAATCTTTAGCTCAACAGTTTGAACATTACAGATATGTTCCAGGGACTCTGGTAGGATGCACCCATAAATAGCTCTGTGTAAGAGGAGCAGGATGGGAGTTCAGGCAGGAATGTATAGGGAAAAACTATAGAGCAGAAGAAATAGGAAATCATGCACTGGCAGGCAAAAGTGTTGCATTGGCATGACACGACATACGGACATAGTTATATATAAATAGAATTGTTTGTGAGAACCTACTAAAAGGGATAAGCAGTTTGTAGAGTCAAAAGTTCTTTCCAATGCAATGTTTACACCTCCACACAGCTGCCAGTTGTAGAATGTGGTATGTCAGTGGGAGTGTTCCGGTCCCTCCCCTCCAGCAGTGCTGTGTGAACTGCAGAAAGAATGGGATGACGTGAAATTGAATCCTCCATTTCTGTTTCTGAGGAGGGAGATGAGAGCTCATTCAAGGGAAGCTGGGCACAGAGCCAACTAGGGGGCACTAGAGAAGAGAACAAATTTACTCTCATCATATCTTCTACAAAGGTCTTCACACTTAATGACCCATGGCCCAAGGTAGAAGATACATCAAGTAATACCAATTACGCCTTTATTAGTTATATTAAAATATACAGAAGCCAGTGTAATTATTACTCCTGCGTAAAAGAAAACAGAGTTTGATGTAACCGGGATCATCAATGTTGACTTACATTATGATTTTGCAATGTAAAACCACTGAAATGCATCATAGAGATATTTGGGTAGATTGACTATAAAATGAACAAAGACTTGTAGTAAGAGTGGCAGAAGTTGGGCCCCTTAGCATTGCAGTTTCATGATAGCAATGACTGCTAGTGTGAACGTCATAGGTCATTGCAGCATGTTATCACTCAGCAGTGTTGACTTGAATGAAAGCATAGATATATGGATGGATGGATAGACAGTAAGAGTAGATGGTGAGACTGTCCACAGAAATACACTAAATTCCTGTTTGTGTTGCAGCTGGTAGCTTCCATCGTCTTCATCAGCTTTGGTGTGGTGGCTTCGTTCTGTTGTGCTATAGTAGATGGCATTTTTGCTGCAAGACACATAGTGAGTTCTTGTATTTCTCATATTCTAAAACTGAAAAGAATAACCGTTTGGGCTGTATACACTATTTTGCCATTATTATGTTTCTTTTTTGAGTGTACAGTTGTCTCACTGTAATGTTGTCTCACAGGACCTCCGACCTGTTTATGCTGGTCGATGTGAATACTACTCCAGTGTGACAGCCTTTGATTTGGATGTGAGTTCATTCTTTACCTTATAACCAATAGGGATGTCCCGATACTTATACCAGTATGGGGTATCGGTCCGAAATTGCGCTTATCTACTTCATTCATTCATTCATTCTTCTTTCAATCCAATTTAAACTGGTGTCATGTCACTTGTGACAGAATCAGTGCTGCCAAGGATGTCATTTTCCTAAATAAATTATCCTTGTCTTTAAAATACATGCAGATTTCTTTAAAAATATATATTGAGAATATTCTTTCTTTAAATACTAAAAATGGGCAGTTTGATGTTACTTCAGCAATAACATGATGCGGTTTTTGAGCGGTTGCTGAAGGACCCCGAAGAGCTCACAAATAGAAAGAAGACAATTTTCTGCCCAATAGAATGTATTTCTTGTTAATTTTCAGATACGTTAAAGTATATGGCCTTTCCATTTAGCTTAATTGTAAAGCTTAATTATTTTCTTTTCCTTAAATACAAAGTGTGTGAAAAAGCACATCAGAAGGATTTGGCTCCATAACAAGTGGTTTCAGGGTTCACACACTAATAAAGCAGGCATATTTATGATATGCTTCGGATGTGGGGAATTCTAAAAAATTCTGTTTCCATTGTGCTCAGAACACCGCCAGGTACTGGTATTAGTAGTCAGTATTGGCATGAATCGAAATGGAAGTGCTTGTACTCGTACTCTATCTGAAAATAAGTGGTATTAATAACTAATAACTCTAATTAATTTGGAGGCCATAATATCCTAAGTAATTGGATGTACATGTAGTTCTTACTGCTTGCATTTAGATACAGATGCAGCATTCGCGTATTCAGATTTTTTTTTTCCCCTTTAGGTTCACTGCCAAACAGCGTCACGTGTGTCATGTAACCTGCGTGTGAAAAGTAAGACATGCTACTGCTGTGACCTCTACAACTGTGGAAAGTATGTACGAGACCCTTGCCCTCTCAACGTATCCCCTTCCCTTAAGGCAGCTCTTAACTTTAGACCCTTAAGTTTGATTTTGATTATGTTACATTTTCTATTTGATTTCACAAAGCGTGCTTTATTTTGCCTCTAGCTCTGTTGGAAAAGACTGCCTGTGTTTATTTATGTTTCAGAGAACATCCTCTTTTGGGACTTCAGAGTAAAGATGTTTTGAAAAAAATTAGGAAATCGTCCATGGTTTGGAAGTAGGTTGTTTTTTTTTTTTGCAAAAAAAAAGGTTGTTTTTTTTTCTTCGACAACATTGACAAGCCATGATTTGTTGTGGTTGAAGTTATCAGTGTGGCAGTGTAAGGGTTGCATCATTGGAAACATATGGGAACACTGAGCTAAGATATTTTTTTTTCCTGGTGCTTTTTTCTGATCTGAAAACCAGGTATCAACTTTCAACTCCACAAGCAGCTGCACCGTATCCTAATGAAAGTGTGACACATCTGTGGTCTTAATAAAATCTTTAACACATTCTAGGCCAAATTTGGGGGTTGTATAGCTTATTATTATTATTATTATTATTTATGTGATGCCCTTCTTAAGAGTGATGTGCAATGGCAGATTTTTTTATTTGGTTGTCCTTCTTGCATGAGGACTTTTTTTTCTGTTGCTATATATCATGAATATTGTTCATACAAACTCATTTCATGAATATTTTTGTAAAAATTGCTCTTCTCTGCACTTCTCTGAATAGCCATGTCGACCCAAGAGGAGGCTACCATGAGTACACTGAAGTACAGAGTTGCCAAGATGTTGTGTACCTTTACCACCTGTTGTGGTCTGCCACCATTCTGAACATCATTGCCATCTTCCTGGGCATCATCACAGCAGCAGTGCTTGGAACCTTCAAGGACATGGTAGAACTTTAATATTGTTATAACTATCAATTTTCATTATGCTTTAAATGTCCTTGTGAAGGGGTCCACACAGAGGGGTCGACAACCATGAATAATTAATTCATGCATTCATTCCTCTTCATTAACTGCTGTGTTCTGGTCAGGGTTGTGATGGATCCTGAGCATAGAACAGTTGTTTTTCAGTTTAATCTAAAAATGTATAAAAACCCATTTTAATTGAAAAGATGAAAAATACTTTGGAATGTGTTATGACCCCTTCATTCTTTTTATTGTATTAAGGACAATCAAAATTTGTTAAATATTAACCTTGGCCATTAGCCTACACGGAATACTCGAGAACAATGGAGTGAAATGTTGGTTTGTTTCAAATTCATAAAAAGCTAAATCTAAAATTGGATAAGTATTCAGACCGTTTGCTAGAGGCATGCCAAACTGACGCTTAGATACAGGTGTTTGCTTTACTTGTCTTATACACTGCCCACCCAGAAAAAAAGTCACCATTTGGATTTAACTAAAAAAATAGTAAAGCGCCTTCCATTGGATAATTCCTGCAGTTGAAGTAAGAACCATCTATTAGTGAGGGTAAGCAAGGGACAAAAGGATTTCAATTTGCTAGGAAAAAGTCACGTGATATAATGAGTCCAGTTTTACCCTTTCCCGGAGTGATTGGTGCATCAGGGTAAGAAGAGAAGCAGATGAAGTGATGCACCCCTCATGTCTAATGCCTACTTTACAAGTCTGTGGCAGCAGTTTTATGATGTCAGGTTGCTTCTGTTGGTCAGGCCTAGGTTCAGTAATGTTATGTGCCCAAATAATTAGGTCAGCTGACTACTTGAATATATTGAATGACCAGGTTTTTTTCCCTCTTTTCTAATGGTATGAGCATATTCCAAGATGACACTGCCAGGATTCATTGGGCTCAGATTGTGAGAAGAGTGGTTGAGGGAGCATTAGACATTATTTTCCCACATAGAAACATCACAGAGTCCAGACCATTGATCCTATTTAGAATGTACAGAAGTTAGTTAAAATAAATGTTGTGACGTGGCAAAACCTTATCAAAATGATAAGCCAAAACTGCTGTCAAAACATAAGGTAGTTCAATGGAAATATTAGAGTGTGTGAGTTTTTTTTTTTTTGGCTGTGCAGTGTATTTCTAAGATTTATAAGAAGTAATATAGCTGTGGGAAATTCAACTTTGTCTTACTGACATGATTTAGAAAGGTACACATGTGTATGTGGTTCTCTGGTTCATGCTGCTTGTCTCTCCAAATACCAAGTATGAATACATCCAAATACAGATATCCTTGAAGGAAATCTGCTCGGCAGTGTCCTTGCAGCACCATAGTGACCTGAAGCATACAGTCAAAACAATGCTGGACTGGCCTCAGGACAAGTCTCCTTGAGTGGCCCAGCCAAAGCCCAGACTCAAACCTCATAGAACATCTGAGAACATCAAAGATCTGAAGATGCCACACAGATCACAGATGCTCCCCCTTCCATCTGTTGGATCTTTAGATGATGTTGTATAAAGAATGCAAGAAGCTGCCCAAATCCAGGTGTGCAAAGATTGCAAATGCTGCTAAACATGCTTCTACAAAGCCTTGGCCCGAATACTTTGTAGATACAAAGATAAATTAGGGATTTTGTTTTTTGTTGATTTATTTGTTTGTTTGTTAATGTGTTGCAAAGTTGTTTATAGTATGCCATTATGGTTTTGTGTAGGACCCAGTGTTTGTTTGTGTCTATATACAGGTGGGTGGAGATTTTGTTAGATAGTGTGATAGTTTGATTTTTGGGCTTGCATTATTTTTTCCACTAGTGTATTTCAAGTTTCCATCACTCAGTGATTCACACAAATAATTTAAAATCATTTCAATATTTCAGGCTTTCACCTGACTGTTTCTGTCCTCTCAACCCTAAAAGACATGGTGTACACTGATCAGTCATAGTAGTAAAAACCCAAAAGTCCAATATTACTAGGTCAGATTAAGATCTGGAGAATTGAGAGGCTGAATCAACACATTTGATTCAACAAACTTTGCCTGCTAAGCCCCATACATGGCAGACTGTGATTCTCTGGGTGTTCTGATACCTTCCTACGATAGCCAGCAGTGAATCTGTGCTACATTGGTTTTTCATGATGGTTTGGATGAGATGGGCTAGCTTTTGCTCCCTACAGAGATAAATGGGCCTTATGCCTACATGAGTATGTCACCAGTTTACTAGTATATAATTGATATTCAACGATATTCCACCTGGTGGTGGTGTTAGTATTGTGGCTGATCAGTGGTGAGTAGATTCAGTTGAATAATTTATCTAATTAACTAGGTACATATAATTAATTATTCCTTAAATCTGTAGCACAATAAGGAATGCAAAAAAGTGAAGCAGCCTGAAGTCTACTTTTGTAGACAAAGGTTTGTGGACACTTGACATAACACTCGCAGAACAACCCATGGCAGAATTGCTTACTTTTTGTCATTCCAAAAACCTCCAATTTTATGGGAAGAATAGATTTTGAAATGTGGCTGTGGGGATTGTCTATTTAGCCACAAGCGCATTAGTGACGTGAGGAATTGATGTCAGGACAGAGTGTCTAATAGACAGTCAGCATTCTAATTCATCCCAAAGGTGTTCAGTGGGCATGAGGTTAAGTTAAGGTCTTCCACTACAACCTTGGTAAACCATGTCAATATGGACCTTGCTGTGTGCACAGGAACATGCTCATGTACTGTAGTTCTAGGAAAATTTAAATGCCACAGCATGCAAAGATATCCTATAAAATTGTGTTCTTTTAACATTGTGTCAACAATTAAAGGAAGCCAAATACCATTTGCCCATTTGTCCATACAGGTGTAAAGTATTAAAAATGAAGTGGACAGTGAGTAACATCCATAATGTATGAGCTGTGACTTCCTGTGATTGATGTGAAAAACCTCGCTAGAGTGTGATACGTGGATCACTGTTTATTGTGATAGATATTCTGTAGAAGTATTATAAAGGCTGATGTCATCTGGCAAAAATGGTCCCTCTCCCCAACTGTGCCGTGAACACATTTGTTTAATGAGCATGTAGCTAATGGAGTTTCAGGGTATTGCGTCACTGATGATAATGGCAGACTCATTTGAGATGTTGTACAATTATGCTGTTTTTACTGTCTTTGTTGGATTGATGAATCAGCTTATTGAAAGGATTTCCCAGAAGACAGCATAGAAATGAACACTGGCCACAATAAACTGATAATATAACCCAAGTAGCCTGTTGTTCCCAAGGAAAGACCTGACTCTCCCTCAAAACAATAACAGTGTCATTGTTGTCAGTCCAGTGTAGTCATTTTTACTTTTTTATAGAACACTTTCTATGCAGCACATAGTCCCTTGCAGAAGTTTAGATTTGTGCATGTATTTTATTTTTTGTTAAAATATTTCTAATGATGTTTGTTTATTTTATGACTGCTGCATTATTTTGTCAGTACAAAAAAACATCATTTTTCCAATAAAACATGAAATGTTACTGAAATAATGTTTGTATGTCAGAAAAGAAAGCAATATATTATGCAACAGACTACTTATGACACAAAATACATAATGGGGCTGCTGAGTTTTGCATGCACTAAAACAGAAGTGGTTGCAACTGGCAGAGTCAGAGAAGAAATGTGGTAGATTCTTCCAGATACTGATTAAAATTTCCTTATGAATCTGCACAAATTGTACCTGATATATATGTGTGTTTATAGATGCCAACTGCTGCCCCTGATACATGTGAACCAGATTCCTTGACCACCCCAGCAGTTCCTGAGACTCGTGCCCCAACCACCCCCAACTCCTTCTACAATACTACCCCCTGCCTGCCACCTTATACTGCCTACGACCTCCAGGTAATCAGCATTTCCTTTGCACCATCTGAAGGTTGCCGCAATGTTGAGCAAGTTTGCTTAGAAGAAGTACTTACAGTAGCACTACTATCTGCCACTACTATCTGCCATCTAGTGGCTGGCTGCAGTTTTTAACCCTGACTATTCCTGACTATAAGCCAAGCATACTTTTTAATGTTATTTATTTTCAGAGATAGTGCCCTTTTCAATATTGCGATTGAAATCGATATCTTCAATAATTAAATAGGCCTGGTTAAAGAGATTTTTGGACATGACATTTGATACTTTGCAACATGCACCTGAAGCGGTTTTGTTGTAACTGTTCCAACATACTCTCCGAAGTTTTTGCAACATTTTGAAAATGTTCATGTTTAAGGTTGCTCATTGTACTGATATTATAACTGTAAATCCAAAGTGAATTAATTTTTCTTGACATTAGTGAAAACTGCATGTAGCTTGGCAAGGTTAGCCAGTCACTCCTTTCAAAAAACACTTCATTGACAGAATGAGCAGGGCATAAAAAAATTCTTTTTTCAAAGGGTAGCTGGAGGTGTTAAGCTTGGAGTCTTGGAGCCCATGTGTTTTTTTCCTCAAAAATATAATGTAAGTGTTTGGTTAACTGCTGTTTATCAGTATATTTTTAATTGGTGCATTACATTTTATTTCAATTATTGGTACAGTTACCTATACTTAATTAAATTTTATTTATAATGCACTTTATATTTGAAGCAAATCTCAAAGTGCTACAAATTAATTAGATCACAAAGGTCTGATAAAAGATGTGATGTCAGCCAGCTTTACAATGAAGACATTTTGGTTTGAAAGTAAAAGAAAAGAAGCCAAATAATAATAATAATAATAATACAGGGGAATGTTTTTTTAATAAATAAAAAAATTAAACTCATTCTACAATCATTATACAAAGTGAAACATTTCATGCCTTTTTTGTTTCAATTTTAATTATTACAGCTAACAACTCATGAAAAAAAAAATCCAGCATCTCAAATTATTTTAATTTTTTTTTTCTAAAATCAATCAATAAAATCATACAATCAATAATCAATAAAAAATCAATAAAAAGTATTTAAAGCAATTACAGAAATTCAGAAGAATATGTTGATTTATGGATTCAATACTTGTTTGGGGCTCCTTTAGCATGAATTACTGCATGAATGCAGAATGGCATGGAGGCGAACATCCTGTGGTACTGCAGAGGCACTATTGAGGACTGGGTTGTTTTAATAGCAGCCTTCAGCTCATTTGTATTTTTGGGTCAGGTGTTTCTCATCTGTGTTGACTTGGGCTTGATAAAACCCAATTCACCAATACCACCAGATGACATGGCTCCCCAAATCACAAACTGTGGGAACTTCATGCTGGACTTCAAGACACTTGGATTCTCTGCCTCTCCACTCTTCCTCCAGTCTCTGGGATTTTGAATTCCAAATGAAATGCAAAATTTACTTTCATCGAGAAAGAGGACTTTGGACCACTGAGTAATGGTCCAGTTCTTTTCCTCCTTAGCCCAGGTAAGATGCTTCTGACATTTTGTCTGGTTCAGGAGTGGCTTGATACTAGCTAGGAATGCATCAGCTGTAGCCCACCCATATTCTGAAGATGCCTGTGGATGGTGGCTCTTGATGAACTGACTTCAACCTGACTCCGCTCCTTGTGAAGCTCTCCTAAGTTTTTGAATTGGTTTTGCTTGACAATCTTCTTAAGGCTGCAGTCATCCCTGTTGCTTGTTGCACCTTTCCTTAAAGAATCTAAAGGATCAAACTCCTCCCTGTTAAGTACCATTCTTTTACTTGTCTGGATGTGATGCAGTTCTGCTATATTGTTTTACCAGTGAAAATATTACTTCAAGTCAGGTTTATTCTGGTGCCATCCATATTTATGTATGTAGTGGATAAAAATGTTGTACTTAAAAGGCCTGTAAGGCAATATTTTAGTTCTGTAAACTCATATTTAGATTTATACAATTCAGATTCTATATTGAAACATTGTATACCAACGAATAAAGAAAGTACATTAATAATCTTTGTTATTTCAGGTCACCAACATGTTCCCTGACTCTTCTGGCCTATCTGATGACTCGCAGTCTGGAGCCAGTCACATGTGGCCCACTATGATCCCTCCACGCTATTCTCCTCCTTATTACCCACCTGATGATAAACCCCCACCATACAGTCCGTAAGGGACACTGCAAAGAATCATGGTACCACTGACATTATGCCCCAAGTGTTAATGGGTAAAGTGTATACATACTTTAAAAAAACAGTTTCTGCTCCTGTGGGAATCACTGCACAGGCTGTCCTGCCATGATGCGACATTTGCTGAATGGAAGCAGATCACAACTGCAGTAAAAACCCAGGATGTCCATCTCTACAGAGCAGTTCTACAGTTCTACACAGTGAGATCTCTGCAGTTGGCCAGTTTAGGTACACAAGGCAGCCTCACAACCTCATGCTATAACTACCATCAAGACTGTTCACAGATATGCCTTAAAAGTGTAATTATGCTCCTGTCACGAGTCTTGTCTGTGAGCTGATGGGACACAGTGACTGACCACCAATGCGTCTCCCACACTGTATGAAGTGAATGTTTTCAAAGTGGAACAGTGTGTGCTGTTCGATTTTGTGTCACCTCAGCCAAAGAGGAACAAGGAGTCTTGTGTGTATTGTCTTGTTCATTTGCACTTTATTGTACCTGAATATAACTAAAAGGTCAAGCTACTTAATCCTTCCGTGTCAATTTGGGCAGCTAGTAATAAGCTTGTGGAGCCCTAAGCATATTTCAAATATTCTGTCAAAGCAGGATGCAACACGTAAAACATGGTCAATTTATTTACCGCCTCACAAAGCTAAAGATCACATTAATTCTAAATCTCCATTTGATGATATACAATTATCAAATCATATATTATGTTCAGTCACCTGTAGTGTAAATATCTTTTTCCTGATTTGTGAATATCAGGATGATTTGAATCCTAATGCATTGACAAAACAGTGGAAAAATAATTAACTAGAACATGCAGATAGATCCTGATGTCTCAGGTTTGTAAATATGAATTTGCATCACTCGTAGAAAGGAGATGATATCAAATATTTCAGAACTTTATGTAGGAACATGAGATGCAGTTTCCATGAGAAAAACAACTAGTTAAAAAAAAGTTGTTACTGCAGTGACAATATAAACAACAAATAATCTGTATACTTAAGCTGTTTATGTATGACCTAGAATTACATGTTTGAGGTACAGGAACAGATCATACTGCCTATTCTTAGTATACATTTACTCATATCTTAAAAGGTTTCTATTCACTGTGGTTAGTGATGAGTCTGTAGGTTTATATGTACTTGATTTTTTTTATTTATTTTAAGCAAATGTACAAATCTGTAAATGGCAGCAAAAAAACAAACAAACAAACAAAAAAAAAAAACAGGAATCACATGCAGTTCACATACAGTTCTGTGTCTGTTTAAAATATATTTTGTGTGTGTAAATCCTATGGTTGTACTGCAGACTTGGATTTGGTGGTTTGAAACAAAAACAGAGAATGTAGACCACAACCTTCTGTATACTCAGTCATCTGATTAGCTATATTAGTAAACCTAGTAGCTCAGCTAGATGCCACCATGAAGAAAAGAATGCTGTAGAATAATGTTCATGTAATTGACAACCATGAGAAATAAGTACTCAAGTTTTATTTTACGTTGTACAGTACTAAGACCTAATAAATACGGTTAAAAATAGAAACAGTTAAATGGTCTTTAGTAGTACAAATATTTGTTAACACGCAAGCTTAACAAATGTTAAGAGCACTCACTTTCTGACTGCAGCAATATTGAGTCATGTGACCATCCTAACCTTCCAAACCATTACCTACTATCTAGAGTACAACGGAATACATACATGTACAGTATATGTAAGAAGGGAATACAGAAAAAACATGGAAAAAAAACCCAGCAGAAAGTTATCCATTACTCCTCCAGGTACAATTAGATAATGGTCTGCTAATTAGAGGCTCACCAATTTTACTTCATTAATTCACAATAATTCATGTTTACACTCTTGGTAGGAATGACCACAATAAGCCTTATATGGCCAGCATATAAATATAAATGTACAATTATACAAGTGCAATCTGCTAAATAATGGACACATTACTAACATTCACAAATGTCTTCCATCCTCCTCTGCATTCAAATCATAAATACAAAAGTGGCTGCTTTATGCTAGACAAGAAAACCAAGAGAATAATACAAAATAAAATGGTCTCCACAATGGAACAAGTGTATTATTGTTTTATAATCTGTTGAGACGATTATCATGAAAGTCCTGAAACATTACAACAATTTCATTCACAGAATGCTTAAATATCCCTAGTACTGAAGTGTAACAATGAACCTTCTGCCCATTTGTCCATGTTTTCTGTAGTGGCTTTGTACTACATGGTCATTTTTAGACTTTGTATAAATTGTGTTCTCTCAGACTCATTATCAAGTTACTCAATCTAAACCAAAAGTTCCTCGGAGCTAGCAATACTGCAAAACTGTTGAACATGTTTAACATCTTTTTCCAGCAATTCGGCACTTTCACAGATTAAAGATACAATATGAAGTGCTTTGATTTTTTCCTTGACATACTACAGAAAACATGGCTGATTCACATGGTCTGGAATAAAGTAATCCACAATCTCAGGAAAAACAGCATCCCTCACTTACCACTGTCTTGAAAACTACTGTTTTTGTTTATGCTTTCATCAAGCCCCCAGTGTACCTTTAAAGCAAAAGTTTGAAGAAATTAGTTCTATGAGAAACACTGCCAAGATTTAGATAAGCGTCAGACAAAGGTAATAAAGAGCTACTAAAGATTTTCAAGCACATTTGACATTTTGACAAAACATTTAAGGTTTTCAGTTAACTTACTAACTTTTCCAGTTGACTGAAATTAAGAACTTATTTCTTTGAAGTCTGTAACATTAAAAGGCACCATAGCACTCAGAATTGTGAACATGCCCATTCAGTACGTTTCTGGTATAACAAATTCAAACTCTGTTGTGTTCTCTACATTCATTTGATTTGTGGGTTGAGGAGGGGGTTCTGGTTGTGCATGAGCCTCTGGTCGATTGTGCGCATCGGGCTCGATGAAGATATCATCCCAGTTCAAAATTTTGCTCTGGCTGGACGGAAGTTCCTGGTTTGGAAACTGTGATCTGGCAGGATCAACGTTCTGCACAACCCCGTTTTCACTAATAATTGGAATCCCACCAGTCTCGCCTGAGACAAAAGAGTACGGCTTGAACTGCAGTGTTTTGCATGGAAGTAAGCGGTACAGGTTATTGTCCGTGTCATCTTTCTCCTTCCTGCCTGAAGGGTCTTGATTGTGCATTTGCTTGCAGTGTGATGACAACAATTGGTAGTTAAGGAACATTTCGTTACATAGTAAACACTGATATCTTCTCTCACCAGTGTGAGTGATCTCATGTTTGGTTCTGTATTCAGCCAGGGCAAACACCTTGTCACAGTAATGACATGGGTACTTCCTCTCCCATGAGTGCGTGTTAAAGTGTCGCCTTAGGCTTGTCAGGCACACATAGGGGCGCTTGCACACAACACACACATAAAATGTCTTTCCGTCCATAATAAGTTCATAATGATCCTCAGGCTCAGATTTACCCTTTTTCTTACCTCGTGATGAGCCAGCAGTTGGATTGCTTACACCATGCACGGGGGACTGCAATTTTCGTCCAAGGGCTGTTCGAGCTTCTCCTTCACCAGAGTACTCTTTGACAGGAACAATGTCGTAGGTGTTCTCCCCTATGTTGGCATAAACCTTGCATCCTGATGATAGCGAATCAATTTCTGAAGCTTTGTCTAAGGTAATAGTCTTCTTAGTCAAAGCTGCATCTAGCCCAGTTCCATTATTAGGACTGAAGGCTGACCTCACATCTGACAGTCTGATTTTGCCTGGTTGATCTGGTGTCTGCTCCAACAAAATCTTCTTCTTCTGAACTCCAAGCACTTCACTTGGTTCCAGGGGTTGAGTGGTGTTTAGAGAGTCAGGGGTTACACTGTTTACATGAGCAGGGGTAGAGGGTGCAGTCTGTGTGGAGGATCGTTCATCAGAGACCATAACAGCATCACTGGTGTTTAGGGACATAGGGACAGCTCGAGGGACGGCATAGACTTGTGGGTTGTCTAGGACTTTCTCTGGCACTTCACCTACTGGAAGAATTTTATTGTTGTGAAGTTGGGTTTTTGCCTTTTCAGGATTCAGTTTTTCCTCATTTGTGCTTTTTTGTCTTTTAGACTCTGGTCCTTCATTCACATCCAAATCTATAACATGAGACTGTTTCATCTTCAGAGCTTTTGGCACTTCCAACTCTGAGACAAAAAGAACATCGTCGTTGTCCAGATCATCTCTGTCAACACCGCCACTTACCATTTTAAATTCTTCAGCAGATAAAGAAAATGACTCTGTAATGATGGGCAGATACTCTTCTCCAGCTTCAGTTTTCTCATTGGTGTTAACGTTGCTGGTTTCTCCATCTTTTGACAAACCAGGCAACCCCTTGACTTGTGAAAGAGGGGTCGCAAGATTGGCAATGAACTTGACTCCTAGGATCTGGCCCGCGCTGATGAGATCTTCAAGCTTGTCTGAGCGAATCCGGTGGATTTTTGAGGTGTATATATAATTCAGGATTTCTTCGAATATGTCTGCCTTGATAAAATTGAGCTCAATTACTTGTCCCGCGACGGAAAAAAGCTGCCGAAAGTAAGTGCTAGATGCCGACAGCATCGTCTTGTGTGCCCTGAACTTGCGGTCCTGCACAATTATGGTCACGTCGCAGAATAATCCGTTGTTTCGCTGCTCACTTATGGCCTCCAGCAGTGATACGGGAAACTGGGTGTCAGTCACAGATATCAGCTTTAACTTCGACATCCCTGTGGGAAAAGTGGTGGGAGCTTGGTGAGCATGGACAAACGTCCATAAACAATGCTTTATTACAGATAATATTTTAGAATGCAATTATTAGACATAACGTTTGTTCATGCCACATGCTTATATGAGAGTTTTCAGCAGTCAGATTAAACACATTGTATTCACGCAAAGCCACAGACAATGTTATTGTTTGACAATAAAACGTGCACAAATTTATATTCTAGTGTAAACTCTGAAATACATCTTCATTACTGTACTCGTGTTAACGGAAACTCTCAGGGTCTGAACTCCGTCTGTGAAGACCTTTAGCCGACAAGCTAACCTGATTAGAAAGCAACAACAAAAAAAAGAGGCAGAAGTAATGCATAACGTGCAAGTCGTGTAGTTACAAGTCGGGTCGCTAATCATTCAGGAAGTGCAGCATTTTCAAGGCGTGTTACAAATTCTTCCGACAAAGAATAAAATCACAATATAATACTGAAAGAAGCAAAAAAAAAAAAAAAAAAACTTAAATTGGCTAGGTATCACTGAACGCTCAATTCCCCTCCATTAGCTCGGCGTCAGGTTGCGGCCTACGACGCTAGCACAGCTAACCAACCTAGCTAGCAGGGTGTGAAATGCCAAGCTAGCTAGGTTGACTTAGCTGTCACGTTTATTTATAACGCAAAAAGCATCAAATCTCTATAAAATATTCATCTTTACACTTTGCGTTTATTGTGTACCTGCAGTGCGAAGCGTTTGTATCCAGGCTTCTGTTTTTGAAGTAATAGTTTTGGAACAAAACAATGCCGGTTTCTGGCAGCAGACAACAAAAAGTCTGTTGTTAGAGATGAAGGAAGGCTGCGACTCTCGGTATAACCAACAGGAGTCGCAAAAACAGCGAGTACGTGCGTGCTAAACTCATCCTGCAGGCAGTGAATAATGATGAGCAGTAATCATGGACAGCATCACTCCTGTGCGGGTCATAGCTACACGCGCTTTAACCAACCAGTGCATCTAATACGGTCACACGTTTGTAGTATAGCTGCACTGAACGTGATTTTTACACCCATTACCAGCCACAAGAATCATATTTGGCATCAGCATCGAAAACTATTGCATCAGTACGATTTATCGTGAGTGTACTTCAATCTAAAACCTTTTTTCCTTAAGCCTCACAGCATGTTATGACACCCTCTTGACGCAACCACCCGCGTGCTTTTGTTTTCGATGAGGGTTGCCAGGTCTATGCGGAAAAGGCAACCAAAAACAACCCCATTACTGCACCTCCAGAATGTCTTCATATGTAAATACCACCTCATGCGTTAACGTCTCTAACATTCTCCAACATAGAGAAGTATATAGAAGAATGTGAAAAAAGTATATTCTATATATATTCTACTCTATGTTGGAGAATGTTGGATAGTTCTCTACACACAAAGAAGTATCTTAACAGAATTATAGATGTATATAATTATAGAACTATAGAAGGTATAATATACCCCAAAAAGCACTCCTAAACCTTGTGGAATGGCTTCCCAGAAGAGTTGAAGCTGATATACCTGCAAAGGGTGGGCCAAACACATGCTACATGCTACCATTACCTGCGAATGAAGTTTGTGGTCTGCTCATTGCTATTGCTCACGCTCCTCCAATGTTTTGTCAGCTCTTAATTCTGCCTGTCGTATTCGCTGCCTACTGTTACATTCAGAGAGGAACACCTGTGACACGTTCACGTTATGACATAAAAGTTGATGATGATGCTGCCTACTGTTTTATTAAGTTAAGGAACACATGTGACGTATGTGATAGAATACCTAAATGTGCAAACAAACACTGGCCACCCAAGTACTGGGGTCAGACCAAACAAAATTTCTGGTTTACATAAAGAGGGACGCTTCGCTGGGCACCCAATTGATGATGAAGCTGCCTACTGTTACATTCGGTGAGGAATGTCTGTGACACACTCACACTATGACACAAAAGTTGATGATGATGCTGGCTACTGCCTGTACAGACATCTCCCGTCCACCTAGACACACACACACACTTATCACTTTAAGTAATGACCTATCCAGAGTGCAGGTCTGAGTCGAACTAAAAATATCGTTGCCAAATCAAGATCTCCCACACTGATAGATTTTTGCTTTCAAAACTAAGTGGTGTAATAAAATCAAATGGCACTTAAACAAAGTTTTATGTTAGGAGTGTGCACAATAATACAATTAGGTTATTGGAATTTTTAACCATTTTTTTGCCCTGATTCCTACCTTGCAATTTTGCATGGAAGATGATTGGACATAATTTTTCTTAGTGTTTAAACAGGACATGTAGATGTTTTGTATGTACTATATATTCAAATAAGTATAGTCAGGATGTTGCTAACCTGGATGCTGATTTATCCCCTTTACCTGCTCATATATCACAAAAGGGTTACATTCAGGAAGGACTGCCTATTGAGCCAATCACTGGTTTTACATAGGTCAGGGAAAACACTAAGGCCCAGGTTCAATTCCCATCCAGTGCCCAAAACTCAGCCAGTTGATGCAGTGCCAGTCCCATGCCCGGATAAAATTGCAGAGTTGTGTCAGGAAATGTAGTCGGCATAAAACCTGTTCCAAGTTGTTCTGTGGATTGGATGGTCCACTGTAGCGACCCCTCGACAGGAGCAGCTGAAGGATCACCACCATCAACAACAGGAAACAGGACGCCTTTAAAATATTCATTGACCAATTTTGAAGATCTGATTGTATTGGAAAATGTAAGCATTGTACATGATTTATGTGTAACTGTATAGTTAAGTGTATACTGTTAAGTTGATATTTTTTTGTCTGGCTGTAAAAACGGAAAACATTAAAATGTGTAAGACAAGTCATAACTCCAGTGGAGAGTTGGAGAACCTGAGATGTACACCAGTGCTGAAACAAATCATACTCATTGTCGGAAGCTACAAACACTACAGAGCATCAACAATAGGGTTGCCAAATATGTTAAAAGCAACCCTTCAATTTCAGATCAGAAAGTAATTCTGTTCAGGAGTTTCATGACATTGCCTTTGATGGTTGAAAAAAAAAGATGATGTCTGAAAGATATCCACCCAAAAAATGATTTAGTCATTTTGGACGTGTCAAATTAAATGCAAAAAAGAGAGGAGAGATAAAACAGGGTCAAATTTTATGTGCCTAAAAACATCTTAGGCATACATCAAGAATATTGCAACTCGAATTAGCAATACAGTAATGCAATGTAATAATGTGTATGTCCCTACCATGAAATAAAAACATGTCATATTCATCAATAAACTGACAGTTTTGTAGTCAAGATCGTTACGGCAATCCTGACCCAAACTGATCCTGTTTGTCATGGCAACATTAACGAAAATGCAAGACTTCGGCGTCTTCTGTCAGTGTACATTATGTCACATATGTGGTGAGAATATCATGATCCTAGCTCTGTCTAGCTACCACATCTTTTTTTGTACTAAGGATTAGGCAGCTAATTGAAGTCGGACTGTGCCATTTCTTAGACTAGGATGCTGTGTATTTTGACTGTCTTTTGTGCCATCCACGCGTAGCATCTCTTGCGTGTTATTTTAAATGAAGAAGTGAGACAAGAGCGCACACACTAGAGATCGACACCGTCACGACGCCCAAGCATTCTCCGTGTCCGTCCACGCCGCAGTGAGTAGAAAAATCCACTTCAGCCTCACTCTTTCTATCCCCCTGGAACAGTTGGTGAAATTCTCTCTGTCGAGAAGCAAAGGAGCGCAAGTTCGCGAACACTTTGTAAAGAAGGAGAAAACGGCATGACTGGACTTTTCCACGCGTTTTTAGACGTGATGTGTGAATCATATTGTGTTTTTCTATCCTGTCAGTTTGTTTAATTGGTTTTGTTCAGGCATAAAAATACACTTTCTTATTTAGTTTGTTTAGCCATGAAAATCAGTGCACGAAGATTTTTCTGTTAAAGTAGAAGCTGTTTAGGTTCACAAGCAACAATTTGCAGGCAAACAGTGCCATTACTTTTGCACATACAATGTATTTTGAAACTTTCTGACACTTGAGTAAGTTGCTTTAAAGTTAGTGTTATCTGTCAGTCACATTTTTTCCCACTAGGTTTGAATGTATTTGGTCTCAGACTGCATTAAATGTGAGTGTATGTTGCTTGTACGTTATAAGCATTTTTTTCCTGCAATTGCTTATCACCAATCGTTCAGGACCTTTTGACCCTGGATAGAAATCAAATCCAGACCTCTGATTACTGTATTATGTTTGAGAAACACTGGCCTATGCCTTATGCCTTCTCAGGTTGGTGACTGTCGTTGATGAGGGAGTGCTTTAAAAGGGTTGGAACTGGACACAACTAAATTAGGGAGAAAATCAGGGAAAAAATAATAAGTGATTTTTACTGAATTAGTATTACATAAGATTTTAACTTTTTTGTACTTTGTTTCCTGTTAATCATGTGATCATTTATTGAATAACATGAAAAAATGTTTATTTAAATACTACGCATGAGGTTTTTGTCTGGAACTGCTCTTCATGACAGTCACACAGTCATATCACGCCTCGCTGACCTGCTTGGAAGGTGCTGAAGGGACAGCGGCACTTTAGCAGCCATAGGGAGGCCTCCCACTCTAATTCATGTTCCTACAACACACATGAGAGGCAAAAGCTGTTCAAATTGCAATTCTAAATGTTCACATCTGCTACAGGCCACCTTCATTAATTCTTATAAATTTTAGATTTAGCTCAGTTAAAATCATCACGGAGCATAAACATTAAGAGATCCTCATATTTCTAACTATTGTTAGTACCCATCGTTGACAGGTAACGAATTTGTAGAAATTTGAAGTTTGTAGCCATTTGGTGGACAGACATACAGAGACTTATTGATGGTCCTCCAATGTATCAAACGTAAAGATGTGTTTTTTGCTTAGATGTGTTGGACCATCATACTCCTTTTGAGTCTCATATAACAGGTTCCCAAAGTCTTCCAGTGGTTTTCTGCAGCGTCTCCAATTTGTCTGTTTAAGCAGTGGCCTTAACAGCTTTCTGTCATTTCTTCTCATTGACTGTGTCACGCACCAACGGAACTCACACACGGAAGTCACAGATGTGACCCGGCTGGGTTATTTATTTACAAAATCGGGTGAAAACAAAACACGGGGTTTAACCAAAACAATATACTCAACACTGGAAATCACACACGGGAAAAAGCAGAAACCAAAAGCAAAACAGAAATTAATAAATAAACAGAAAATAGCGCGGAGCTGGCAGGGGAGAAAATGGGAGTGCATAAGAACGGGGGTTTTAAACAGATTGGGATCACGGGAGACACGGAAACACGGAATACAACAAAGGAAGATAACAGTCTTTTAAAGAAAGCCAGAAAACAAACACGGTCTTTTCGTCTTTTTAGAAGAGTCCTTTTCTCGAAGAGTTCGGTCGCGTGGTTAATCTCGGACGGAGTGCTGGTGAAACGGTGGTGCTTTTATGTGCGTGTGTGTGAATCAGCAGAATATGGAGCAGCTGTGTGTGTGTGTGTGTGTGTGTGTGTGTGTGTGTGTGTGTGTGTGTGTGTGTGTGTGTGAGAGAGACGTGCGTGCGTGCTAGAACTCCGGTGACGTAGGACGTAGTGCGGGGGCGGAGCCTGGCGTGCGCGTCACAGAACCCCCCTCTCCACGGACTGCTCCTGAGGGCCGGAGAATACGTCGTCGTGGTGGGCGACCTCTACCCCTGGGAGCCGGCATCTGGGGCTGAGTCTGATGGAACTCGGCGAGAAGGGTTGGGTCTAGGATGTCATCCCGCGGAACCCAACTTCTCTCCTCGGGACCGTACCCCTCCCAGTCCACCAGATACTCCAGACGACCACCTCGACGACGGGACCTCAAGATTTCACGGACGGCGTAGATCGTGCCATCCTCCAGGTCGAGGCTCGGTGGGGGTTCCTCTGGATCGCCAGACTCTGGGGAAGCAGAAAGTGAGGGTGTGTGGTATGGTTTCAATAGTGAGACATGGAATGTGGGGTGTATTCTGTAGGTGCGTGGAAGACTTAACTTAAATGTGACTGGATTGATCTGGGACAGGATGGTGAAGGGACCAATGTATCGAGGTGACAGCTTCTTGCTGGGCAGCCGAAGGCGGACGTCCCGGGTTGACAGCCAAACCCTCTGCCCAGGTCTGTAGGTTGGGGCATTAGATCTCCGGGTGTCAGCTGTGATCCTTTGCCTTCTGAAGCTGTCGGTGCGCTGATGCCCAAACCCTCTCACTCTCCTGGAACCAGTGATTCACAGTGGGGACCTCGGAGGTTTCCCCATTCCAGGGGAATAGCGGGGGTTGATGACCGAGTATGCACTGAAATGGTGTTAATCTAGTAACTGGGTTCTTGAGAGAGTTTTGGGCATACTCGACCCAAACGAGGTACTGGCCCCAGGAGTTCTGGTGGTCGTGGCAGAAGGTACGCAGGTATCGACCTATCTCCTGGATCTTCCTCTCTGTTTGGCCATTAGTTTGCGGGTGGTACCCAGAAGACAGGCTCACGGTCACCCCCAGGAGTCTGAAAAAGGCCTTCCAGAACCGGGAGATGAACTGGGGACCCCGGTCTGAAACGATGTCTTCTGGGATGCCAAAGTTCCGAAAGACCTGTTCGAACAGAGCCTCCGCCGTCTTTTGTGCTGTCGGGAGGCCTGGGAGTGGAATAAGGCGACAAAATTTAGAAAAACGGTCCACTATAACTAGCACACAGGTGTTACCTTGAGACACAGGGAGGTCCGTCATAAAATCTATGCCCAGGTGGGACCCTGGAGAGTGCGTCGGCCTTGACATTCTTCGTTCCTGGCCTATAAGAAATGGAGAAATGGAATCTCGTGAAGAACAACGCCCACCTTGCCTGCCTGGAGTTCAAACGTTTAGCTTCACGTAGATACTCCAAATTTTTATGGTCAGTTAGGACCAGGAACGGATGGATCGCCCCTTCCAACCAATGCCTCCACTCCTCCAGGGCCAGTTTGATGGCGAGAAGCTCATGATTTCCGATATCGTAATTCCTCTCCGCCGGTGACAGCTTCCTGGAAAAGAAGGCACATGGATGGTAAGTTGGATCCTTCCCCTGCTGCTGTGACAATACAGCCCCGACCCCGGTTTGGGAAGCATCGACCTCTACTAGAAAGGGATAATTAACGTCGGGAAGGACGAGGATTGGGGCTGTGGTAAAGGACTGTTGCAAGTGGGACATGGCCTGCATGGCCTCAGGTGACCAAATCAGCCTTTTGGGTTTACCCTTTAGGAGGTCAGTGAGTGGGGCGACCTTCATGCTATAACCCTGAATGAATCGACGGTAAAAATTCGCGAATCCCAAAAAGCGTTGGAGCTGTTTAATATTGGTTGGGGTAGGCCACGATCGGACAGCCTCCACCTTCCTCTCATCCATCTGAATCCCCCTTGGGCTGATGTTATAACCCAAGAAGGAGATGGAGGACTGATGGAAGAGGCACTTCTCCGCCTTGAGGAACAGCTGATGAGATCGGAGTCTCTTAAGCACCTCGGTTACATGACGGAGGTGCTCCGAGGAGTCTCGTGAGTAGATAAGTATGTTGTCGATGTAGACGACCGCAAACCTACCCACACAATCCCGGAACACCTCGTTCATATAACCCTGGAACACAGACGGAGCGTTCACTAGGCCATACGGCATCACCAAGTACTCATAGTGACCCGTAGGAGTAATGAAAGCAGTTTTCCACTCATCACCTTCACGAATGCGAATCAGATTATACGCGCTCCGGAGGTCTAGCTTCGTGAAGATGGTCGCTCCACGCAGCTGTTCCAGAGCGGAGGGGACGAGAGGAAGGGGATAACTGAACCTTACCGTGACCTTATTTAGCGCCCGATAGTCAATGCACGGCCGAAGGCCCCCGTCTTTTTTCGCCACAAAGAAGAAACTGGAAGCAGCAGGGGAAGTTGAGGGTCTAATGAAGCCTTGCCGAAGGGCCTCCTCAACGTACGTCTCCATTGCCTTCTGTTCCGGGAGAGAGAGAGTAGATCTTACCTCTTGGCACCGGTGCACCTGGAAGGAGGTCGATGGCGCAGTCCCATGGCCGGTGTGGAGGCAGTTGTGTGGCTCGGACTGGACAGAAGATGTCCTGAAAGCTGGAGTATGCCTCTGGAATATCGTGATGAGGCACCCCAGTTAGACTCTCCACGGAGGTCGAGTTGAGTGGTAGAGCTGGGACCTGGGAAAGGCAATGAGAGAAACAGTCGTCCCCCCACTTCAGGATCTCCCCCTCCTGCCAGGAGAGGATCGGGTCGTGGAGAGTGAGCCATGGACGCCCCAGAATCACGTCAGACGTTGACTTCTCGAGAACCAGGAATCGGATCTTTTCCTCGTGCAGCCAGCCAACCTGCATACGTAATGGAGGAGTGATGTAACGAACCAATCCCCCAGCAGGGGGCGCCCCCGTCACGCAGCAGATCTGGATGGGGACGGAGCGGAGTTCAAGGGGTACCTTAAGCTGGCGGCAGAGTGTCCTAGATATGAAGTTTCCGGCGGAACCCGAGTCCAGGAGAGCCTTTACTGTGGGAGACATGGTGGCATGGTGGATAGTAACATTCGTGGTGAGTGGTTTTGCATGAGGACATTCATGAATGACATTACTCACCAGAGGTCTCGCTGGGCGCCGAGGGCATGATTCACGTAGGTGCCCCTTTTCGGCGCAGTAAAGGCATAACCCCGAGTTCAGCCGGCGTTGTCTTTCCTGAGGAGAAAGTCCGGCTCGTGTTTGGTTAATGTCCATGGGTTCTGGTACTGACCTGGGGTTTGGTGAGAGGCGGGCTGGTTGGAACTGAACCGTTGCAGGAAGTTCGGCAGCGCAATCCTGCAAACGGTTGGCGACTCTGAGGGTGAGTCTCATGAACTGCTCCAACCCAACAGAGTCGTCGTGGGTCGCCATCTGCAGCCTCAGTCGTGGTGCTAGCCCCTGCCGGAATTTAGTTAAAAGGGAGGGCTCGTTCCACCCACTGGCAGCTGCAAGGGTTCTAAAGGAGGGAACATAATCGTGAATGGAACCCTTACCTTGTTGCAGCCGGAAAAGTTGGTCCCCAGCGGTGGTGGAGCTCACAGAGTAATTAAATACTTCTCGGAAATGCGCAGTAAATTGCTCATAATTGTGGACAACCGGTCCATTCTGTTGCCATATTGCCTGTGCCCACTGGAGAGCGTGTCCCGTCAGTAGGGAGACAATATAGGCGACCTTGGATCTGTCGGACGGGAAGCGTAGGGGCTGCATGTCGAAAAATATTGAGCACTGCAGAAGGAACCCATCGCAGTTCCCCGCTTCACCAGAGAAGGGCGTCGGTGTAGCCACGGGACTGGTAAGCGCACCTGGGAAAACCGGGGCAGTATTGGCTGCCATGGGCGCAATGTGGGGAGCAGGGGGAACTGGTTGAGTGACTGTGGGTGCAGCAGGTGGTGTAGTGGAGGATGTTTGTGGTGGAAGAAGACGTTGGAGGGTGGTAATCAACTCCGTAATTAAATTAGTACTTGCCGGGTCCATAATTGTGTGGTCCGAGATTCTGTCACGCACCAACGGAACTCACACACGGAAGTCACAGATGTGACCCGGCTGGGTTATTTATTTACAAAATCGGGTGAAAACAAAACACGGGGTTTAACCAAAACAATATACTCAACACTGGAAATCACACACGGGAAAAAGCAGAAACCAAAAGCAAAACAGAAATTAATAAATAAACAGAAAATAGCGCGGAGCTGGCAGGGGAGAAAATGGGAGTGCATAAGAACGGGGATTTTAAACAGACTGGGATCACGGGAGACACAGAATACAACAAAGGAAGATAACAGTCTTTTAAATAAAGCCAGAAAACAAACACGGTCTTTTCGTCTTTTTAGAAGAGTCCTTTTCTCGAAGAGTTCGGTCGCGTGGTTAATCTCGGACGGAGTGCTGGTGAAACGGTGGTGCTTTTATGTGCGTGTGTGTGTGAATCAGCAGAATATGGAGCAGCTGTGTGTGTGTGTGTGTGTGTGTGAGAGAGACGTGCGTGCGAGAACTCCGGTGACGTAGGACGTAGTGCGGGGGCGGAGCCTGGCGTGCGCGTCACAGACTGTCAGTGACACCAGAAACTACAGAAATCAAGCAATTAGCTTTATTTAGATCTACACACAAATTACTTTCAAATCTGACTGACCCTTAAGACAAATTGCCTGAAGTGTTTTGGAAAAAAAAAGTCAGAACGAGCCTCTAATTAAGTGTTTCCATTTTGGCGGAATTATTTTTACTTTTATTCCACATTTCAAAAAAGAATATCATACTATCTAGTCCAGTACATTATGTGGCAGCTGTCATTCATTTTTAATTATGGGTGGGAAAAAAATGCAAATTGAAGCAGAGCAAACATATCAGTCTAACAATCAATGTGCACTTTATTTTGTCTGATTTACTTTGTCCTGTTGGTTGCACCTATGTCTACTTAGATCAGTGCAACATGTAGACCCACTACATCTAATTTGACCCAGCATGAGCAACCCAACAGTGTGTTTAAATTACCCAAAATAACCCAGAATTTTGACCAGCGTAAACAATCCAGCCTTTTTTTTTTAAATACTGAGTGCCTGGAAAAATGATGTCCTCCCTTGCCTCTTCAACAACCATGACCTTATTTGAGGATTTTTTCCCTATTATGGAAAAGATTTGTTAATTTTCAAATGCCCCCTGTACTTCTCTGTTAAATCTGAGCAACCAGGTAAGCCCATTTTCTTTACTGGGAAATCTAATGTTAGCTAGCTACTCTGCTGAAAGCTTTTTTCACTTTGTAACTTTTAGTACTGTAATAACGTTGAATTAGTTATTTTCTAAACTCAGTCTCAGGAGAAACATCAAAGAAGGCCTAGGCCTTTTCTGCAGCCCTCCTATCAAAGACGATCAGCAACCAGTCACTTTAATATCGACTTATTTAGCGATTTATTTAGATGAGCTTAAATGGAGTGTGGCAATGTGGAATTTTCTCTACCTGTAGAAACTACACTAACACAAGAGGTCATTCCTGTGGCAGAGCTGCAGAGTGGATCACACAGGTGTAGATGTATTTAAAGAAACATTGTGAACTTGTGCTTTTAAGGTATTAATGTTAATTCATAAAAAAAAGGAACACTTTAAATATAGTCACCGTGACTTTTATTCTAAAACTCAGAATTCTCCAGAAGGAGAAGATGCTAACTTGGTCGCACCCTTTTTATTATTTTATTTTAGAATCCTTATGATGAATTTGTGTGTGCACTGTCTTGGACTCCAGCATGACAGCGACTTTAATAAAAAAAAAAATTGATAAATAAATACAAGCAGGTCTAGACATAGAGGTGGCCAACACTCTGTCCAGCCATGTATGTGACATGCAAGACAAACCTTTTCAACCATGGAATTCAGCACAAACAACGCCCTCTGCGGGTGAATCCAATATGAATGTAAAATCAGCTATGTCAAAAATGTTGATTTGACGTACTTGCCAAAAAGTGAACATTTTGCAAATTCATTTCAAGTTTTTAATTATAGTATATTTTAAATAGACACTAGACTCATTTGTATATGGTTGCTTGAATCTGGCAAAAAGTCATGCAGTATTGTTGTCATGAAATAAATTACAAAGGACGAAGGAAAAATAAATGAATGAACATGAGTACGAATTTTTTGTTTTTTTTGGGGGGGGGGGGGGCGTAAACAAAATTAAAATGAAACTTTTAATAATCGCCTGTAAATAGCCATTTATCAGGTGATTAAGCATCATTACAACTAGTATAAAATAAAGGCATGACTCACATCTCATCCAGTCAGCCAGCTCCGCTTGCCATAAGAAGTGCTGGAAAAGACTCGTTGAGAATGGTCCAGTCACACGAGCCCAAATATTTAAAAACAATAATGATTCGCTAAGAACAAAAGTGGGAGGGTTCAGGGTGCACAGTGCTGCGCCCCAAGGATGAGTTACATGCCTTTCAAAAGTATACATGCCTACATAGACACTATGTTTTTTTATTTATTTATTGTAAATAAATTATATTAAGAACTACAGCGAAATATTGTTACTAAATGACTTTATTTAATTATTAAAATAAATAATTATTATGCTCAATAATTACATGTTAAAGTAGCATTCTTATCTAATTTTAAGGGTATTGACCGGCCGCCATTGAGCCAAAATATATTCTATAAACTATATACTTACCAGCCATTTCATTAGATACACCCATTCAACTGCTAGTTAATGCAAACATCTAATCACATGCGAGCAACTCAAAGCATGTAGGCGTATAGACATGACCAAGATGATCTGCTGAATCATCTGCTGAAACCGAGCATCACAATGGAGAAAAAAAAGTTGATTTATTTGACTTTGAACCTGGCACGGTTGTTGGTGCCAGACGATCTGGTCTGAGTATTTCTGAAACTGCGGATCTACTGGGACTTTCATACACAAGCACCTCTAGGGGTTACAGAATGGTATGAAAAAGCAAAAAAATATCCAGTGAGTTGGCAAATTGTTTTGTTGATGCCAGAGGTTAGAGGAGAATGCCCAGACTGATACAGACAGACAAGCTGAGAGAAGAGCAACATTGACTCAAATAAATTTTTGCTACTGTAGAGCATCTATTTAATCACAAAAATATCAAACCTTGAAGTAGATGATCACACTGAATACCAGTTAAGAACATACAACTAATTATACAATTCACTCTGCCAAACCAGAGTTTGATGGAATAGCCTTCCTGACAGTGTTTGGGCTCAGACACAGTTTCCCAATTTAAAAGTAGACTCAAGACGCATCTCTTTAATCTGGCATACACATAATTAATTTCTTTACCTGATACTCCAGTACATCTATCCTGAATGGCAACCACGCTAATTCTTTTGACCTGCTCTTTATTTTTCCACCCATCCCGAGGCATCTGGAGATTGTGCCAGCTTCAGTAGACAGAGGCCGACCCTGCGAGGACCCAGAGGCATCCAGAGAAGGACCAGCTTCAGCTGGATTCTTCTTCATGTTGGTTTGGAGCTACACATGCTGCTCCTGAGCTCCCAGTGATCCAGACCCCCATCTGCCCTCTGCACCTGCTGACTCATCCCTGAGCTGAACTGGACTTTGTGTTAATTTAAATTAACTTCTGTTATATCGAACTTTCATCTGCATAACACACATGATGTTATACAACTTCTGTTATCTGTTATCACCCAGATGAGGATGGGTTCCCTGTTGAGTCTGGTTCCTCTCAAGGTTTCTTCCTATTGCCATCTCAGGGAGTTTTTCCTTGCCACTGTCGCCGTCACCCTTGGCTTGCTCATCAGGGACAATCTCATTATCTAGTCAGATTTTTCTTACACATATATACAAGTCTTCTTTTCATTTTCTTTTCATTTCTGTGAAGCTGCTTTGAGACAATGACCATTGTTAAAAGCGCTATAGAAATAAAATTGAAATGAATTGAATTGAATTGATAATAGAAGTTTGGGAGAATGTTGCCTAGTCTGATGAATGTTGCTTTCTGCTGCAACATTTGAGTGGTATTTTCAGTATAAGGTGTAAACAACATCAAAGCAAGGAATCACCTTGCCTTGTATCAATGACTCAGGATGGTGGTGGTGTAATGGTGTGGAGAATATGTTCTTGGCACACTTAGGGCACCTAAGTACCCATTACATTTAAATTTTAATGCATTTGAAGTTCTGTATAGTAACATAAAATGTGTAGCTACAAATATGAAGTCAGCTCAGTCGATCCCACTAATTATCATTTACAGACCTCCAGGGCAGTACTCTGAATTTCTCTGTGAATTTGCAGAATCCCCCCCAACCTTGTCATCTCTGTAGACACAGTGTTAATTGCTGGAGATTTTAATATTCATTTTGAGAATCAAGAAGACCCTCGGATTAAGTATAAGAAATAGTCTGAAGCTATCTCAGACCACTGTCTTGTCTCAATTAAAGTGTGTTATAGTAATAATGTACGCACAGTACCGCACTACCACGTTAAACGTACATTCACACTTTGATTGGATCGCCATATGACAGAACTCGATCAGGCGACTGAACATTTAGAGTCAACATTTCGTTATACCTTAGATTATGTAGAGCCAGCTAAAAGGAAATTGATTATAGATAAGAAACTTGCTCCTTGGTATAATGACCACACGCGCATTTTAAAACAGACCGCACTTTAATTGTTGAAAATTAAAATGTAAATTGTTACTAAATTGTTAGTATTTCAAATAGCGTGGGAGGAGAGCATCCTGAACTATAAAAAAGCTCTCAGTGATGCTAGATCGTTGTATCTCTCCATTCTTATTGAAAATAACAAAACTAATCCTAGATTTTTATTTAATACCGTAGCTAAATTAACTAGAAACAAGACCACTGTAGAAATCTCCACAACAACATACAGTAGTGAGGACTTCATGAACTTTTTCAACAACAAAATCATACATATTAGGCAAAAAAATTCAGGCTTTGAAACCAGATAATTTAAGTTATACAGATGATAAACCACACCACATCAGAACTTAGAATACTTTACTTCCCTTAAAGAGAGTTCATTCATCTCTTCTTCAAAATCGTCAAGCTGTGTATTAGATCCTATACCGACACATTTTCTCAAGCAGATAGTACCAAAAATAACAGAACCCCTGTTGAAAATAATTAACTTTTCACTCAGCAGTGGGTATGTTCCCAAATCCTTTAAAATAGCAGTTATTAAACCACTAATTAAGAAGTCTGACCTTGACTCTTGTCAGCTGTCCAATTAGGGTGATATCAAACCTCCCCTTTATCTCTAAGATTCTGGAAAAGATAGTAGCATAGCAACTACTGTAGGTTCATATCTACATAGGAATGGCATAAATGAATTGTATCAGTCAGGATTTAGGCCCCATCACATCACAGAGACAGCACTTGTTAAAGTAATAAATTACCTCCTATGGGCCTCTGATTAGGGTCGCGTCACTATACTTGTGTTACTCAACCTCAGTGCAGCTTTTGACACTATTGATCATAGTGTTCTCCATCACAGTTTAGAAATTGTAGTAGGAATTAAGCAAACGGCCCTCTCGTGGCTCAGATCCCAATTGACTGATTGTTATCAGTTTGTAGATTTAAATGGTGGCCATTCTGCATGTTCTCTAGTGGAGTTTAGTGTTCCACAGGGTTCAGTTTTAGGCCCACTGTTTTTTTCTCTTTACATGCTTCCTCTGGGTAACATAATTTGTAAGCATGGTATTAGTTTTCATTGTTATGCCGATGACACACAGTTATACGTCTCAGCAAAACCAGATGAAAAAACCAGCAATGTGTTAAAGTTAAGCAATGTGTGCAGGACATAAGAGATTGGATGTTAATTAACTTCCTTATGCTTAATCCTGATAAGACAGAAGTTCTAGTCATAGGACCACAAGCAGCTAGAAGCAAACTATATCACACTGTAACTTTAAATGGCCTTTCTGTTCCATCAAGTTCAACAGTGAAAGATGCACATGTAGATAGCATAGGAGAGCATTCTTTTACCTCAGAAATGTTGCCAAGTTAAGAAATATACTGTCACCAAATGATTTAGAAAAACTAGTTCATGCTTTTATCACCTCTAGGTTGGACTACTGTAACGGCTTACTGTCTGATTGTTAAATTAGGTGCATAAACATGCTTCAGGTAGTCCAGAATGCAGCAGCGAGAGTCCTCACTAGACCCAGAAGACACGAGCACATCACCCCTATCTTATCTACACTGCATTGGCTCCCTGTGAAATTTCTCATCGATTTTAAAATACTACTATTGACGTAAAAGCATTAAATGGTCTCGCGCCACAGTATCTGAGTGAACTGCTAGTGTCTTACAATCCGCCACGCCTACTTCGATCAAAGGATGCAGGCTGCTTGTCAGTACCACGTATTATGAAAACTACAGCAGGGGGCAGATCTTTTTCTTACAAAGCCCCAAAGTTATGGAATAGCCTTCCAAATAGTGTTCGGGACTCAGACACAGTCTCAGTGTTTAAGTCTAGGCTAAAAACCTATTTACTTAGCCAAGCATTTTTGTAAATAAATTTACCTTAGATAAAGGAGCAGATCTGGAGGACTCATAGACATAGAGTATTATGGTGAACTGGTATGTTTAGATGCTGTCTTCCCACTCTTATTGATCACTCAGGTTTGTTGACGGTGAGGTGATTGGTTGCTTTAAATCTCAGGGAGCCCTCATGTTTGTGTTTCCCTCTGACTCTCCCTTTTTATTTATGCTATAGTATAGGTTCCCTGCTGAGTCTGGTTCTTCTCAAGGTTTCTTCCTATTACCATCTCAGGGAGTTTTTCCTTGCCACTGTTGCCATCGTCCTCGGCTTGCTCATCAGGACCAGTCTTATCATTTTAATTCATACACATTCACATCTCATACAAACATACTGATGTGCTGTGGTGTATTTTGCCTGAATAGCTATAAGCATTATTATTTTAAAAATAAAGAGAAAACAACGGCATCAGGAGTGAGATCATTCTTTACCTAAATAATGCACTGTAGCAGATAAAGACCTTATAAACACAAAAATAAAGCCTACATCCAAGCCAGTCTGAACTTAGTGGTTTTATACTTCAGTGCATTTTATTGTATAACAACCTGTTCCTCTTTAGCATAAAGTAAATGGAAAGCCAGGCTTCCAAGGTCCAAAGACATTATAAATCATCACAGAGTGTGCACATGTAGCAGTGAACTCAAAAAGTAACACATCGTGCCATTTAAAGAAATTAAAGAACAGATGAGAAACAAAGTAATTGACGTGCACAAGTCTGGAAAGTGTTACAAAGCCATGACGACTCAACCGGGAGCTCATAAAAGAAGCCAGAACAACGGCTAAAGAACTGCAGGTCTTATTCCTTCTGTTAAGTCAATGTTCATGATTCAACAATAAGAAAGAGACTGGGCAAAAATGGCAAGCAGGGAGAGTTTCACAGCAAAAGCCACTGCTGACCAAAAAGTACACAAAGGCTTGTCCCAAATTCGCCGAAAAACATCTTGATTATCCCCAAGACCTTTTAAAGCAAATATTATGTGGACTGATGAGACAAAAAAATAACTTTTGACTTGAAGGACTTAAAGCCGTTCATACTCACAAAACTATCCAATGTAACCAATTTTTAAAAAATTTGTCAAAGTAGAGTGTGTCATTTAAAAACTGCATTTTGTATTTACCCAGGGTATGTTTGTGTGATATTTTAATAAGTTGTAATTTTAATGTGTCATTTTGTCAAGTGTGACTAAGGCATAAAAAAAAAAATCAGCACTGTAAATATTAGATTAACTTTTTATTGTAATTACACTCATCTTTGGTCCTTTGTCAAATACACATCCAGATCTCATCCACTGTTTTCTGGTTAAAAGTATAGCAACACCTCGCATCACAACTCTGTGCTTTTTAAACATTCCATCTCAGATTTAGTCCTCCTTTATTGTTATATTAAACTACACTCCTCTTGGAAGGCTTTAACTAGATTGTGGAGCATTGCTGTGGGGATTTTTACTTACTCAGCCACAACAGCATTAGTGAGTTCAGGCACTCATATCAAGTGAGGAGATCTGGGGTGCAGGCAGTGTTCTAATTCATCCCAAGGTGTTCAGCAGGTGAGGTCTGGGCTCCGTGCAGGTAATTCCAGTTCTTCGCACTCTAGCCATGACATTGTCATGCTGGAATAGTGTCAAGACCCTTAGTTCCAGGACAATTATAAGTGGTGTAGTGGTTAGCACTGTTGCCTTGCACCGCCAGGGTCCGGGTTCGATCCCCGACCAGGCTCGATTCGCGTCTCTGTGTGCATGGAGTTTGCCTGTTCTCCCCGTGCTTGGTGGGTTTCCTCCGGGTACTCTGGTTTCCTCCCACAGTCCAAAGACATGTAGGTTAGGCTAATTGGCATTCCCGTAGTGTGTGAATGAGTGAGTGTATGTTTGTGTGCCTGCGATGGATTGTACCCTGCCATGTCCAAAGTCTCCTGGGATAGGCTCCAGGCCCCCCGTGACCCTGAATACAGGATTAACCGATATAGATAATGAGTGAGTGAGTTTCTGCTTCTAACATTGTGACAACAATTTGGTGAAGAATCACATACAGTATGTGTGTGATGGTCAGGTGTCCACAAACATTTGGATATACAGTGTTCACTCCTACTTGTACAAATAGTTATTGCTGGTGGTGTGCTTGGAATGAAACACCACCATAAAAACATCTGACAATGCCAGTCCTAATGGAGTCAATGACACTTAAACACTAAAGATAATTAGTAAATGGTCAATTCCATACTAAAGGTTACATTGCAAGGCCCAGGACTGTTGTAAGATGTACTAATAATTTATAAATAATGGTTTATAGAAACAAAAATTTTTTTTCAAACTCCTACAGATAGCAGTCATTACTGATAATTTAGAAATAAAGATATTGACACAATATATTGTATACAATAATCTAAGAAGAAAGTCTTAATTTATGTTAAGATTACATTTCCCCAAAATATTTGAAAGTTTTATTTTAATCTGATTTCAATACCTCAACAATACAAATTTAAATCAAATTTTCACCAAAAACCAATAAACAAATAAATCCAGTAGAATACAATAAAAAAGAAACAAATCTCTCATGACTCCTTTTTACCCACATATAGTATAAACCTCTGGCAACTTTATTTACCTTAAAAAAAAAAAAAAACCCTCCAAAAAACATAGGTTTCAACACAATGACAAAACATCATCCTTTTAGGCCGGATCCAGGATTGCTAAAACAGTGCTGCTAAACTGCTTAACCAGAACCTTTAAAGATTTCTGATGCTGATGTTCTTATAGATGTAACCGAGTGCAAAAAAAGGACAACTGCTTCCATATGCAGTACTTCATCAAAAAGACAATAATTATTCATCAATACTTATCCATTCATCTACCTTCATATCTTGTACAATACTAATGCAAACTATTTTGGAATAAAGGGTGCTGAAGAAAAGCCCATGGTGTGCTGTTCACCTCCTACCCATGGCTATAAAAATACTTAAAAAAATATGAATTTATATTAAGCAACTGCATTATCTTTTCGGTGTGTCAAAAAAGGTCCCCCAAAATTTGTCAGACTGGAAAGGAAGAAACATTTCATAAATACACTGGATTTTAACTGCTCTCCTGTACATTACATGACACCATGTTTAGCACTCCCCCTGAGCCTTAACAAGGTTGATTAGTGGTAACTACGAACAATATTTAACTGTATTTGACTAAAATACCTTTACCACATTTTTTTAGCTAAGAGTTTACAGTGGTGTACCGATGCTCTGGCAATAAGAGCTTTAGCTTTGCCCATGAATCAAGATTTTTGGTAAAACATCAGTATCTGTTAGTTATTAGTCATTGACTGAGTCCTTTGGAGGGAAAAACATTAAGAAGTCATGGAAGTTGTGTCCGTAAGCCCTCAGCCTGTAAACTCCATACATCATGACCTGCATCTGGCTGGGGGACATGCCACCGTATGTGATGACCATGTCAGAGCAACATGCCTCCACAACATCATCAATGTTCTGGGTTATGCTTTCAGAAATGAGCGTATGCACACTTTTTTTATTAAAGAGCCCCTTGCCATGAGCATCTTCTCCATTTTCAGCGAACACACCACTGTACTTCAGGCACATAGCAAGCTGCTTCTCTTCACTCATCTTCCACAAGCTGAAGCCTTGTTCAGGGCATTTATTCTCATCATCAAATATAGCAATAAGTCTTTTCACAGCCTCGTAGCTAAGCACAATGCCACTTTCATACTCCACATAGTCCAGCTCACCAGACTTTTCCACATGGCCAATGTAAAAGGGCTGATTGGGATCTTTAACCAGAACCAGATATTTAAGGTTCTCAATGATGGTGAAAGTTGTAGGCCGGGCAATATAGAACCAACGGAGGCCATCTGCATTTTCATATGCATGCATGATTGCTTTACGCAACCTGATCCACTCGTCCTTTTCCTTCTGATCAACAGCTTCCATTACTTTGGCTGACTCAGAGGTGTAGAAAACCGCCTTATCGCAGTGCTTGCTCCAAGTGTCGTTAGTAGCAGCCCAGTGTGTCAAGCTTTTAGGCGTTACCATGATGATGCAATACACCCGTACCTGCTGGGCGAGATTTGACACCTGACTATTGCTAAACTTTTGCATGTCCTCCTTGCTGAGTGGTTTGAGATGGTGGTGGTCGTGGTGGTGTTCGTCTGGGTGAGAGGAGATGTTTGGACTAAAGGTTCCAAGAAGCGACAATACCAAACAGAAGACTCCTCCCAGGACCATGCCCTTGAAAAATGAACTGCCTTCAGACAACATTGTGCCAGATGATACTGAGGGGGGAAAAAATTACAAAAAAGTTAGTGCAAAAGCACATTGGGCATCAATCTAAGTGAGCCCCTAAACCCGCACACAATGTAAAACGTCACTGAGTCCTTTGTAGCGTGATGTGGAAATGCTGGCAATAAATTCAATAAAAAAAATAAAAAAAAATTATTCTTCGACTGAAATTTTTTTCAGTATTTCCGCATCACGTCACAAAGAACATAGTGACGCTTCACATTATGTGCGGCTTTAGGGGCTCTCTTAGCTCAAAGCTAGCTCGTACAAATAAGAAACCGTAAAATAATTGTAAAATAATATATATACGTAGTTAAAACTTTCGAGTTCCTGGCGTAGACGTGAGTTGTCTGAGCGGGTTACAGTCAGTAAGTTAAGATTACAAGATAGCAGCACATGGTTTATAAACAGAATGTAAACAACCTACCTCTACGCGATGAAGTTCCTGTCCAAGTTTGCTAGAAAGCTAAGCGCACATCTGAATGATGTCCTGAGGTTTTTGCGTTTTATATTTACTTGTTGTCATTAGTAACTATACTGCAGAAAACAACTGGATCTAGTTCCGTGTCCTAGTGAAGCGGATATGCGAAGGGATGACGGCTCATGAGTGACGTCACTAGTTATGCTGGGTTATGTAGTCCCAAAGACATGCGTACAAACCATTGGACTAACGAGCCTAGTTTTCTAAACGAATAGGACAAGTCTGGAAAAATCAAGCAACAATATTCCGATGCATAGTATATTCTTATGTATATAACAATATAATAAGATAAGGGAGGCTCAAACTAAAACGTTTAACAACCGGAATTTGAGCAATAAATACACAGTGCTGCTGCCATCTACCGGTAGGCAGAATTATAGACATAATATACACAGAAGCCGAAGGTTTAGGAACTACACGTTCTATATGACAGAAAGATTGATTCCACCATAGGATTACAAGAACGGAATCATTCATGGTGAAAAAAAAAATTGTCATAAGAAATAGTAACAAAGCACACATTAAAAAAATGTTTTTGGGTGTTAACACTTGATTATTTTTGTCGCTGGTGTCTTAAAATAACAAATTGTTGTTGCTGATACTAAATTACCTAATGCAATATGTGGTATTTTATAGTTTTGAAAAATAAAAATCCAATATTGTACTAGAATGTAGAAAATAAATGCAAACTGCTTTTTGGGGGTCTGGAGACTAGTCCAGGAGACTTATTGCACTTATGGGGCAAACATGTTCAGAACGAATATACAGTACCTATTCCAACAAGAGAGAAACGATCAGATGTGATCAAGTGTTTGCATGGCTAATATTTCCCTATTGACCAGAGTATCAAAGGTTTATACCACCATTCTCATTCAGGTGGAAATTTTCTACCTATCGGGCTGGATCAGGTCAGACTATTCCGACCGGAATGCATTTTTGTTCCGATTGGGCTATTATTCCAAATATTAGTGCAATATCAGTGTTCATGTAAAACCACCCAATATGAATCCTTCAGAGAAAAAAACAAACAAACAAATAAACAAACAAACAAACCTGTAAACACACCAATATAAATGAATAGTAATAAGACAAAATAGTAAAAGAAACAGAAGAAATTACAAATTACATACTGCTTTTCAAAACAAGACAGAGTGTCAATGTCTAAAAAGACACAGCTAAACATGGTGTGAAGTTACTGATAAATAACAATGTAATGATGCTACACAAATTACACCTAGCCTACATTTGCTACTTCACAATAATTAAATAACTCATTTGGTCTTGACTTCATTAGAAATGATCTGGTATTTGTTTTATGTATTAATCATTATATATCTGGATACAGGTGTCTAAAATCCACTGGCATGATAGGTATTTAAGTCACTATACACTATACACTAAAGCAGGAAATAAAAGATAATGGATTTCAGAAAATAAAGTTGAGCTAGTTAATTATTATCCTATAACAGCATGTCCCACAGAACAGTAAATGTGAATTCACTGGAAATAAACAACATGTCATGCTTTTTAATTTGTGATTACAAGGTTCTATGCTTCCTTTTATATTTTACTTTAAAGCAGCTACTATGAGTTGTTCCTTTGTCTGGTTCTCTTTTTTCTCTCATTAAGTTGAGAGGTCACATCTCTCTGAATAGACCTGTTTTTTTTTCTTTCATCTAATTATGGCTTCTTTCACTTTTGATAACATATTGAGAGTTCCCATGAGCAGCTACCAAATGCAAATTCAACCCCTTCATTTGTTATGAAATAAGAAACAAGCCACAACTGGCAATCAAACCAATGCACGTTATCCAGTTACTTGTGAAAAAATGGAAGGAGAGTGTAAAACATTCCTTAATCCCCTTGAATTTCAGCTGGAAGTCTACATGCCAATCACACCTTGATTTTTGACTACCGAGGCAAAAATATGAAAATTCTGTCACTGCCTAAATACTTACACTACCAATTAAAATTCAGACACTCCTTCTAATTCCATTGTCTTTTCTGATTTTTTTTGTCTTTCTACATTGTAAAACTAGGCTGAAGGGATCCAAAACATGCAATAATCTCCTTTGAACAGTTATTATTGAGATGTTGAGATGTGTCTGCTACTTATGCTCTGTAAAGCTTTTATAATGGCTCTAATCTGAGATTATTAGAATCATGAATTGGTAATGTTTGAAGATGGTAACTCAAAATGAACTTCTCTGCAGCAGAGATAAGTTTCGGTCTTGCTTTCCTTAGATGGCCCTTATAAATGTGCTTGACAATACTGTTCTTGCAAGAACTTTTCCAGAACAACTGACCTTTGGGTCTTAAAATAACACCTGACTGTTGTTGTTGCTGCTGTTACTTAATTACCTAATGCAATATGTGTTATTTCATAGTTTTGAAAAAAAAAAAAAAGAAATCCAGTATTGTTCTAGAATGTAGAAAATAAATGCAAAAATGTGTCCAAACATTTGACTGGTGCTGTACTGTATGTTGTACTGTCTGTACCTGACTGGGTAACCTGTCTTTGCTTGGCAGCCGGAGCTACAGTAGCAGCCATGCTGTTATACTGTACTCACTCGCTCATCGGCTATACTGCTTTTTGGGGGGCCTGGAGCCTATCCCAGGTGACTTATGGCACGCTGGATGTGGTGCCAATCCATCACAGGGCACACACATTCTCACATACACACACACTTGGGAATTGCAAGATGTCTCATAAGACAAGCAGAAGATTAAATATACAGTGAAATATGCGTGAAGATAGGTATTAAGTGATTTATAAATCTTGGCTATTTACTCCTGTGTGTGTGTGTGTGTGTGTGTGTGTACAGTATGAAGCACTGTATCAATTATATTGGTAAAAACAAAAACCTTGAACAACAACAACAACAACAACAATGGTGGCACTACTGATGGTAGCTATTACGAAACAGGCAAAAGCCGGTTGCTGTTTTGAATACGTCTCTCTGACAGGATGGAAATGAAGCGCGTTTCCTTTGTTCCCGCCGCTCGCTACAGCGCTGCCCCTTTAAGATGAGTCGGTTGAGTCTAGGCGTGTTTCCTGCTCCCATTCACAATCCTGCTTTCCGACTGACGCAGAAAATTCCGCGAGTACAGATCAATCTGTCGTTTCTCCTTCTTCATTCTTTTTTTGTCTGTTGCAAAAAACAGAAACATTTCCTTTCGCTGTTTTTGGAGCGTCTTCCACGCCCTGGTGAAGACGGCGACCTGTGCTGTGCTGTGCGTGTCCATGTCTCAGTGCGGGATCACGCCTGTTTACTGCGCTACTAAATGACATGACATGAATGTCAGTCGGTCAAGGTCCAGTCTCCAGCTGTGACTACACCATCCGTTTAATTATCCGCTGCAGTTTTTTCTTGGTGTGTTTTTCCTGAACCGATTCTTCCCCTTATTTTTTTTTCCCTGCAGGATTTCAGGGCTTTGACTGGTGCACGGTTATGCGCTTGGACACCTGGCACATGGCAGCAAATCTGCGTCGCTCGGAAAGGACTGTGTTAGAATTCCGTGAAACCACAACACCACCACATTCTCCTGAAGCTTCACAGGCGGGCAGGAATACACAGCTTAGATCTAACAAGTCTCTGGTCGGATTCCCACACGCCTCCTGAACATGTGAATCCACGAACATTGTTTTTGGATTGCTGCGAAAAGCTTCCACGTTTCCTTTTTTAATCGTTTGTATATCGGCTTTGTTTCCTCTCCACGGACTGATTCACATTTCCGTCGCAAGCCGCAGTGATTACTGAGAAAGCCCAAGTGACCGCCAGGATCATCATCGGAATCATTGCTGTGAAATAAAAGCGATCCACCATGTCGGCGGTAATGATTTCGAAAAAGGTCACCCGAAAATGGGAAAAGCTGCCAGGAAAGAACACTTTCTGCTGCGATGGCCGTGTGATGATGGCAAGACAGAAGGGAGTGTTCTACCTCACACTCTTCCTCATCATCGGGACCTGCTCCCTCTTCTTCGCATTCGAGTAAGTCCTGGCTTTTCCTACATTTTCCCTGCGTGTCTGAGAGGTAAGCATGGTGTGGCCTAATCTGAGCTTGGTGGAGATGTCAGGTTGCTGCATGTGTGTTACAGTACAGTAAAAACACCACCGAGGCCTCCCTCCTGTGTGCTGCCTTGTCCAGCAGCTCTAATCCTTCTGAGAAGTGTTTGTGTGAGATGTTTCCACCCAGATGAAAAATCTGTGCATGCAGAATACATTCTCTGCCTGACATTAAAAGTTGTATTGAATCATCAGACATCATGTCGATTAAAGGTGTACAGACCATGATTTATTGTTATTATTTTTAATTTTATTAATTAACTTTTGTTACTATTAGACCCCTGATCTGATATTCTCACTCTATAGCGCTTTATCCTGTATACAGGATTGTGGAGGCCCTGGAGCCTGTCTCAGGAGACTTGGGGAATGAGGCGGGGTACACCCTGGACAGGGTGCCAATCCATCGCAGGGCACACACATGCGCGCACACACGCATTCACACACTGCGGTCAATTTGGGAACAGCAATTAGACTTAATCTGCATGTCTTTGGACTTGTGGGAGGAAACTGGAGCACTCGGAGGAAACCCAGGCCGCCATGCTGCCTTTGATCTGATCCTGTTACTATGAAAAAAAGAAAAAAAAAATCTAAAGCTAATGGTGTCAAGTTATGTTAAACCTGAGATGCATGATGGAGGGGTGATGTAATACAAGTTGTCTCCTGTGTTTATGTGCTTATATGTTTGATGTTTCATCCGTCAATCTAACACAATTTTATCAAATAAGATACACAAGTGAATTGGTATGGAAATAAACTGACCTGTACTTGATACCAAACCAGTGTTCAGAGCGGTATTGACCACAATGCTGAGACAGTGTATTGAGTCTGTTTAGTACATTCCTGTGTGATTCTGTCCACAGGATATCTCCCAGACCTCAACTTAAACTGAATATATGCTGGGGTCCTCTTAATGGCTTGACTCATCATGATGCTAGCATCATCAATCTTTTTTTTTTTTATTCTTGTACAATACTTATCTCAATCAGTTTTATTGCCTTGCAAGTTGTACTTTAGACTTTTTCATCTCTTGGGCATATGAAATGATTTGGTCAAGGACTATTGCATCATTTTGTCTTGACTTGCAAGGCTTTGGAACTATTCACTTCTAGAGATACACAAACATTTTATCAAATATGCCTTGAGACTTGAACGTACCTGCATATTTCCTTACCAAAATGGAGATTTTTATGACGGGATAAAAAAAAAAGCCAAAATAGGAAGATTAGTCCTTCCACAGATCATTAAGCCCTCGCTGTGATTGTTCTGCAGGAAATTCTTGTGTACTCAGTGGTTCTGATGAGGCTTATAAAGCTTACATCCATGCTTCAGGTAGGATTGGCCAATGAGGTGTTTACTGTACACAGAGTTCACTTTAGAGTTGCTCTTAACTGTGCCTCATGGGGAGAGATAACATAGAAATTAAGCTACAGAGCAGAAATGTAACTTGACACGCTCCATTATGTTGCTATTTGAGTCAAATGTGTTGCATCCTCATGGTGGACTAATGGGAATGGCTGGAAGAAAAAAAAAGGTTTAGCACATTACATTAATGTAAATAGAATAAATATGAGCTATTGGAACCATATAAAGTCTAAGAAGCAGTTATAGATTAACAGAGCCTTTAAAATTAGACTTTGAATTAAAATTTGTTACATGTAGTCTGCTGTTTGCTTTTTGATGAATTTCAGTGCTAGCTGATAGAGATTTTAATTATGTCCACCGTTTGTGATATACAAAATCAGTATTCAGGTTTTTGCAGGAGTTCAATAACTCCAATAGATTATGCGTCAATTTAACTTGAGCACTCTTAAACTGAGTGCACTGGGGTTGTTATTTGACTCATTGCTGTTTGCAGATTTATATATTATTCGTCTTACATTTACATTTAGGTATTTGGCAGACACTCATATCCAGAGAGACTTACATAAGTGCTTCAAAGTTTCCATCATTGAATATATCCTTCGAACTAAAAGAAAGGAAGACTTGGTAACAGAGATTTGTTCTTGTGAGTGGGCAGGATAAAGTCCAAAAACTGCTGGATGAATACCATAACCCACCAACATTGCTCAGAAAGATTCAAAGCAGCCTAAAACAGGAACATATCCCTAATATCATTGCTTTTATTCAGAATCTAATCTTTATCATAGTGAAAAAAAATCCAAACTAAGAGCCAAGTGTGTAACTCTGTCTGGTCTTAAACCCAGCTAGGCCATTTCCCATCAGACTGGGTTATGTGCCTGGGATGTTCCATAGCATAGTGGCCCCCAGTGGGACAGATTAAAGAGCAAAGCACCAATTAGTCTCGCTGTTTCTCTCAAGTAGACAACTTGGTCAAATAAAAGAGTGTTCTTGTCTATTCTGTTAACCGTTCTAGCATCCATGATGTTACTACTCAAAATCATTTTGTTGCTCAATAACACAGTGGCGCAGGTCTGATTGCTCCTCAAACTGCAGCACATTTCTATGGACATAGCCAGAGCAATTCTCAAACACTTTCTTCTCTTTTTGGCTTTTCTTTCTCTCTGACTACTGGTATTGAAAATTGTTTTTTTTTAGCGAGTATGGCATGCCACATTAGAATAATATAGAGCTTTGCATGTGAAATATTATCCATTTATAAGGTATTTGTTTAGTGCTGTACTTCTGTGGAAGAAAGTCTACATACTTCCTCTTTCATTCAGCAGACCTTTTGTATCCTGAATATTAATACTTAAGTATAATAATCTATAAAATAAGTTTTGCAGTGGGGATGTCAAGGGATGACATTATACAGTAAGACCAAATCGTTCTTGTTACTTTCAAAAAGCACATACATCATTGCATAATATTTTCTTTTTTTTGTTTTTTTCGATTTAATACTGCAGTGTAACCCTCTATAAAGGTAGTAACTGGTCTGTGCACTCCATATGACTATAACTGCAGGAGATTTTTTGTAATTCATCATGCAAACAATGATCGAAAATCTTTACTGGTTGACAAATCAATTTGTACTGAAATATTGTAAACCACATGCAATGTATTTGTGTGCAAAGGCAAGAACATTTGATTGAAATGTACTATACAATGCACCATACTGTACGCGACTTTGGTTGTGAGAGGCAGGTGGACTTTTTGCACAGATTTTTATAAAAAAAATCACATGTCTCTTGGACAGGATTTGCGATATTGTGTCCTTCTACAGTATGAAAATGATGGTTAGTAATTATTGTTGTACATATTTAATACAGGAACAGTTTACAATTCAAATCTACACTAGTACAATGCAGTATTGAGTCATGTGTTGCTGTATTTTGAGGAACCTTCTCACAGAACGTAACAGAAAACGTATTCCTACACTCTCGGTCTCAATCATTGTCTTATTGCAACCATAGTCTTGTCCAGTATGTCATGTGAGCCACTAACTGTCCTGAACATATTATATTAAATGTGCAAACATTTTGGCTAGTTGTTCCCACTAAAGTAAAGGTTTTGATCTTTTTGACCTAACCTGTGACTTTCCTGCAAGCAGGTGGTCCTCCCTGTGTTTTTTTTATTTTTTTTTTTTTAGGCTGTGTTTGTGGACTAGACTGTGCTGTATACAAACAGGTGGTGAAGTGTAGCATGGTGGCATTCGAGATCAGCATAGGATTTCTCCTGTGGTATTGATGTATGGTATGGATTCAATGGCCTGGAAATTGACCGGTAGTTTTTGCTGACAAACAGCCATGTCATGAATGGCAAGAAATTGACATACTGTAAGTGGAGCTGAAACAAAAGGCATCACGAAGACACGCGTGACTAAACAGAAGTGAAGAAAATGAGTAACGGGGAACGAGCTGGATAGCTGATCTTGTGGAGGGTTATTGCCAAGTCTTATCCTTAAAATGCATCCAGTAATTTAATTGCCATAATTATCAAGCAAAAGTCTGCAGTTACCTGAGCTCAGTCATGAAAGCTAGAACCATGGAGCTGTGATGCATCTACACTACTGGCTGCACGATTGTGCTACGTGCTTTCGTTTTTTTTGGTTACAGGGTGGTGATGGGCAATATGACCCCAGATCATGATTCGAAAAACTCAATTTTTTCTTAATTATGCCTGATGAATGATTTCTTTTAGCCGTATAGTTCAATGATGAGGTGTGTACTGTAAATATGCTGAATTTTTTACAGCTGGGATTTTTTTTGTTCAGGTCACAGCCTGGTCGAGTCACATGACTATACACATGCTAGTATGTTTTTAAGACAACAGTACATGAACACACACAGAAAAAAAGATGTGCTCATTGGTTAGACTGTCTGAATATCGGTTTTGATTATTTTTCCATTTTCTAAACTATTCTGCGGCATTGTTCTACAAAATTACCATAAATTCTACTTGATTGTCTCTTGTATTTAAGAACGTCATAGTTCTTCATTGCTGAACATAAAGTCCTTAGCCTAATAATTGCACAGCAAATAATCAGTTCTATGAATTCAATCAGTGTAACTGTTTGCATCATTTAAATTCAACTGAAGACCTGCTGCTCCAGTCTTGTGCACTTTGTATTCATGTTCCTGTAGGGTTGGGCCTTAAAAATGGGCTTGGATGATTGGAGTCTGTTGGAGGCCTTATAGTTTGGATGCAGTGTTAAGAGATTTGTAGCTAAACTAAATCTAATAATATGAATCATGTTTCATCATATACTGTACGTTATCACATATATCACAACCAAAAAACTGTCTACAGTTTAAATGATTGCTGTAGAAATGTAACTTTAGAAATATTGCAGACTGAACAGATTAACTTGAACTAATTAATAGCGATTAGATATTGGGTGTCTCTTTAATTGTATGTGCCCTATCCCTAAAAATCTTACTTACTCTTTGTGCATCAAACAGCCATTTCCCTGCCCACCCTTTCTCTGCTCCCTAGTGCAATAGCGGATACTCCTTTAGAAGGCTATTAGTAATGAAGGATAAGTACCCCCACCCCAAGCATCTGTACTAAAACTAGCCTGAGTCTACTGTGATAATGCAGCAGTATTGATTGCCTTCCTTTTCCTTCCTCTCTCTCTCTCGCTTCTCCCCCCACACACATACAATACGCCATCACACCATATGTGTATAAAAACTGGTGTGTGTGGTGTGTACACAAACACATTTGACTAAATTCAAATTTATTTGCTTATACCGAGTAATTGCAGAAGGAAAGACTCCCATTACAGGGAGACGTGACTGCACTGGTGGGAAGCTACGATGACGAGTCAGTTAATTCATTTTGTATTTTTTTAGAATCGACAGTCACCTCTGCTCCATTTAACAAATGAAAGCACGTTTGCATTGTACTGAGCTTGAGGGAGAATAGAGACTTCTCAATGAGATCCTAGTAACCTAGTGCATCATGCATACTTACAGTATACAGTGGTACTGTAGCTTTAAGATCAGCAACATATGGCTGTCAGGGCTGACTGTGAAATTCGAATGTAATAGTCTGTAGTTCTTTATTGATTACTGGAGCAGAAATCATACGCGCTGCAGTGTGATGCTACAGGAAGTTTAGACCTATGATGGGAAGTAATGATGAAGCTGTTCTGATGACTGCATAGTAGTCATCAGAACGATGATACAGCATTAGGGCACACACACACAGACCTCATTTCACCGTCATTCCTTTCTTCTTTGTTGGCATATGGTAAAGAAATGTTGTTATTTTCTGCCCTTTTTAATTCATTCCTAGTGACGTAACGACACCAGCCAAACACACCATACCTGTCTCACTGGTTGAGTGCTGTAGATTGTTTATGCTGACAAGCCACACTTGTCTGCCCAGTTTTGGGACTTATTGTTAAACTCATTTCCACGTGTCTGTTGGGAAATTATGATAATGAGATCCTGAGTCTGCCTCTGTTGCTCTGCTGAAACCCAGAATTGATCTACCGGACCTGGCATCGTGTCAGAGAGCAGCCGAAAAAGGCAAGCTGCCCAGCAACGTTACGTCAGAGCGCGGAAGTGGCTGCCAGAGCTCCTATTGGATTGATGAAAAGTGCTGCTAAGGTTTACGGTGTGGCGTGACTTTAAATGGCCCTCCTTCACATTGTCTGTTCAGATACAGTTCAGCGTGGATTTGTATTAAACCTAGGCGGTTAGCCGAGCACTCCCATTGTATTTGAAGACTAATGTATTTATCACTGCATATGAAGGAAATCGTTCCAGTGCAAGGACGGGCATGGTGATATATAACTAATACATTAGAAGTGCAGGAGCACTCCACATGCAGCTGAGTGGGAGGAGATTCAAGCCTCCTCTATTAATAGCTCAATGCAGTGGATTGTCTGTACTGAGCATGAGGAAGTCGTTTTAGAGCACCCAAGTTGCCCACAAAAATGATAATGGAGTCTGCCCTGATTCTTCTGCGTGAGATCCAGCCTTACCGTTCACAATCCTAGACTCTGACCAACTCTCAGCCGTGACTAAAGAGTGGCAGTCTATTTGTTAAAAAAAGTTTGACACCATCTTTAAGCCATTTTGTTGATCAAGTTGGGTCTAATGCTTGCGTTAGTAGAGCTAAGTGAAATCTGCACTGGTTTGATCTTTTGGATTTGTTTGAATTTTAAATTCTATACATTTGTCAATCCTATAGGTGGGAACATGCACATCCACAACATACTGTATATAAAAGTTCTTCACTGCAACTTTCTTCACTGCAACTTGTGCAACGTGAGCAGGTTCTACTGAGGACTAGCGGGGGGAAAAAAGATGATAATATGAAAAAAAAAATCAGGAAATGAGAACTATAGAATAAGAATAAGGGTAGAGTTTGGTTTAACTTTTGGTCAATATATTAGTTGGTTTTCCAGTGAATGATAAAGTATGATGCCACATATCTATTCAATTCAATTCAATTTTATTTGTATAGCGCTTTTAACAATTGACATTGTTGCAAAGCAGCTTTACACAATCAAAAGAAGTAAGTTTGTATGAAATGTGAATGTGTATGAATCAAAAATGATAAGATTGTCCCTGATGAGCAAGCCGAGGGCGACGGTGGCAAGGAAAAAACTCCCATATCTGTTTTTCTATTATAGATGAGTGTGAGGAAAGCTGGTACAAAATATGGCCCATGTATAGTAGACCATGACCTTCATGCTCAGAGAATTTTAGTGGAAAAAGTAGTCATCAAACATAATACATCAAACATAATACATCACATAATCACTGTGTCACATGTCATTGTATTTATTCCACCCCACTGGATGCAGTGACATCAGTGTGAGCATGTGCCAAGTGCCCAGTAAGCGTGTGATCTGATCAGACATTGTAATAAATCGGTTTCATCTTATTGCACCCATTGAGTGTATGATTGTGTGTGAAAGGAAATGATAGACACATTGAGAACCTGACAGGGATGTGGCTAGGAAGTAGGATCAACATGATAAATGGACATTTTCCCATTTTGTCCATGTTCCAGCTGCGGTCTTCGATGCTTTTAAGATGCAGTGGGAACTTCATGGTCATTGTTGAAGTGTAATGTGTCTTTGGGCCATAGTAACTAAATTGCAGCTATATTGTACATATTGCCTTCTCGTAACACGTTGAGGCACCCCTTAAGTGCTCCTAGACACTCATTTCTCCTACTTTTAAGATTATTGAACATTGCTCCTACTCTTATGCCTAGGGTCTAAGGGTAGATTTACAGATTTCTAAGGATCTCCAAACTCCTAAGCTTAAATTGTTATACTATATATGCAGCACGTTGCTAAGATCATAGGACAGATTAACTGGTATTCACAAAGCATTTTCGGATTAGAGGTGTTTGTATTTTGAGGCCACTGTGGAACTAGGTGCTGAAACTTAAATTTTAGTTTCTAGGTTTTAGTAGTTTTACTTCGTAATAGTTCCGTGAGATGGGTTCAGGCAGTGTGCTGTTTTATTTATTTATTTTATCTCCTGAGATATACAGCACACATTTCCTCTGTTTACTTTTGCAGAATTGTTGAGCCTAGAAGGCATCCTGTTGTGTGTTCAGCGTATCTGAGGTTATCTTCTGATTCTCTGGCATGTTCCAACATCGAATCTGTAATTGTATTAACTCTGTATTAAATCACACGTGAAAGGTATGAAATCACACTGTTTGCATTTTGTCCATTTGCAGATGCCCATACCTGGCTGTCCACCTTTCTGCAGCCATCCCAGTCTTTGCCGTGGTTCTCTTCCTCTTTGTCATGGCTATGCTGCTAAGGACGAGCTTCAGTGACCCAGGCGTGCTCCCCCGTGCCCTGCCTGAGGAAGCTAACTTCATTGAGATGGAGATCGGTGAGTGTTTTCAGGATTTCATAATTATAAAAGAGAGGATAATGACGTCAACGGTAGCATGTCTATAAGCCTCGGGATAGAAGCAGGATGGTGATGATTTAGTTGTCAGGCAGATTCAGTCGTCTGCATGCTCTGAGCATATGTACCTCAATTCACATGTTTTTTTTTAACCTCGTAGGGCATCTTTGTTTTCTTATTTGAGATGTTACTGAAGGGGCAATACATTTAGCCTTTTATATATTTGAAACAGTGTGTTTGTTAAAAAACAGACAGTTAGACATTGCATATGTAAGTTTATGACTGTAAAATAACATTAATGCAGAAAAGGTGGTAAGCACAAAGTCAGTTTCGAGCCTTTTTGTGAGAGTTGTATGTCAACCATTTTATGTGTCTGATATGGCATGTTTATAAAGTCAATAGATGATGGCTTGAGAGAGTGTTGGAAAGGATGGGATTGTCCTCTCCCAACACATAATAATATTACGATAGTTAAACACTTTAAGAGGCCTGCCAATTTCTATGTTAGGGTATGTTCGATTTTCAAATATAAATAAATACATTTTAAAGTTTGTCATTGGATTCTATTCAGAAGTAGCTGATGCATAAGGTTTCAATGACATCTATTTCAAGTTATATAAAGTCCCAAAACTTTTGGACAAACCTCTTCATTCGAGGTATTTTCCTTCTTTTTTTCTATTTTGTACATTGTAGAACAATACCGAAATTATCAGAACCCCGGCATAACTGGAACAATGTGGTACATAATGTGTAAGAAAACCCCCAAATAGGTTTCATAGTTTAGATACTTGGATACAAAGTATCTAAAAAAAAAAAAAAAAAAAAAAAAAAAAAAAAAGAAAAAAAATTATTCTGTAAGAAAGCTATAGTCAACTTTCTTTCTTTCTTTCTTTCTTTTTTCTTTCTTTTTAACCAAACGTTCTGTATATGTACTGTGTATTGATTACTGTAAAGCTAATAATTGTACTGTATATCCAGTCTAACCCTTTAAAATAAGAGATTTTACTTTATTTCTGGTGCTGTGTGCAGCCATGATGATTTGATGTCACTCTGTAAGAGGGGGAAAACATTATTTTATTTGGGAATAAAAGTGAGTCGACCTCTAATCTGACCCCATTTACTCTGGCAAGAAGTAAAGGCTCGGCTTACTGAGCAAAAACTGTGTCTTTTTATGTGCCTTCCATAGGCGTTCATGAAATGATGGCCAGTTTGCCACAGTTCATAAGTTAAATGAATAATAAATGGGGAAAATTGTCTTTTTTTTCATGTCACTGTACTGAAAATGCACAATGATTTGACCAAAACCAAGATACTGTCTGTTCTGATCTGAGTTTTGCATACCTTGACATTCCTAGTACTGATGCAAAGTGACTGCAATATTGTATTCATTGTCCGGGATAGCTTTGATGTATCTCATGTAGTTTATTTTGTATCAGAGCAAGGAATTAGTAAGGTAATAATGAGTAATTAACTGTTTTGCTTAGTAACAAGCTGCTAAGCAACAGTCATAATCCAACTGTGGAAACGCACTGTAAAGGCAAAGAAAAATCTGCTTTTAGTCATGACTTATTTATTCGTGAGCACTTGTTGGTGCGTCTTGCATAATTTTGTGACCTTATGTCTTGACCTGGTGGTCCACAGCTATTGTATGATGTGCCTCGCCCATCACACATACCAGGCTGCGGGTAGTCGAATCTTCTCCACTCTCCCCACCCCCACCCTGCCATTTCCTCCTAGGCTCTCTTAGACTAGGCTGAAGATTCACATGCTCGGCTCTCTCATTTTCCTCAGCACCATGAGGAAGAGTGGGTGTGACAGAGCAGAAGTACTTCACATGACCGAGCGCAGAGCTGATAAATGAGCTCCCCTGCTAATGTTCAGCTATATTTAGGAGCAGGTGTCATCGCCATTGTAGTGATCTATATGCATTAAATCTGGACTTTTATAGCTGAAATGTATACCAAAGTGTTCCTTGTAGGATTTGGCCTTGTTTTTTACTATGTAATTTTCCTGGGATGCTGAATCCTAGGTTTGACTCCTCACTTTGACATAGCATATTTATATGCCCAGTTTTAATGGCCTGCATTCGAAAGAAGTCTGCTGAACACAAGGGTTTATTGCTTGAAGCAAAATTCTTTTCTGTCTATTTTCAGCCTCTATCATTTTCATGTTGAAGAACAGAACAAAGATTGCAACTATATTGCTCCTTGCTGTCATTGTGAAATGCCTTACGTTAGGTTAAATGAAATGGTATACTTATGTTCGACATCTAAACCTTGAAGGCCATGAGATTTTGAACTGGTTTAATTTCAATAGTGGGCACTAATAATAATAATAATAATAATAATAATAAATGGCTGAGTAAGGTTTCAGAACAAAATAATTACACTGTGGCCACAACTTTGTAGCGTGAGAAAACAAAATATATAGGTGTGGCAGTATGTTCATTCATTCATGCATTCATTCATTCGTCTTATATACTGCATTATCCTGTTAACAGGATGGCAGGGGCCTGGAGCCTATTCCAGGAGACTTAGGGCATGAAGTTGGGTACACACTGGACAGGGTGCCAATGCAGTGCAGGATAGTGCAGGTAGTGGATACATGCACTACAGCCAATTTGGGAACGCCAATTAACCTAACCTGCATTTCTGAAGCCAGAGAAACCGGAGTACTCGGTAAAAAAACCACCAAGCACATGGAAAACATGCAAACTTTATGCATACAGACCCAAGGTGGGAATCGAACCCTCGTGTCTGGATGTGCAAGGCCACAGTGTAATATAAATATAATGCAATATCTTAAGAAAATATAATATTTATACATATAGGGTTTAGGGTTTTACAGCAAACAAGCTACCTCTTGTTGTAGACACTAGAAAAGCTTAGTCATAATTTCTTATTAATACATATGAAGTATGTAGCATTTTCCTAAAATTTTCTAGAGCATAGCAGGCATTTATTTCTTTTTATAATTTAATAACCTGGCATTTATGGTTTCCAATAAGCTTTTCTTCTCAGGAGAAAGAAAGGAGCAACGATGAATAAGTGTCGACTTTCACTCTAGTCTGGGTGCTCAAATGAATAACCCTAAAAAGCCTTAATCGTGTTGGATCAGGTTTAAAACTTAGCCTGCATTAATCTGACAAAATATATAGATTTTTTTTTTCTCACACGCATAGTAAAACATTTCGCAACATCAGTATCGTAAAGGCCAATGTTTACTGTGCAGCCCTTGTGTGAATACGCATTGCCTCTGAGAGCAGATGTACTATAGATTTTATAGGCTACAGGCATGTTGATCTAAAGACAGCTGTGGTGTTTTGTACCCTCAACTGATTTAAGGTTGCGCCCGAGCGAACGTTAAGCTGTTGGCTTTTTAGTGCAAGAGCAATGATGGGAAAACCAGTAAGCACCACCAATCAAAATGTTCTGCGCTTTAAACACAAATTGTGGAGGCAGCAACAGACCAAGAAAAGCTTAAGATTATGTGTGTAATGAAATAAAGAGGGACTTGCTGAATTGATTGTAGAATAGATGTGTTGTAAAACTGGCAGCTTTTTTGCTCCTTGGGTAATGGTTTTTATTCTCAAGCGTTAAATGTTATTGTTTTTACTCTAATCTTGCTTTTAAATGAACAAAATTTTTTACACCTGATTTAAACCTGTTAAAGTCTGTACGTGCTTGTGTACATCGTTAACTGTACATGTTCATGTAGTATTTACTTATTCCGTATCAGGGCACATCATGCCTGCATGACCTGCATGACCTTCATGACCTGACCCCTCACTGACGCATTTAAATTTCTCCTCATTATATAGAAGCAGCTAATGGTAGCGTGCCGGCTGGACAGCGCCCACCTCCCCGCATCAAGAACGTGCAGATCAACAACCAGATTGTTAAGCTGAAGTACTGCTATACCTGCAAGATCTTCCGTCCTCCTCGCGCTTCCCACTGTAGCATCTGTGACAACTGTGTGGGTAAGTCTGATGCGTGTATAGTGTGCTTGAGTGCGGGTGAATGTGTGTGCGAGTGAGGGTGAGAGTATAAGGGTGTGTGTGCTTGCACGAGAGTGTGTGTCTAGGCTATGCCCAGAAGATGATGATCGCCAAAGGACTGTATGTCTGTCTGTCTGTCCAGCTGAGTTAATGAGCATTTATGTTTCATCGCTTTTTAATGTTTTTTTTTTTAATCCATTCTCACTTTTTCCCTTGAGATGGGCGTGGTTATACACGTCACTCAACAGAGCCAATCAACGCAATAGTTTACTGTTTATACAGTAACAGCTATAATGCATCTACAAGCCCAACATTCAATGCACAGACACGACAGCGCGACTCATAATAGCTTACTCCAAAGCATACTTTGAACATGGTGCGTACTCTATGAAAACTATGAAATTCAATCAAAATGTTGTAGAAGTGAAGTTATGTGCGACTTTTTGTCACAGCATCTAGCATTTAAAAAAAAAAAAAAAAAAAAAAAAAAAACTCATTCAGCACTTTTCCCCACGAGGTGGGCATGGCTATACGCGTCACTCAACACATGCATGCATACAGTGTGTGTGTGTGTGTGTGTGTGTGTGCTGTATGTGTGCACCTTCATTTGGGGCAGTCTCGGGCACCGGTTGATAAGTGCAACCAGTGGAGATTTGCAGAAATATGATAGTTTTAGTGCTGATGATGGCTGTTGAAAGACTACTGGGAAAAAAAAACACTTTACCAGGATATTTGTGTGGAATTGATCAAAGTATATTCGCCTTGTGCCAGCTTGTTTTTCCAAAGAACCTTGCTTAGAAGTAGGAAATCTGAAAGATTGAAATTTTCTTATTTAATTAGAGATTGATCACTTAGTAAAACAGCGAAACTTGATCTGGATAATTTGTTTACAAATTATATTGTTCTGCAGTTCTGTTTACACTATGCTTATGATTTGGATTGGCTGTCTGATGGCTGTGTTAATGTTATAAAAAATATCTAAAATGTATTTAGTGTTTTTTTTTTCTTTGTAGAGTTTTTTTAGTCAGTTTATATCTGTCAATCTGTAGTTGTATCATTTTGATTGGATTTAGTATTTAATTTGAATAAAAGTTGAATAAGCAACTTTAACTATTTTGACTGTGTATTTAACTCAATTATCAACAATCACACCCAAACATTTTGAATCACACAATTGTCTGTAAAGTATAGATTTCTTTTTACTACAACTAGAAATTTCAGAAATGTCCAACCTATTTCATCAAGACAACCTCCCTATGCAGAAGTCATGGTAGTCAAGGTACATACAGTACTGTGCAAATAAATGCTGAAGGTTAAAGGTTAAAGAGCAAGGATAAAGCAGAGTGAGCGGTATTTGGTGTGACACAATTTTTGTGTCAGGTACAGTTGATGCAGTTTTATAGCTACTATGTTTTACTGAGCATACTGCAGAACCAGCCACAGCTCTTCTGAGGACTGTGCCAGTTGCACCTGCTTCATTTTTGCATGCAAAACACAGATAGACAAGATTTTTTTTATCTAAAAAGTGGTCGCTTATATAATATGCTGCGTTCTTTTCTAGCATACCAATATGTTTCTGTAACTTTACATTTCGTTGTAGAATACTGATGTTTGAAGATCAGAAATGTTTTTGTAGACTCAATAATAAGGAAATAATAAAAAAAAAGAAAATCCATAGCAAAGTACTAAAAAAATAGAGTGTACTGTATTTGGCCCTGACCTCGACCTCAGTAAACAACTTTTAGACTAAGCGGAACAGTGACATCCTTACCTCACATCTTTGCCTGATCTGTGATGCTCGTGTGGTTAACTGAGCACAAATTTCTACAGTCATACTCCATAGACCTCTTTCCAAAATCTAAATTATTATAACATCAAAGGGAAATAAATCTGTGTTAACGTCCATAGTATCTTATTAAGTGTGTCACATATGACAGAGATCGTCCACATATTTGGTCCATGCTGTGTATTGTACTGTATGTGCTGCTCTACAGCCAGACATGGTATTGCATTCCAGTCCTTATTGTGTAATGATATGATGTACACAGTGTTGATTGAGTAGGTAACAATATTCTAGTATTACAGCAGTTCTAGGACAATGTGCGTGCGTGCGTGAGTGGGAACCATCAGCTTGACAGCTGTGGGGTAGAAACTGTCCCTCAGTCTGGTTGTGCGTGACTCAATAGCAGGTTAATTCCCTCGACACTGCAGCAGAGTACACATGCAGTAGTTGGAGTGCATGGGGTCTCTGGTGATGCTCCGAGCTCCTACTGGGCATTTCTTACTGTAAAACACTGTCTAACAGTGCGACTCAATAACTTGCAGGGGGTTGTTTGATAAAAGTGCTAGAAAGTAGCATGTGTATAGATTAAGTGATTGGTATGGACATGTCTGGCTTGTTTTATTTTAAATATCCTGATATTCTATTAGGCTACTGTATGAAGCTGGTGGCAAATGTCTGCAACGAACCACGTGGCACCTCCTCAATAGACTCGAGCGTGCTATATTTAATCCTAAATTGATGAGGGGTGAGGCAGCAGGCATACACCCCGAGGTTATGAGCTGTCGGGGAAGAAATGCTTTTTTTTCTTTTTTCTTTGCACAGTCATTGTGAACACAGGGCTTTCTGTCTGGGCTGTATGCACCTGCAGAACTGTCTATGTGCACTCACATACACACATACACACATGCACACGCAGAGCAGCCAGCCATCTTCCAATGACGATGCCCAGGGGCCAGGACTGGTGATGAGTATGTAGACCAGAAATGCACAAAGCTATTTAGCTGAAGTGGTTTGTTTCCTTTGCAGCTCTGTAGGGCATTCCTTTGATTTGTTCCAGTTCCTAATCATTCCCAGGTGCAGACAAATATTGTGCGTTTTCAGGTTAAGTGCTTCTTGCAGGGATGATCTTATAGATCTTGAATGAATTCTCCACAAAGAAATTGAGCTGTTATTGTCTTCAGAGATACCATTTGCTTCCAGTAAGCCTTCGAGCTAGAGATGCATTGATTCGTTTTTTTTTTTTTTGTTCTGTGATTTGATACAGGTATAGGAGCTCTGAGTATACTGTAGGCTGATACATGATACTTATTTGATACTGACTTTTTCACATCAGAGGCTAAGCTTTTGAGAAGTTATTGATGTGAAGCAGCTTAGTTTACCTTCATGGTTTAGTTAATGACTGTTGAATTCCCAACATGAAAATCTTCAAACATGGAGAATTATAGAGAAAACTTAAATATTCTGGACAATATCTATCGGTCTGTCTTTCCTATTAATGCTACAATCAGTGTGATTTAAGATGGCATTGCAACCATTTTCCAAAAATCCTCAAACAACATCATATAGTTTTAAATGGACAGGCTAAGGAATAATATAAGCTGAAATACTCTGATCCAGTATATTCAAGGTTACGTTTTTGAGTGTTCTTTTGAGGTTTAGGGACAAAATTTAAATATGTCCCTTACAAAAGGATGCAGTGTTCCAGTTTTCTGTTCAATGATCAGCAATTAATAATATTCAGTTTAATTTGATTTGTGTAAGGCTTTTAACAATGCACATAGTCACAAAGCAGCTTTGCAAAACTATTTCCTCATCTAGAAAAAAGAATTAAGAAATGCATAAAATTATAGCTCTATCGAATGGTCCCTAATGAGGAAGCCAGACACGATGGTAGGCAGAGGTGGGTAGAGTAGCTAAAAATTACTTAAATAAGAGTAGCTGTACTTCAAAATAATATTACTCAAGTAGAAGTAAAAAGTATTGGGTGAAAAGACTGCTCAAGTACTGAGTAACTGTTTCAATCGTGATATCCGATTTATATTTTTAGAATTTATAATGATTATATATGCTAACATTGCATCATTCAATGAAACCTGCTAAACCTCCCGCGACATGCTTCCTCAGGTTAGGAGTCAAGTTTTTATATGCTGAAGTGTGTGTCTGTTTTGTAATGTAATGTAACTCATTACCATTGTTGGGTGTAACGCGTTACAAAGTAACATGTTAGAGTACTTGTATTACATTTTGATGTAACGAGTGATCTAACGCGTTAGGTCTGCTATTTAAGTACTCAGTTATTTAGTTATATTTTCAAAAATTTAATCCGTTATTCAGACAATTTATCCATGAGCCAGCCAGCAGTCATTCTGTTAGTGTTTGCGTGTGTGTGAAAGTCGTCCTACAAGCCCCGCCCCCAATAACCTGCGCCTCCTATGCGGTTTGACTCGCAGTGAGAAGCGGTGTTAGGCACCATGACCGCTTGACGGTCCGCGAAGTTCTGCAAGGTCCGCGAAGACCGACGTGCAGACAGATGGAAACGTAATCACAGCGGCAAAACTCGCGGTGAATCATGATGAACCGTACTTACGGCCACCGCGCGAAACCGCGTAGGTGAAATTGGGGTATTAGTAGTTAACAGATTATGGGCCAAACTTCGCTGAGTGATGATGGTAGAATAATTATGAAGTTCTTGACTAAAACAACATGCATGAGGAAGCACAAAGGAGTTTTCATTTTCTGCAATAAAAATGTACTCTAACTCGTTACTTTTATCAGAAATGAACGCTGTAATGCAACTGATTAATTACATTATAAAATTACTGTCATTAAAAAGTAGTTACTTTAAAACCTAACGTCCCCCAACACTGCTCGTTACTACCCACCTCTGATGGTAGGAAGGAAAAGTTTCCTGAGATGACAGGAGGAGAAACCGCCTCAAGGGGAACCCATACTCATGTTGGTGGAACAGGATAGTGTGACCAAAAATAAACCCCTACTACTGTATAAATGTTTTGCGTAAAGACAAATGTGTAAATAAATGAACTGTAATGCTTCTGCTATGATTTATGTTCTGTGTTGCGTCCGGCCACATGTAACAGTTTTCCATAAATGATTTATATGGAACCAGAGATCATTAATAGGACCCCGAAAGCATTAAACTTTTCTTTTTACAGAAATCAGACTTTATTTACAGAATATTTACTATACACTAATTTTTATTTTATTTTTTTCTGCCACATTTGTCTGATTTATTTTTTATTTTTTGGACAATGCACTCAATTAGTTTAGCTACTAAACTAACCTTCTTAAAATACATCGACACAGCTGTAGTCTCACTTTTATTTAATATGGTGATATTATTTTTAGACAGTAATAGCTGCATAAGTTAAAAAAGAAATTAATTATGTAGTACCTACATTATTTCACGTAGGTGATCTTCCTTTCATTTGTTGCAGTTTGTGTGTTTAATTCACTATAATACCAGTCCAGCTATTTAAAATGAATACTCAGCATTTGGTATATTTCTATTTTAAGTAGCAAATCTGAGACTGAATTCTCTCTCTCTCTCTTTCTCTCTTTAGATCGCTTTGACCATCACTGCCCATGGGTTGGAAACTGTGTGGGGAAGAGGAATTACCGCTACTTCTACCTGTTCACACTCTCTCTCTCCCTCCTTACCATCTACATCTTCACTTTCGACATTGTTCATGTCGTACTACGTGAGTGTCGAGGGAATCGTCATAAACAAAATATGCCATTTTAAATGGAGGGAAAATTACAATGCAAACAGTGGATGAAAGCAAAATGCAAAAGTGATGCCAAGATTTAAAAGCTTCAGCTGTTAATTGCTTGCATATGAAAACTCTTATAAGGGCTGTGCTGCAATGACCTATATTTAATGGCTTTTATCTTCCTTTCTGAAAGATTATTCCTGCTGAAAGACAGGTGTGCAGATGGAATAAGGGAGAGAGGGAGGAAAGAATGCACAATTCAGAAGGGCCAGCAAGCAGCAAGAGAATTCCACAGTGTACTTCAGTCAGCTTATTAGCTCGAAGCTTGTAATCATAGTTTAAGGCAGAATGCAGATTGAATGGGGACCCATTTTTTAAATGAACTTTTTAATCATTTTTATAAATTTCGATGGGTCTCTAGTGTGCATGTACGAACAAACATACAAACAAACAAAAAAAAAATCCATGCTTTTTGTTCTTTTTCCATTTCTTTCCATGGCTTAGACAAGACAAAAAGATTAATGTGACCTCATATATAAGAAGATATCCTTCCCTTGGTTATTCAGGAGTAATTCATTTACTGTATATAGACATTTGAAATGACACATTCAAAAGGGAGTTCATAGTACAAAAAACAATGCATTGTCTGAAGTTTTTTCAGCTGGAACATTAACAGGCATGCCAAAATGTCTGAGAACTACAGTACTGTATGTTAACCTGTTAGTAAAATATGTCAATAAAGTATGGGATCGTTAAAGCATAACTTTATAATAATTTCATCTTGCTCTGATCTTATTGAAGGAAACACATAATCAGGCAGGTATGTCACAATTTACTTTTATTGAGTTGTATTTACAGCTATTTGTGTCTGTGTCATGTGCTCCACAGGATCAGTGGATTCTGGATTTGTTAACACTCTTAAGGAAACCCCTGGGACATATCCTTTCAAGAGCAGCCCACATTAATATGCATTAAAACTCTTACATAAACTCTCAGTATTGCGATAAAAATTGTGAACGCAATAAACCCAAGGACACATGCCCTCTTAAATCATTTGTTTGTCTTCGAACAACAACAGTTTCATTACTATGCTGTGCATATATTCATCCCTGAACCTCAGCACTTTTATTTTGTTTTATACAACCTTTAACACATCTGAAATGAGTCTCAAATATTAAGGCAATAAAGTATCGCAGTTCAGGAGATATCTTGGTTGCTGGACATATGGTAACATGGAAAATTCTGATAAGCTCTATTTAGAGCTGTTTGCAGAGTAAACACCATGCAGCATATAATAAAGTGTGCAGGAGACATTTGTGATCAAATTGCAGCCTAGGAGGTGTACTGATTTTCCTTAACTGTCTTGTCTACTGTGGTGGAGGTGTTGGTGTGCTTCTTCACGCTGTGGTCTGTGGTAGGACTGACTGGCTTCCATACGTACCTGATCTCCCTCAACCAGACCACCAATGAAGATGTGAGTGGCAACCATTGAATGTGCACGAACATGTTTGTGACAAGTGTTGAATTTTGGCAGAATCTCAACGGTGTTGAAGCCGTCACCTTGGCCTGATGCAGTGAGCAATCCACTTTCCTTTTATACTCCCTCCTTTTGAAAACGATCGATTGGGTGTTTACTCTGTACTAAAATAATGCTTTTATAATGCTTTTCCAGCTTATATTACTGCTCCTGTTCAGAAAGAGACATAAAAAAGAGAGACATGGAAATAGGCAAACTCATTGCCAGGAGGGGCCATTCTTGCTTGATGCATTGGCTCATGTCACACTTTATGTCGATTCGATCTTGCTAATAATAGACCTATCGATAAAGACTGGTGATGGAGCAGATTACTCACCAGCCAACACAAAAAGCATGGTGGATGCAGAGGGCACCTTCAAATCTGAACCTAAGCTTTCATCTCACAGGGCAGCTACTTTTCTTATTACTCATTATCAGTGACGGACAATTCGAAATTTTAGTCTTTTTCATAAGAAATCTGTGCAGAAAATATGAGCCATTAAGGCTTCTTCCTGAAATCAAACCTATGCCTAAATACAGAATGTTCATTTGATGGGAAAAGACAATTCTTTCAATCCTTAAATATATCTACCATGTACAGTATGTAATATGTTGGTATAGATTGTATTTTACATCGTTTGTCCCAGCCTTCTGTTATGTTGATTGTTCAGAACAGATCATCAAGGCCATAAAAGTGAAAAAAAGCATTGCTACTATTTTTGATCTTAATATTGTCATCTGTCCAGTCAGTACTCTTTGTTGGCAGTGGTCATCGCAAAAAACTTTTTTTTTTTTTTTTTTTTGCCGATTATGCAATAACAGTATATTTTCTAACTTCCATAGGGTCGAAAATTCTCACTGTTAAAAAACAAAACAAAAATAGTGTATTAAAAAAAAAAAAAAAAAAAAAAAGTGTATTTTAACAGAGCTATGACCATTAGAATCATTTACAGTACTAAATGTTAAGTACATCCATACTTGCAGTTGTACTAGGCATGTTTAATCTTTTTTTAGGCTTTTTCCTTTTTCAGTGACTATTTTTGACAAGTTTTAGGAGCACCACTAATAAACATTGTTAACTAGTAAATTTTTTACTGTTTCAAACATACACAGAGAGATTTTTATTTCATATTAATATATTAAAAACATTCTCAAGTCCTTCCATTTTTCCATACTACAGTTCTGATGCTCATTTTGCTCACTGTAGGCACTTTTGGCACTGGACTGGGCTCAACACGCTCTGCACAACCGCATCCTGAGCATGCTGCAAAGCATTGTGTGTTCTGATACCTTTCTCATAACTAGAATCAATCTCTTCAGCAATTTGTGCTACAGTAGGTTTCCTGTTGAATCGACCAGACAGGCTTACAGTACCTTTGTTTCTGATATGCATGAGTAAGGGTAGTGCCCCATGACCTGACCTGGTTCACCAATTCCATATAAGACGTGATTTTCAGTCATCTTCACAATTTGGTCCTTGTCAAATTTGCTCAGATTATTTCCCCCCCAGACCCCCCCCCGCCATTTTCTACTTTCCAGCACATCTACTTCATGAACTGATTGTTCAAGTTGTAATGAGTTAATTAATGTTAATGAATGTTATTCACTTTTCCTGCCAGTGTTTTTAATGTCAATATTTGAGTCATAACTCATACTAACAAATTCTCTTGTTGTTAACTGGTGCAGTTCCTATATAAAGTTTGTAAGGTTGTCAGCTACTATCATCGCAGTAAACATCACAGAATATTGCAATGTAAAATTGTGTAGAGATGATTAAATTGTTATATCTCACAAAACTATTTCCCATTTACAAAAAAAATATATATATATTTAAAAAGCTGTTAACTCCCAAGTCACTGATAATGAAATCTCAATGACAGATAATACTTTATTATGATCTACAGGTGCTTTTAAAGTTCATTATTACAGTCTATAAGGTGAATTCAGATTTTTTCAATTAATAAGCATTAAATATTGTCGGTGTTCTGATGAAACCTCGTAACTCAAATTTTCGGCAAAATCGTTTTTTTCATGTACAGTGGAACTTCGGATTGCGAGTAACGTGGTTTACGAGTGTTCCGCAAACCGAGCAAAGATTTTTAATAATTTTTTATTCGTAAACCAAGCAAGTATTAGTTTATGAGCACCGAGTATCATGCTTCACACATGCAACTCTTATTTTGACACCGAGCGTCACTTCCTCACCTTTTTTCCGTTAAAATGGTGTTCCCGCTATGTTTATGCGCTTGTTGTGAAACTTAAGTGAGTCCGTTAATATACGCTCATGCCAGTCTCAGAAAGATTTCTTTTTTTCCTGTTAAAACGGTGTTTCCGTTGTGTGTGTGTGTGTTTGTTGTGAATCTTAAACAGCGAGGTGGGGAAAGGGAGGAGGAGTGTTGTGTAAAACGAGGCGAGGGAAGGGGCTAATTCCACACACACACACACACACACACACACACACACACACACACACACAGCGCCTGTGTGCACCAACGGAAACACTTATCTGTCAGGATTTATTTGTACTTTTTTTAAAGGTAAAGTGCAGATTAATTTGTTTTATTTTCATTTTATAGATTGTATTAATTCTTTTTATGTATTTATTTTTTGGGGCTGTGGAACGAATAATTTAAGTTTTCATTATTTCTTATGGGAAATGATGATTTGGTTTACGAGTGTTTTGGAATACAAGCCCACTTCCGGAATGAATTATGCTCGTAATCCAAGGTTCCACTTTATATTAATTATTTTTAGTGCAACATGTAACTTACTCTGTGCTATATATATGTTGTATTTGTCTTGGATACATTTGTACAATTTCTTTTTTTTTTCACTTACATTTCAAGTGCATTTTTTTACATTTTTTTTTCGCTCTCCTGAAATTGAGTTATGAGGTTTTATCAGAACCCCGACGATATGCTTTCTAAGGTTTTCTGGGCTAGTATTGTCATCAGGGCTCCCTCCCATTCTGCCTACTCACTGTTCACACCCTGTCTGTTAAATGGTACTGAATCATCAAAGCCAGAACGTCCGCACACTGTGACAGCTGCTACCCCCCGAGTGTCGGGCTCATCAACAGCTGTCGCCCTCTACAGCTTCCAACTACATCTTCTTCTTACATACACTCTCGATGTGTAAAAATGCTTCACTGTGCAAATTGCAATGTATTCCTAAATGTAATATATGGTTGGTTCCATAAGTATTAGGGCAGTGACAAACCTTTTTTTTTTTACTTTTGCATTTGGAAAGAATTGTAGACCTCCACCTATAATTCGAGGAGAGTAACAAACATATTCCATTAACTCCCTAGGAGTTACAACAATCGATTGGACAAAGTCTTTCCATATTCACAGACTCTAAAGTAATTAGACAATTGCTGTGCCCTGTTCCTTAGTTATTTCAAGCTACATTAAAGACAGTAAAGCTATTGCATTGATTCCATGAGTTGAATTTGCATTTGGTAGCTATTCATGGAAACTCTCAGTATGCATTCCAAAGAAAAGCGGCCATCATTAGACTGAAAAAAGACCTATTAGAGAAACAGAAACTCTAAGAATGGCCAAAGCAGCGATCTTGTACATTCCTTACAAGAAGGAATGCAACGGAGAGCTTAGCAACACCAGAAACCCTGGAAGGCAATTAAAGTAGATTCTTTTCTGGACGAAGGAAAACCACTTCACAAAAGTCAAGAACACTCTGGAAGAGGTAGAGGGATCAGGTGTACTGTACATAACATTTACCTCAAGATGAAAACCACCAGGACAGAATAGATTTTTCTTATAAAAAACCTTTGCCCATTTCTGATTCAAGACTAACTAATGATTGGGGGAAAAATATGGAAAGAAGGAAAGGAAGGGTTCATGATTCAACACATACAGTACAACATCATCTGCCGAACATGGTGGAAGCAATGTTATGCCATGGGCAAGTCTGTCTGCTGTGACATTGATGATTTTGTTCCTTGATGATGTCACTGCTGATATACTGTACATAGCAGGAATTCTGAAGTATATAGGGCTCTACTTCCTGCTCAGTAGCAGTCGAATGCTGCAAAACTAATAGAACAGTGCTTCACAGTATGTACGAGCGTGAGGGAAAGTGATCCGCACTCCGGTTATATTAAATCGTCTGTTGGTCTTATCGGCGCTAAGTCGCCCCAGTCACTGCTGTGCAGGTGTGAACATGTTACATCAGTTCATTTACTGTATAACTGCGGTGCGAAGGGGGAAAAAATCATGCTCTACTAGTCCTGATCTTGTTTGGTCACTTCTGATGAAGACAAGACATAAAGACAGCAGTGCATCCATGGCTCGCAGCTGAGGTTAAAAAAACATTTTTTAATGAGGGAATACCAAAGCGTGTTGACAAAGTTGATCAAAAAGCATATATTTGTCTTTTCTAAAAGTTAATTGAAATAAATTTAACAGCCAGAGAGCGGATAATTTTTTACCCTAGCGCATATGCTGAAGCTACTCCGTTGCATGAACACAACACAACATAACACAAGTCAACAAAGTGGAATTTTCATGTGCTTAAGTCACAGTCACCTGACCTTGACCCAACCTGGGAATGCTGTTCACTTACTAAAGACCAACACTAAAGCCAGAAATTAAAGTGTAGATTTTCTGCTTTAATTTAACATGTATTTAGCAAAAAAAAAAAAAAAAAATGTTAAATGTTTAGAAATTACAGGATTTTTTACTTAGTCTCTCAAATTTCACAGCTTTGAAATTAACGGGACAAACTAACAATATACTGTATAAAGATGATTATTAATTTGTGGACGCAAACGCTTGCAGACAGTAGTCTGGAATCCATTAGCATATCCAAATGCTGCTTTCTCCATTGAGGGGAAAAAAAACATCTTTTATTTATTCTATTTAATCTATCATTATTGTGTTACCATACAAAAACTGTAGTTGATGTATGTAGTTGATAAAGGTACTGGATTGTGGCCAGCTTGATTTTTTCCCCCTTTTTTTCCAGCATTTATAAATGGTTTTGTTTGTGTGGTACAGATAAAAGGCTCGTGGTCAGGAAAGAACCGTATCCAGAACCCATACAGTCACAAGAATATTGTCAAGAACTGCTGTGAAGTGCTCTGTGGACCCACTTACCCAAGGTATCGACTTTAGTAACCTTGTTCGTAGTAATATTCAAGAAACATTCAAATAGATTTTGAGTCTCTGTGTACATATAAACCATTTAACTTGCGTTTTCTGTCACTTTGTTTGTGCACACAATTTTTCATGCGCTCTCTCTCTCTCTCTCTCTCTCTCTCTCTCTCTGTGTCTCTGTGTCTCTGTCTGTATTTCAGTGTTCTGGACAGAAGAGGGGTGATGTCGTCGGAAGAATCTTCTATCTCCACTTCTTCTGGTGCTTCTGATGCCACTGCCACCACAAACGCTCCTGTTCCACCTAATACAGTAAGTGTGTATATTAATGTGTGATGAGAATTTGTGAGTTTGTGTAAGTCTATTAAGACAAACGGCTCTAGCTTCACAGCATTTACACAGCATACATTTCAAGTATTTGCATTGCTTTGCCTGTTACCCATACCGGAAGTTTCTAAACTCTTTCCTGATTTTGAGTGTGTGTGGCTGCTTGTTTCCCGATCTAACTTGGATTCTTTGTTTTTGGGGGCAGGCATTTTATTCCAGTATTCTTTTAGCTCATAACAAACCCTGACATTTTGATTCTGGCATTGTGCTCCAGGCTGAACTTACAGTAAGAAAATGAACAGCATTAGCACTCTCTTGGCTTTACATTCAGGTCGGTTCAAAGTAGCTTAACGTGTTGATTTCTAAACCCTGGAAAACTTGGACTAATTGCAATGCCCACATGTGAACTGCCTGGTAATAAACCATTTTGTGCAAAACTTCCAACAAACGTAATTGGGGAAATAAAAAAGATAGTCAGTGCAAAGTGAAATGTGGTGTCCTACTGTAGGTAGTTTGTGAAAAGGTCTTTAGATTTTATGGAGCGAATAGAAATAATAGAAATCCGAGTCTGGATGGAATGAAGGAGGAACCTCATATTACTACTGAGGAATCGGGACACTGAAGTAGTGACGTGTATAATGGAAATAAGGACACACCACGCCTCTGAAGGTGATGTACAGACGTTAGCATACAGGTCCAGTGCTGTTTGCTGCCTGGAAAGGGATGGGATGCCTGTGGATTGTATTCTTGCTCTAAGAGAAAGCCAGTGGAGTGACCTTTCTCAGAGTCACATGAGCTAGTGAGCAGCAGCAGTATCCTGAATGCCCTGCAGAGGCGCTGTCACCATCGTGCATTGCAGTGAATAAAGTTTTTAGTTTTAAGAAGAAGTTTGAGAATTAAGTTGATGCAGTTAAAATATGGTGGTCGTTATCTAAAATTGGCATGAGATTCATAGTTGTGTGTTTGTGTGTGTGTGTGTGTGTGTGTGTGTGTGTGTGTGTGTGTGTCACTATCTGACAAAATGAGACATTTTTTTTCAACCCTGACTTTCCTATTCCCTCCCTGGCAGAAAACCACAGCACCTCTGATTCCCAATGAACACACTCCTGATGAGGCCAAACCCAGCATCGCTACTTCCCAGAAAACCAGCGCCAGCATGCCGAAAGAGGAGAAACCATCCAGCCCAAGAGACTTGTCCCCTAAAATCGGCCCTGACCCTATTGTTGTCAAAGAATCAGCCCACTAGATCTCTGCTGCAAATCTCTGAATGGTGTTTCACTGAGGAAGATAGATGCATAATTGAACAATCCAAACAGCCACAGGCTGTGAGAGGGACTCTGATTCTCAGAGCTGCATCTGTTCCTCACCGTCGATGTTTAGGTGAAGATCATATAAACTCCGGCTGCCTCACTTTTCAAGGCCTCTGGTGGTGTCACAGCCCTCTCACACTCCCTTGGAACTGCTGCATGGCATAAACACACAAAAGACAAAACAACAAATGGACTGTTTTGCTGATCATCTGCTTGCAATGCTTTTCTTCAAGCAGCACTTCTTGATGGCCATTTTTCATTAATTAACATTCCATCTGAGCAGATGCACGACATCTGTCGAAGCTTGTTTAGAATTTGGTGAAACAGGTCCTATGCAACACAAACCCATGGATGATTGTTTTTAAAGAGGCATAAAGCAGCCACCTATGTTCAAACTTCCCATGCAAACAGGTGGATTTCTATCCCACCAGCAGAGTGGGGCCAACTGGATGCCATTTTAAAACACCTGTAACAGTCATTCGCATTACTCCAACTAGATCAGTGACTTCACCAAAATGTGGAGCTTAACAGAGAGCTCATCAACATGAACAGTGTACAAATCAGCCTGAGATAAAGGACACCCTAACACACTGAATGTTGTATAGACACCCTAACCTCTGTATGTGAGGTGTGTGTAAGTATCAGCACATATTGTACATGTTGGCCTGTTGTTGACAGACATTAGTAACAGTGCCTTACCTGAAAGCTGCACTATCTCCGACAACATAAGGCCATTTGCAGAGAAACCCTTCAAGTTCCATATGTCCTTGTACAACCTAAATAGTGTACAATGAGTATTACAGTGATGGCGTTTAAAGTAGAACACTAATGAAATGTTGACCTGCAAAAAATATGAACATCGACAAACCAAGCCATGGTGTAAATGTACATAGTTAAAAAAAAAAATATATTGAGGATACAAGAAGTGAAAAAATGTCCAAGAATGTACATCAAGCAGAATAATTTCCTTGTCATTCTCCTGGTGAATTTTTTCTGTCCTACTGCAACAAATGAAATGAGTGAAGTCAGTCCAGAACTGCCATCATCAACATCAACACCATCATCCTCTTCCTTCAACTGTTGGGTGAGCAGTATATTTCCTTAGAAAAGAAAAAAAAAACTCAGAATAGATGGAATTTATTTCTCATAATCTTTCCACACTCGTTGATTTCATGCCGAGAAACAGTATAGCTTACCAAGGATGAGAAGAGAGTGTTTACAACGCCAGACTTAGGGAAGTGAATTAAAGGGACATAATATGCAAGATAATTTCGAAGGTCGACATATGTAACCCATGCTATTCTGTGACCTGTGCAAGTGTCTTTTCTTTTGACACATTTTATTTGTACGTAGGGTAGAATAGGCACCTTTTGTGTATGCTTAAGCTAATGTCTAGTGGAAGAATGTTGTTGGTGTACAATGAACGAATTCAAATAACCTTTACTACAGTCACAGTATCTTCAAATCTGTGCAATATATTTTGCTAGTTAGAGCATTTTTTTTGTTTTGTTTTGTTTGTGGGGTTGGAAAGGAAGGTGAGGGGAGGGCGGGGCTTAATGTATAATTACACTTAAAAATTTTGGAACTTTTTTGACCACTGTAACAAGACTACTTCGTGTCAAATGAATGAAAAGGAAAGAGCGTGTGCTGTATTTGTTTCCTGTGGAGTTAAACTGTAAATGGATGACTAACAACTGCAGCTCTGTTTAGTGACTTGACTTGCCTTGAGTAATTCACAGAAATATTTAAGGAACTTAAAATTTTTTTTTTTTTTTTAAATGCACAAATTTGAATGCTAATGCCTGATTTTTAAAAACACTATTTGTTTCCTTGTTACCTTTTGATTTTTCTCTTTTACTTACATGGAACGCTTGTGTAGAATCTTGTACTTTGAAGCTCCAGTTAATATTTGATGCAACAGGATATAATTATACTTTAGGGGAGCCTTTTGACCCTTAATGATACAGTAATTCTGCACCTACTTAAATATGTAACATAAACTTTTTACCTGTTAGCACAGAGGCAGTTGCACCATTTTCTAATTGGGCTTTAAGATTGTTCAGTTTAATTCAACTTGCTGATTTGCTAAATAAAGTAGTAAGATCAGTTGCTTCTTACCATATGAGCATGTTCTGGTGAGTATGTTGTCGTGAACAGTCGTGTGAAGGATTAATTCATTAGCTGATTGCACTGTACTGCTAACTGTAGAAGGTCTGTTTTTATAATCATTAGGCCACTGTAATTATTTTGAGGTACAGCTGAAGTGATCAACCAGATGAGATATGTCAATCTACAATCAATCATGTCTTAATGCCAAGTCATTGTAGGAGTTAATATGTATTGAATCATAGCAAAAATTATGGTCTTCTCGAAATATATGTTTACAGTGTATAATACAGTATATACACTATAATGCATTACAAGTTAATTATGTTTCTGTTCATTTTTCTTTGTATAAACACTGTGATTATGTCATATTTTCCACTTCTTTTTACATGCTGGATTGATGTGTGTATGTATGTATGTTCATTAAATTATACTATATCCCACTATATTGTACTTGTCCATGTATCATAATTGATGGGTATTAATAAATACACTCTGTTGTCAGTCAAGGTACACCTACTGTAGCATAGTGGCCTCTTTTCAGGAAAACTCTCAATATCTGTATAATAATAATAATTATAATAATTATAATAATAATAATATATCTGTTGTTACAGTATATATTGTTCCTCTTTTCTCTTATACCACATCCACTGATGTCAAGAGACAAAATTCTCCTTCATGCAGACCATATTGTTCACCTGATTTGGATGTAAATATGTCTCAATTAAAGGTAAATGTCTGAGTTGAAAGTTAATTAATACGAGGATTTTACATTAATTTCTATATCAACAGGCAAATATATATAATATATATATATTTTTTAAACAACTATGGATTGGTTCTCATTCTCTTTCCTGTTCTCTGTGCTTGTGTGTACCATATATACTATGGTGAAAGTTTACCCACATGTACAGTATATCCTGATGTATCCTGCCCAGAGTTCAAGGATACCAAGTTGCTGCAGCTTGAATTGCTTGTGGGTGTATTAATATATGATACAAAATTCTTTAGAAATTTTACATCAAGATTTTAGATTTAGATTAGTTTAAAAGTAAGATTATTTTATACCTGATGAAGTTTTGTTTTACAGCTTTTATTTATAATAGAATCCAATTTTAGCATAAGAATTTTGATCAAAAGATGTGTCCATGGTATTTGCAAAAGGATTGTAAAAACAAAACAAAAAAGAAGACAAACAACACAAAAACAAATGTAGCAATTACAGTAAAACTGACAAAAATATGGAAAAACATACATATAATAATTAATGTTCATAACTGAACATGTATACAACAAAGATCACAAAGCATAACTTACAGCTTGAATGTAGTACAGGTTCTCTTGTATAAGTATGTTATGGTGTCGGGGGGGGGGGGGGGGGGGATACTGGGGCATAGGGGGTGTTAAGGGTGTGCCTTTGGGAGACATCCATCGTTACAGTGGCAGTTTTCTTACAGAGTTGGGTTGCCAGCTCCATGCCCGATTGTGTCTGAGCATGAAGGACGTTGTTTAATGACCCAACAGTGGCAGCTTGGTGGCACTGAGGCTCAAACCAGTGAACTCCTGATCAGCAGTTCAGAACGTCTTAAGCACCAAGCTACCTAGCCCCATCTCCACCCGCCCCCTCCACTCTCCTCAACCCACATGCCCCTTGTATATAAGTAAAAAAAAATTAAATATTGTAAAAAATAACAATAGGTCACAAACTGCATTGTACATTCTCTCGCATTCTCTATACCACTTTCCTGTATAGGGTCACAGGAAGCCCGGAGTCTATTCCAAGACTATTCCATTCCTCGATGCACACAGATCTGAGCCAGGAATTGAACCCTCAAGGGGTGTAGGTGCAAGGACACAGTGCCACCATAAAAGCACATTTTATAATATAAAAAAAGGTAAAAAACAAAACATTCATACATATAATATATGTATGATATACATATGAATAATTTTTAATAATTATTATACATATATGATATAACAGCCTTATGGCCAGGAAAATGTACAGTATAACCTCAGCAATGGATAACAACCATTTCTATTCTGTTTACAGTATAATTCCTGTAAAAGCTATTAAAACATTCAGAAGGATAAAAACAAAAATGAAAACAGTCCACTCAGTGTACCGACATTATGAAACATCCCTAAAATAAAATTAGATTTTCAGATTCACTGGAATTCAGTAGTCATGGCTTTACATTTGAAGTAGGTTCTTCATGGGAGATGGACTGCTACAAACACTTCTGATCCATCAGTGAAGGAATTGGAGTACCTCAAGCACAGCTGTAGAGTTTTTCCAGCGTAGATTCAATGCTCTCAGGACTCTGACTCCTCCACAGTCAGGTCTTGCAGCTTCTCCTGGACTGCTTTGAGTTGTTGATTGGTTTCTACATTGTTAGCTGCGCCAGGTTCCATTTTGGGCTCTGTGTCAGCCTCTTCATGCCCATTCGCCAGGTTTTCTGTGCTCTCATAGCAACCTGAGTCCCGTGGCATGTCAACCTTCTCCTCAGCACTCTCCTTCTCTTCATCAGACTCTTCTTCAGCTATAGAAAAAGAAGAAGGGTTTTGTTGACTAGTTTGAAATTGACCCAGTTTGTTGCTAAAACAGCCACACAAAAACATTTACAGTACAGTAAGCTGAACATTGCTACTTCCGTGATGAGGTCATGGTCCGGCTTGTGCAGTTAGCAATGTGATAAGATGTACGTGAGAAGTGGGCTTCAGGCCAACAGTTTCCATAATCAGGAAAGCACACAGATTAAAGCTCTAAATTAGAGTTCGTTATCTGTTTGAAAAAAGGCTAAAATATGTGTTGGCTAAAAGAGATTTCCACTGGTATTTTCTGGGAAGTGGTGTGAAACTGAACATCTGTGGAAAGGGAACAGCCATGGTCTTCTATAAGCTGCATTAAGTCTTCGGCATTATCTCTTTTATATGTGAATAGAAATACAAATCTTTAAAACAAACAGCTATTTATAAAATACTAAATCCTCTAGACTTTAATAAACCTAACAGCCAGGGAGAATCAAATGACGTACAATCATGAAGCAGTTCAGCGGCTGTCAGCAGTTTGGTGCGCTCCTCCGGATCTGTGATGTTCAGCTCATTCAAGTGGGATTCCTTCAGTCCACTAAAGTCCTCCAAATTTTGGAAACCATGCATGGAAAGAAGAGATTCCATGTCCTAGACAGAAAAAAAGGAAACTACATTTAATTAACAAATTCCAACAATATGTATAAGTCATCTATCATCTGTATCTGTATGTGTGGATTTTGCACATCCACACATGCTTCTGCACTCACTCTGGACATTCAGGACATTCAGATCATTCGCTCACTAGTCCTCACTGCACACCTGCTCACTCGTGGACATTATACACATAAGACACTTTAAATATGCACACAAGCCACTTTAACATGTCACTTTACTGCATATTTGCACACCCCTGGACATTCCGTTCCTTATGTTCACTCCATTCCAATATTTTCTATTTTGTACAGTTAGGTTTTCCTCACTTTCTTATAATTTCCTTATATCTTCCTTTAATGTATATTTGTACCATACAGACATTTTATATTTTATTTTATTCTTCTTAGTCAAATTTTACTTATATATATTTTTCTCAAATTTACATTTGTTCTAATATTTATTTCCTATATAGATATTCTTTCTTATTCCTTCTTAGATAAGTAACTTTTTTGTTTTTTTGTTTCTTTTGTTTGTTCTAAGGTCAGGGCAGTTGCCTAAGCATTTCACTGCATATCATACTGTGTATGATTGTGTATGTGACAAATAAAATTTGAATTTGAATCTCTTATCCAGCTTAGGGTCACAGAGGCCTGGAATCTATCCCAGGGAATTTAGGACACAAGGCCGGGTACATCCTGGATGGGGTGCCAACCAATTACAGGGCAGAATCATACACACTCACATACTTTGGGAAATTTGGAAACACCAATCACTCTATGCTGCATGTCTTTGAGGAAAAAACTGGGGTATCTGGAAGGATCCCAGCAAATCACAGAACATGCAAACTCCATGCACACAGTCTGGAGTCAAAATTTAAACCCTCAAACCCTGGAATTGTGAGACACCTTGTCACCCCTACAATCAGTTTACTAAACATCAAAATAATATTTTTTATTTTTATAGAAACTAATGGTTGGGGACCATGTTTGAAATCTTACATTGCAAGTGTGATAATTAATCCAAGTATAAGTGCATTAGTAATGGGATGTTCACACCCAGTTCAGGCTTACTTTTAGGCCAATCCTATCCAAAACTTCCTCCAGTGTTTTCGGTTTGGGTTTATTGTGCCGTCCATGACTATGGCATCGCTTCCTCCTTGGTGGTGTGTCCTCGTCTGGGAGCATGGTGACATATATGAACTTGAAGGAGCCCATTTTGTTGTTGAGCTTACCAGTCCAAGTGCCCACTGGTGGCTTCTCAATAATCTGGATGATATCACCTTTCTATGATGATAAAAAAAGAAAAAAAAATATTTAAACTTTCTTAAATTTCCTATATAATCCCTGGAACAAAAGGTGTTTTTCAAATGGAACATTTTAGACTGGTAGAAGCATTAACCCTTCAAAGAAGGGAGGAACTGTTTCATGCAAAACACATTCCTCACATGCTATTTTAAAAAAAAAGTTAAGCGTTTTAATATTTATTCATTTGGTTAGCACATTGTAGAGAAAACAACCTGTAGTTTGAGGGAGTCGATGTCATAAGGACTGGGGGTAAAGTCAGTGTGTACGCGAGCCCTGCCACAGAACGGTCCATTATAAGTGCTTTCCATACTGTCCCTCTGACTGAAGCCACTGTCCAGACTTTGCCTGTCCCCACCTGTGTACAAATAACAGTAGTCAGTCCTTTCTTTTAAACACACTGAAAAAATCTTAAATATAGGGACAAAAATAATTTCTCATTAGCATAATTCTAATTAGTACCTGGGAGCACTTCAAGCAACACATTGGGAGGAGCATTAGAATTTTTAAGTCAAATATTTCTATAAAATGGGAGTTAGACAGTATGTGGGCTTACATCCAGAAAGCTGACGGTACAGGGGAGAATGAATCGTGTCTTCTGAACTGTTGGAGCACACAGATATCCGGTTCCCAGCACTCAGGTCTGGAGTCCAGTCATTAGGAGATATAGGAGACATGGAACTATCCTCACCACTTTCAATCTAAAGAAAAAGCATTCTTCTTTTTATTTTAGGAAAAAAAAAAAAAAAACGAAATGAAAAACATTATGAAAGTCTCTGATCAGCCATAACATTTAATACACTATTGTGTGGTTTTTCTTTTGAGCCACCAAAACGATTATGACTCCTTGAGGCATACCTCTACAAGAGATATCTGGCACCAGAACATTAGCAGCAGACCTTATGAGTGCTGTAACTTGCAAGGTGGGCCCTCCATAGTTCAGACCTGTTTGTGCAGCACATTACATGGGTGCTCAACTGGATTGTGATCTTAACAAGGTCAACAACATTGAATTTTTTGCCCGCCAAGCCCCATAGGCAGAGAGAGTGTTCTGATACTGTTATGGTCAGCATTAACCTTTTTCACCAGTTTGCACTACATAAGCTTTTCTGTGAGATCGGACCAGACAAGCTGGCCTTTGCCCCCTCCAGGCATAAATGAGCCTTGATCCTGTTCACTGATGAGCGGCATATTCTCTTCAGACCTCATATAAGAACACAACAATTCCTCCCACCCTTATTGTCTATGCATCCTTGGACCATCATCATATGAGGACTATAATCCTTTTGCCAAACTTCTTCCTGATTGAAGCCATTGATTACATTTATAGTTATCAGCTATGAATAAAGAGGAACAGTCAGTAGAAATCGCAATGTACACAACAGTAGAGTCTAGGTCTCAGGAGGATATTAATGATAATCAGTGTTAATGTTATGGCTGATCACACAGAAAAACATATATAACACAGACATAACACAGACTCAGACACAGTTTCAGACTTTCCATGGTCATCCAGAAGAGGGAGACATAACCAATCGTTTGTCAGCTGTATCATTTCCATCAGTACTACAGTTACTAAGTTTCCTCTTTTTGAAAAACTGATCTACCTGTTCAGGCTTTTCAGTACTGAGCATTTTCTAAACTCACCCCTTCCTCTGCAAGAACCTTCTGTACCATCTTGGATGTCTTCCGTGTCATTGTGCGAGTGATGACGTTCCTCCATTTCTTCCCTAACTTTCCACTGTTTTTTTCAGTGTTCTCTTGGACTTCACCCTCTGGTAGCTAAGGGAAATTTCACAAAACATATCTAGGTTAGTTTTTTAAGAGAGTTTGTAGATGTTTAACCTCATCCAATGAGGAAACTTACATTTAAATCTTTTACTATTACTAGGTGGAATTTGATGCTCAGTACACTCAGCACAGATAGACTGACGTGTGTGTGGGGGATGGGTATACATTTTTGCTACCATGTGCCACAGTTTTGATACATACATACATACAGTACATGTCTTTGTTCTATGAAAAACAGCAGTAGAGGAAACAAGAGTGTTGTAATTTTAGTCGCTGATGTGTTTCTTTCTACATAGTATGATACAATGAAATGCTTACACACAGGATCCGCAGGATCACCAAGTATCACAAGATTAAAAAAAAAAAAAAAATGAAACAACCATGGTTTTGTTGTGTGCATGCTACATTAAGTTTCATTACATTTTTATAACAGAGTCTTACATTGTTGTTGGTGTGGTCACGCGGTAATGACTGCTTGCTGGAGGGAAACTCATGTCTGATTTCTTAAATATATACTCAGCTTCCTGGCCTTTGTTTTTCTTGTGTAACATTGTGCTAATATAAAGTATGACAAGGCAACAATTACACTCTATTCTCAGTTTCTATTTCAATTACTTCTTGAATTTATATTTTTCAAATACAATGTTATAATGTAATTTAATTGTTGAATGTATATCAAAGGTCAGCCTTAATGAATGTTTCATGTGGTTCACAATTAGTCATTACCACAGTGACAACCAAGCTGGCTTTTGTGAGCTACAGTATGTACATCCCGCAGAGGTTGCAGAAGAGGAGTGGTCACCAGTACTACTGATGTGCCAAACAGTTATTTTTTCTAATTTACTTAACTGTTACTTTACAGTCTACAGGGCTTTGTGATTATGGTTTAATTCTATATTAGCATTCAGAGTTCAGTATGCAAACATTCATATTTAGCTTTAAGGTGTCAAATTTGCATGCTTTTCTCAGAAGCTTGCTCAGGCTCTATGCTTGGCTAGCTCAAATACGAAGGAAATCCTGACTAGGAAGTCTCAAATAGAGTCATTGTGGTTTATAGGTCACTGTTTAATTTCACCCTGATAACCCTGATGATGTTCTTCTAGACACCCACAAGGCTGCTATATTAAAAACAAAATGGAGTAAAGAAGTTATTGGCAAACTTTCTCAACTTTTTAAATCGCTATGAGCTTATATGATCTTCCTGTATATGATGACAATAAATTAATTCGTATTTATATGTATATAAAAGCACAGTGAGTGTGTCTGTGACATCTGTATACCCAATTACAGATCAAGTTTAGGTTAAAATGCTCAAAACGTTTTTTTTTTTTTCTACTGTTGTTGAAAACTCACAGGGATTTGACAAATCCATGAAAAACACATTTAGATAATGACAAATAGGATGTGAATTTTACACAGCTTTTTGTTCTTGTTACAGAGGGCACATCGTGCTGTGTTTGTGATTTTTCACATGTGATTTTTATTTAAAATAATCATGTTTTATCATTTCAATAATGTTAATGCCATAGTATAAATGTATTCATTATTAACTATAAATGTATATTTGTTTACATATAGAGATGTGAATCACTAAAGATTAAGAAGAATCACTTAAGAAGAATCACTTAAGAAGAATCACTTAAGAAGAAACACTCTTTTTGCCCTATGACCAAATACTGTTCATATGAAGTCAGCTTCATATTTTTTACATGCAGTTTTATATAATTCACATAATCATGTGTAAAAGTTTTTTTTTTTCTGTAAGGTTATTCTCTGTGCAGAAACACTGCCTAGCATGGTAAATGCAATAATCTTACCGACTCTTCCAGGGACAGGTCAGGATTCACCACAGGTGAAGATGGTTTGGGCTTCATGAAATCTTTAAAGCTGCTGGACCTCTGCAGTGTCAGCTGTTGACACACACAAAATCTATTCAGACAAGTTTGACAGAGATAAAAGGTACTCAAAAGTTCATATTTCCGCTGTGAGACAAAGTTTGTTTTCAGCGACAACTTTAATGATGGCAGCAAAGGGTTGTTCCTTTTTTATAGCACTTAGCAGGGTCGCGTTTTGTGACTGCTAAGAATCATGCTAAATAACTTTTATTGATACATATACAGTAATTAATTAAGTGTACAATTAAGTGCACAAGTAAATAAGTAAATGTATAAGTAATTAATTAAGAAACGTAAGTAAGCAATTAATTAATTAAGTGTATAAGTAAGTAAGTAAGTAAGTGTATAAGGAATTAATTAATTAGGTAAGTGTATAAGTAAGTAAGTAAGTAATTAAGTAAGTACGTAAGTAAGTAAGTAAGTGTATAAGTAAGTAAGTGTATAAGTAAGTAAGTGTATAAGTAAGTAAATAAGTAAGTAAGTAGGTAAAGTAATTAATTAATTAATTAATTAATTAAGTATATAAGTAAATAAGTGTGTAGGTAAGTAAGTAATTACCTAAGAAAAAAAGTAAGTAAGTAAGTTAGTAATTAATTTAGTAAGTATATAAGTAAATAAGTGTGTAGGTAAGTAAGTAATTACCTAAGAAAAAAAGTAAGTAAGTTAGTTAGTAATTAATTTAGTAAGTATATAAGTAAATAAGTGTATAGGTATGTCGGTAAGTAAGTAAGTATGCAGTAGCCTGCTTTTAAGACAGAGCAATGTGTTTCCAGGATCTAGTCTGCAAACGTTTTGCAAAAGCAGTGACGTACACTCACTTCCTGTACTGAGATAAAGTGGCACAAATTATGACAGGAGATATGAAACAGTCACATAGTACCGAGAAAATGAAGGCTATCACATTTTTACCAAACCACAACGTGCTGAACCAGAACAACTGCCAATCCATTTATCAGAAAGCCTTTCTGTCTTTTGCTTAATATTTCATTTAAAAAAATTATTTTTGTATTTTACTATTTTGAGTAGATTTCCCCAAATCTACATAGTATACAGATTATTAGTGCACAGTATGTAAATTTAATGCTGCATTAAAATTTGAATCATAACTAAATCAAACATCTGACCCAGTTTCATATATTTCTTTTCCTTTCCTTTTTTCTTTCTTTTTTACATCCCTGGTACAGTCTTATGTTTAAATTTTGTTGTTATCAGTATGAAAGTACTGTATATCTGATTCCACTCAATATTCTGATTGCATATTTTTTAGCATGTACATTAAATCCTTTAAGTGCTGTTTTCAAGATATGGCAACAATCTCCAGAGCTTTGCCATTTGGCCTTTTTTTGACTGAAACTTGTGGTTGATGAACAAGAGATGACAATGAAGTAAAAAACAGGGTTAGTGGAGTTAAGCGTAGGAGGTGAAGATTCCCTGTAAATGAAAAGGATCAGAATAAGCAAGCTCTAAGCACAAACGTAAATGTCACTTTGAAGCCTTTTCAAGAAGCTCACAAGACACACTGACGCTTATGAGACAAGAATAAATTCAGGATGTATGACGGTTTGTGTCTCTACAGGAAATGCTGCACAGCCATGCAACTCAACCTGAACAATAATACCGCAATGAGAAAAACTCTGTAGTCTCTCTAGTCCTTGATTCGGTTACCTTACAACCATTACAATTTGACCCAAGCAAGATAGTCAACTATTAAGTCATAACTCTTCAGATCACTTCAAGAATGTTTAGATTCTAGAAAACTGAAGTTACATGTATACAACATATTCATATCATATTCAGGAGATTTTAACTGTTTGCGTTTCACCTAGGGCATCATGTATGGTTATCACGCGCTCGATCAATTACTGTAACTTAGAACTCTAAGATCCGTGATTCCTTTTAATTATCACTTTACTACTGTCCTCCTCCTCTTCAACAAAGATACACTACTCAAACAAAATGACAAATTCTCACCTTCTTCTTTTGCACCTGGCCCTGCTCCTTTTCTGAAGCATTTGAGGGTTTCCTCCGTAACATTGTGCGCAGAGTGGGGCGATTTCACTTGAGGAACACAATTCTAACTGTTGAGGTAAGAAACAGCTCCACCAGCTCAGCTACACCAAAGCGTGTCAGTTCTATTGTCACTTTACCCTACACACTAACAAAACCAACCAGAGGAAGAAAGACAGAAAGCTCTTCTTTCTCTCTGCTCTGTTGAGTGAAGAACTCTGAATGAGAGGAAGTCACATGACTAGACAGGAACTACTTTTTTCGACAGGTTGGATTTGGTTAAACCAGTTGTTTATGTCTGTTTAAAAGCAAATCTACTTAGCATCATGTGAAAGGGTTCGAGTGGACTGGTTTTAATGTAGGAATGTGATTACTGATGCAATGACATCTGATAGCTGTTATCTACAGTATATTTGTTTAAATGTTGTTAATCATATCAGTTATAATTAGCATTTTTGGTGATTTCCACAGTTAAACAAACCTTTTCAGTTCCTTCACATAAACTGGATTTTATAGCCTGACATATTTTTTTTTTCAAAACTCATGTTCATCTTCAACCCAGGGAAATCTAAACGTTTAAAGATGAGTCATTCTGTGCATAGAAAAGTACCTTTCAAAATTATTCAAACATGGTGACCTCTTCATCCACCAAGAAGTGAGAGTAACCCGAACAATGTATGACCCAATAAAATCACAAACCACTCTGTTTAGATGAACATAAAAGCAGAGATACAACCTAATTGTCCATATAAAAAAATAAAACAATTAAGCATAAAGCTGACTGATTCAAAAGCTGACTGATCTATATTTTTTGGTAGATAGTAAACAGAACTGTGTAAGTGAACTGCAGAGGAAGTACATGTGTGTGTGTGTGTGTGTGTGTGTGTGTCTGTGTGTGCGTGTGTGTGTGTGTGTGTGTGTGTGTGTGAGTTGGTAGTTATTTTTGTGTTGGCTGGCCACATGATATCGAGATGAGTAGTTCATCGTGATCCACATATACATCCAGTGTGCACCCATATAAATATCCTTCATAATGGGCAATAAGTAAATATATATTTTTTTACTGTGGACAAAAATAAAAAAAATGACATGACATGACATGGACAATTTGCTTTAACATCTGCACAACAGTATGACCTCATTGATCTCAACATCTCCTTTTAGTTTACAAAAGTTCCTCTTTTTGTACAGCTTACAAAAAATTACAACAGCAGCTTAGCGAAAACAGTTACATCTGTTGACCTTAATGCCCTTCAGGTAAGATATGTAGGACTTTCAGTGCCATCCTGTTGTTCAAAACCCAGCAAAGCGTACACAAAGGAGTAAGATAGAGAAAGAGAGCAAGAGAGGAAAGCGAGTAGACCGGATGTTCACAAAACCACATTCACACCTTCCTGCAAACTCTGGTAGAAACGTTGCCAAGCAACAGGCCCTCCAGTGGTATTTGTGTTTCACTTGTGGCAAAAGCAAAAAATATTGTTAAGAACTACACTGTGAGCCTTAGAGAAAGCTTGGTACTCCTAAAAGATAATCTAAAAACATATCAATATATAATAGAAATGTATTATTATTTTCCCTTTATAAACATATAATCACTGAGAGCAGGAACTCTGGCAGTTTTAAGGTCATTGGGAGCGACCTGTATCACATCACAATGATAATAACAGTATACTTCAACACCATTTAATATTGTTTATATCCTGCCCCTAATCCCATTACTTCAATTCATAACAGATGTTTAAATATTTGAATATCATCTACAGCATTTTATGCACTGACTTGTATAATTAATTAATAATAATTTTAATAAAAAAGGAAAACCTCCCACTTGCCTCACTGAATATACAGTAATTCATGAAGGGCTTAATAATTAGTCAATATACTGACTAGATCAGAGGAAAAGAAGAACACTGATCTTAGCTCTCCAGATATGACGCATACAAAAAGGTGTTCTTTGAGGGGATCTTAAGGATTCTTTTGCTTATTGAGCTGGTTCTATTTAGGAACTCTTCTTTGGAACACTGCTGTAGAGTTATACGAAGAAAGTTTTTCCAGAGACACAACAAAAGAAGATCTAAATTTGAATTTTATTCCAAGAGCATAAATGTTAATCACATTTGAGTTAGTATATGAAGACACCTGAGATTTTAAATATGCTTAATTTAATAAATAATTTATTAATTAGTGTTTATTACATGTACTCTCTGCAGATAAAAAAAAAATACTAATAAATTTAGGAACTTCTGCAAACTGAATTTAGATTTGAGCAGCATCAACAGCAACAATGACAAGAAAAGCCTAGGTTTGCTCCATTGGAAAATATCTCAGATGCCTACGCATTTCTGTTAATAATCATGGTATTTTAAAAGCTAAAAATACTTGGGAGTTACAGAATTAACTTTTTCCGATGTGTATTTTTCCGGTTTTCTTGTTCAGAAGTGAAGTCTTTTGCGTTCAAACTTCGTAGACATTTTTTCATCTACTTGTTTCATGGAGGCTGCTTCTTTATATTATAAAAAAGGTTAAAGAAATGGGAGAACCTGATCAGCATTATAGAGTAGTGCTGGAGTGATGGAAGTTATAAACAGACTACCATATCAAAGAATTCTTTCGAGATTGCACAATAAATCAGTGGAATGACTTGTTTGGAGATTCTACAGTAAAGCTGTGGGACTTTTTTTTTTTAAGTCGATGATACAATAAACCTTTGGGACTTTTTCAGATTCTACAGTAAGCCTGTGGGACATTCTTATGTACAGTAGGTGATTCTACAGTATAGCTATTGGCAGAAGTAGCAGTAGTAGTGAGATTGAGGGGATGGCAGCTGAAGACCCTGCTTTCAGGAATGGCTCTGTATTATCCATCATCCAGTTATAGACCTCCATCAGGCCCTGCCTCTTCAACTCTGGACCCATTGTAGACTGAATGGTCTTGTAGTATATGTCTAGCCATTGGAGCTACAAGAGTATGAAACAAACAGTGGACTTGATTAATATAAAATCATAGGTAACAAATAAATAACAATGAAGGAAGGGTAAAATATTAATATTTTGATTAATGAAAAAAGCTTTATTTTGCATTCCAAAATGGTAATCTGTATTTGTAGCTTTCAGTAAGTTAAAAAATATATCCCATAAAATGCTTTTAACAAATGTGTCGTTCCTCCATCATTATGTTCATTATAAGACTCATATATACTTTAATGTAAATCATTTGGCACCACTGTTGTGTCAGAAGAAAGGAGATACATGTTTCTGCAGTCATGCTTGAAATGCTTTGCTGGGGAAGGATGTCAGAAGGGACTTTCAAAGGAAGCCAACTCCAATTAGCAGCAAATAGACTTTGTAGCAACAGAATTAACTGATGACTGACACAGTATAATCATTAGAGGAAAAAACTGTTTTGGTACCTGTTCAGGGCTGAGAATTGAGGTGTCAATCAATTTTCTGTCATAGGGGACCAGTGACACAGTGTCGAATGTCAGATAATTATTGCCATACTGGGAAAACGGTGACAAAAACAGTGAACAAAGATATTAAATTGTGAACAAGCAGTTCTGGTTTATGTCCTCTCTTTACCTAATTAGCATTTTGACTATGAAGTGTACCTTTGTTTTGGCTGGAACAATAACTGCAACATCCTCAATCCTTATTCCAAATTCATTCACTCTGTAGTAGCCAGGTTCTGCAACAGATTAAAAAGAAGATCAGTTTTGATCTGGACATTTTAACCGAGTTTAATTATTATTCACATTGCAAAAAGACATCTCAATAACATAGAATGTGATTTCTTATGTGCCCTGGTGTATTTCGTCACTTATGCAGCATGGGTTTATCCAGTTGTTTGTCCTTTTGGAGTGTGTGTTTGTTTTTACTATGGGGAATGATATGAATGCATTTAAATTCCTAACAGAGGACTTATCTAATTCTTACCAATGGATGTGAACATGCCTTGCTGGAATGGAATATTATTGGACTGAAAACCAACAGGCCCTAGAAGAAAGCATAAACACATAAAACATATAAATATGGAGAAATGAACATATAGAATGTATGGACCAGATTTTTCATTTTTGTTTAAAAAATACATCATATAATGTTACTGAGCTAACAGTGTGTAATAATCATTCACCGTCAGCACTGTGTCAATATAATAATGTTAGATCCACATTCTTGGAAAATTTTAATGCACTTGCCATACTTCAGACCAGTTAATTCAAACATCACCATATTTTAATTTTGAGCATGAAAGGAGGTAAAATGACAGTGAAATTGAAAGTGAAGAGAGAGATAAAAAATGGGATTACAAGAGTTACAATAAACTATGCTATGGACTCTCTCACTCACTATTAGTGAGTGAGTATTAGTGACTATATAGTGAGTTCATTTATCCTTATTGTTGAATTTATAAAGTATTAAAATAAAGGACTCATGTTAGTTTTGTTCTCTTGCGCTGTATTACAATGAATCTGATTATTACAGTATATGCTTATTATATATTATACAAAGAGAATTTGCTTTTTCACCACAGTATATTATGACATTTAAGATGTTGCCACAACCTACATTAATAAATGCTCTTTCAAACATTTCAGTTCCCAAAGTGCAAAATATATATATAAAAAATATATATCAAAAATAAGTTAATCAAAAACAAAGCAAAAATCTTACATTCATGAACTCCAAAGTAGTTGCCCACACCATGTCCTGTACCATGACCATAATTCAGACCAACTTCCCATAATGCTCTGCGCCCTAGCATCTCCATGTTGACACCTTGAAAAAAAAGCACGCATAAGGAACATGTTTTTGATGTTGCTTTAAGATCAGAGAGAACACTTGATTAGATTGAGGCATCTTGTCGGAAGAAAGCAGAAAGTGGCCAATGTGTAGCAAAAAAATACATTCTTGCCTTTAGTTCCTGCAGGAAAGATGGTCCTTGATATTTCAATGTTTCCCATTAGCACTCTTGTGAAAGCCTCCTTTAAAAGTAGAATAAATAGACAAAAAAAGTTATTTATTATATAAATTAGAGTTTCAAACTATATAAAGTTGCTTGATAATACCTTTTGGAAATCAGTAGGTGAACCCCAGTGCACGGTGCGAGTAATATCAGTAGTGCCATCACTATAAAACAACAAAAACACATTATGTATACTGCCTGGCCAATGAAAGTTCACACAAGACTTCATTCAATCACCTAGCATTGGTTACAGAACATAGTGTGCTGGCCAGTTCATGTGTAAAAATGATTTTGTATGCTCCCAGAATCACTATTTCAATATTTTAATTTTACTTACAATAAATGATGTGATAACATTCTGGCCATTCAGTACATTCAGGTCATTGGTTGACTTCATTATATTGCTACATAATGTTGCTGAGCCTAGAGCTGACCAACTAAAGCATCTTCAGATCTTGACACCACATACAGAAGCTTGTACAGTGGGCATTGTGCTTGACGGACCCATCATTCTGGAATAGGGTCAATCTAGACTAGAACATATGATTCTTTTCCATTGCTACAAAGCAATGCATCTCCCTATGCACCTTCATGCAAAGTCATGCTACTTCACTCTACTTTTTTCTGACAACATTTCTTCCACAAGGTTGATAGTTGGAAGTTTGGATAATGTGTCAAAGGGTTCTTAACCCAGTTCCATTAGTTTCAAATCTCTGTAGTTATTTCTTTTGCTTGATTTAGTGCAATAATTTGGCCCTTCTGAAATGGCAACCTTTTTGGCGAGGCATTACACTCAATTACAGGATTAAAATATGTTATGGCTTACTCACAGGTACTGTCCTCCTGAATCAATGAGATACATCTCATCTTTGGTCAACTTTCTGGCAGTTTCATTAGACGGACTGAAATAAAGGCAAACATTTAGTATTCGCAGATAAGAAAAATAAATATTAATGATGTCATCATCGTAATAATAATAATAATAATAATAATAATAATAATAATAATAATAATAATAATAATGTACCTATAATGGGCAAGAGCTGCATTAGGCCCACTAGCAGAAATGGTTTCAAAGCTTGGACACCTGCTGAATTTTTGCTTACTGTCACAGATAAATGTGTTCATCATAAATAGTCAAACCCTTTACATTAACAACCTGTACAAAGCCAAATGTTTATAGAAACCTGACCATCACATACAAATGTGACTGTTCCTCAAACTGTTGCCACAAAGTTGGAAGAACACAATTGTCTAAAATGTCTTTGTATGCTGTAGCATTACAAATTTTCTTTGTTGCAGTCCTAAACCTGTTCCAGTGTAACAATCCCCTTGTTCAAAAAGTGAGTTCTATGAAGACATGATTTGACAAGGCTGGAGTGACCATCAATGAGCCCTCAATTAGAATCAACCTCAGTTACAGTAGAAGCAAGAACAGGTCCTGACTAAGGCTCTTGTGTCGTTAAAAAAAAAAGGAAAAAAAAAAACATTATTTTTTGGATCTATCCAACTAGAGGGGAAGTTATTAAGGCAGCAATTTGTGGACTGTAAGGGAAAAACGATATATAAGTATATACTATATTATACTGTGATCTACTGTATTGAATCACTTCAAACCAGATTTAGTCATGCACTTACTGTAAATCTCCTTCTGAATTATTATTTGTTTAAAGATGTCTTAAATTACGACACTGTCTCTTGTTCCATTTAATCTTATTTTAATCACTTATTACTCATCTGTAAGGGAAAATTGCTGACATCCATGATCTCTTGGTTATTCGTGATATTTTCTGTTGGACGGGACACTCTGTCTCTGTTCTCATGTGATAAGGATATTTGCTGTGTGCGAGGACGAAAACGGCGTCAAGAAGTCAAGAGCATGCATACTCTGTTCCTATTTCTCCGGCCTTCTTTAGTTCTTTATTTTGGTAAACTGCATAGCAAACTGTCATAATATTTACTCATTTCTGTCCTTGATAAGTCTCCTATCCTGTGCTTTGCCCGCACAGGAGGGTGTGTAACTACTATATATGTGTGTGTTTATCGAATAAAATTTAGACTGGTAAAAGAGCAATCATCTGTGTTCTGGCTGTTCTGACCTGTTCTCCTGAGCTCAGAGGTGTGTTGCAGATGGACTGGCTTGCAGAGAGAAACGAATAAAGAAAAACCCCAACAGTTCTGGTGTCAGAAGTGGGATCCCTCTAATTAGGTGAGTACACTCTTCTGTTCTGAGATATTTGCCTGATTACAGGGATCGAATATAGTACGTTGGGTAAAGGAGTCTGGGACTAAAAGTCACAGAGGACTTTGAAACTGTAGTGTCCGGTCCCTCTGCACTCGCCTACTTTTGTTTGTCTGTTTATTTGTGTTTAAAGAATTAAGTTTTGATCAAGTGTGTCCAAAGCAGCATGGGTAGTGGCAATTCATTTCCAAAACATGATTCTGAGGAAACACCTCGAGATTGGATGAACAGATGTGGTCTAGCTTACTTTACTACTCCGTGGTTGGATAATCTCTGTAATGAAATGTTCAACGAGCACATACTGTGTGATGGTCAGGTGTGCAAAACTTTTGGCTAAATAGTTTATATAAGAATGCTTTAATAATAATAATAATAATAATAATAATAATAATAATAATCATCATCATCATCATCATCATCATCATAATAATAAAAAATAATACTCTATATACACTTACCAAAATGTATATATTGTATAAAAATATAAATGTAATGAATAAAATCAGCAAGTAAAACTTATTCAAATTATATTTCTAGGATATTGTAATTTCTTGGATAATATATAATTTTTGGTAAGTGTAATAGAAGTGTGAAACTCAAGGCAGAGTAACAGTGTTTTTAATATTTTGCTGATGCAACTGTTCCCTACCTGCGGTATTCATTGACGAGTTGTGCTGCAGTAAGCTCTGTCTCCTTGCCCTCAGGGACAGTTCTCTCAAGTTGATAAAGGAGCTGCATGACTGCTACAGCATCTCTTATCTACAGCATGCCAGTGAGGACACTTAGAGCGAAACACGAAATGTGCATCCTACCACAGCCTACTGCCCTTGAAAGATACCACTTTCCACTAAGTACACCAGGAAAGGTACACAGCAGTTTGATTGAGGAGATTCATTTAAATGCAGTCAGACATTTCAATTTATAATGTAATAGTGTACATGTGGCCAGTCACCTCAAAATGGCAATTGGGATTTTGTCTTCATGAGATAAAACACTCATAAAGCCATGGAATATAAAACACAGCACATTGCTATAAAAGACATAGGATAGAAGATATTCGATAAGAAGCACATTCAGTTAGGCTGTGCTCTGCTGCGTTCAATCTGAAAGCACTATTCAGCTGTGGTTTATAGCACAATAAAACACTGCTCTGTGATGTGGATGCAGTGATGGATCGGACCCCCCCCCCTCACCCCCCCTCCACCCCTTTAGATGGAGTGTGTGTATAATGTACGAGAAAGCTATATGGAAATGTAAGGAGAAGATAAAAGTAGGTTAATACATGAGCTTCTCTAAGGATTCGCTGCTCAGTCTCGTCTTTCACTGCTTTGGTGGTCAGCACGGGGGAGTATGTACTTTGCAGAAGCTTCTCCTGGAAAGAAAAATAGGCAATTATTGTTAGGTCAGACTGTATACTGTATCTTGAAACATGTGCATGCCACACAGTGAAACCGGAAGCCCTTTCTGGAAATGTAAGGTACAAAATGAATGAAATAAAAAAATTACAGTTTAAGGCTCTGCTACAGTAAACCAATGCTATAATATTACATTGAACATTAATATTTTACATTAGGGTAGTATTCACAGGGCTACAAATTGTGATGACAAATAACTCAATAAATATTTATTTTGGTCCTATTTCAACAGATTTCATGTTAATGTAATCCAGAATTAAGGAGCATCTAATGTATATGTACTAACATTCATAATGCCACCAGACGGAGGGGTCTGAAATCCAGACTTCTAAACTTCTAAATTTCAGTGCAATTCAGTATTCATCCACAGCTACCACTACATTAGCTGTAGGTTTATCATGCCATTTTAATTTTTGAAAAGCTCTGACAACAATCCTACATCTACAGTTGTACAGTTTAAAGACAGGGTGCTTGGTGCCAACTGTTTATTCTAGATAGATGGGCATAGGTTTTGGACACCATATTGGTGACACCATGAAAATTATGCAACTACTGTAATTGCATAGCTGACAACTCTGCAAGTGTGTTCTTTGTGTATTGCTTTATGGTGTGCATACATGGCATAAATTAGAACACACGCAAACACATACCATCAGCCATAACAATAAAAGCACTGATGTGTGGAGTAAGCAAAATTTATAGTTTTGTTACAATGGCACCTATTACACATTGTATATATTAGACAGCAAGTGAACAGTAATATGTTGGAGTTAGAAAAAGTGCAAGCTCAAGAATCTGAGTGACTTTGATATAGGCTTAACTGTAATTGCTGGATGACTGGAGCAGAGCATCTGCAAAACAGCAGATCTTTGGGGTTATTCCAATATGCAGTGGTTAGCACCTACCAAAATACAACTGGTGAACCGGTGACAAGGGCTTAAGGTTCACTTATGTGTGAGCAAAGGAGAATGAAGGTTTGCTCATCTCCTTCAGAAAAAACAAAAACCTTTCATAGCACACAATGCTAAAAATGTTGATATTGGCTATAATCAAAAGGTGTCAAGTGCTTGCTGCATATGGGGCAGCATACTGTAGCTGCAGATCAGTCTGAGTCCCCATGCTGACCCCTGTCCATTACTAAACGTGCCTACAATGGGGATGCGAGAATCAGAACTGTACCATGGGACAACGGATCATATTGCACTATTGATAGAAGGCAAGCTGGTTGAATCAGTGTGATGCTCTGAACAAACTCTGGGCCCTGGGATTCATATGGATGTTACTTTGGCAAGTCTAAGTCCCCCCTTCATGCCAGAAATGGTCTCTAATGGCAATGGACTGTTTCAGCAGGATAGTGCACCCTATCACACTGCAAAAAAATGTTTAGGAATTATTTGGGCAACATGACACAGATTTTCCCTGACATTAATGCTGTAGAAAATCTGTGGGATGTGCTGGAAGAAGACATCTGTTTCATGGAGTCCTCACATCACAACTAATAGGGCTTAAAAGATCTGCTGATAATGTCTTTTGACAGATACCACAGCACTCTCTCATGGGCATACTTTGGAGCCCATGCCTTGATGGGTCAAAACTGTTTGGCACAAAAGAGACCTATTAGTAAGTGGTTTTAATGTCACACGCACGCACGCACGCACGCACGCACGCACGCACGGATGCACACGCACACACACGCACGCACGCACACACACACACACACACACACACACACACACACACACACACACACACACACACACACACACACACACACACACACACACACACACACACACACACACACTAGCAGTTTGGTTGTGAAGTCTGGAAGCATATCCCTGTGTGACTTTAAAATAAAAAATAGAAAAAATCCCAAACTGTATTAAATGTGGACAGATGGTGTGTACAGCAGGTAACATTGCTACTCAAAGCTACAATGTCCCCAGTTATTTTCTGAGTTTAAATTACTCTGTGCAGAGTTTCACATTTTCTCCCTGCATACATGTGGATTTTTCTCAGGTTCAAAATTGGCAAGATTATATGGATTGGCAAACTTTGTTGCCTCTGTTTTTGAATGAGTGCATTAATATGTATAGTGTCAATTCTGAATAGAATCCCACTTTGCATTCATTGTTCCTAGGATAGGACTTCGATTTACTTTGAGTCTAATAAAGAGATGAAGATGAATGAAATAATTAACATATTACATGACTTAATTCCTGGCTCATTTATATATAAACTCATCTATATATGTATCCATCATACAAAATGGAATAACTCAACATGCTGTATAATCTATACTGTATAAGTGATGACAAATTTTTCCAATATGTTCCAAAGCATGTGCCAAAACATGACATGCCCAGGCCATATGGCATAATCAAGTCTTCGTGGTGCTCTCAGGCAGTGCTAATGTGTCACATTATATGGCATTCTAGGGACAAGTTCGATTAAAATGAAATATTGGCTCCCTGAGCAGCTCAGTGATTTGATTTAGTCATTGATAGTCAATGCATGGACAAGAAGCTTATTGCTTTCTGAGAGGTGGAGGGTTATCTCTATTTTTCTGTCAAGATGATGATCAAAGAGCTACACTTCATCAGACCATAACATCACAGTTACATTGCAGTAACATTGATAATGTTAAGTTATGGTCTTAACTTTGTCAGAAACAGAAAACTATGCAATCTTCAGACAAGCAAAGAAAAAAAAAATCATGGCATCTGGACAGGTTTGTGATGCCTATGATTCATTAGTGTCTATAGTTTCTTGCAGCAGAAATCTCAGCTAGCTGAAATGGCTTGTCATGCTTGAGTTAAATTGAGGTGAGCAGTAGTTGGTGGTAAAGTCAGTAAACAAAGTCACTTGCAAAAGCAATTCAACTGAAAACAAACCTTACTAATGTATGTTTCCATAAATAGGTGGGTCTAACTAAAAGGTCTGGAGATATGTCATATACAGTCAGTACAGTGGTTTTTGTCATTTCTGGAGTACCAGGTGCTGTTACAACTGCCAAGAGAAATTAAATGTAAGTGAAATACTACTTGGCCATTTTTTCCTATTCTAATTCTGGTTTTAACAAACTTCTCGCTAAATTATGTGATGGCCAACTGCATATGTGATAATGCCGTAGATAGAGTTGTACAAATCCAGAACCGGGTCTCACCTCTGGAGTGATGAGCTCATACAGGGCCTGGTTGGTGTACTCTGTGCCCACCCACACTCTCACATTAGGCTTTGTGAGGTATGTCTTGAGGTGCTCTCGAACAGTCTCATATTCAAATAGCTGCACGCAGTGAGTTGATGCGCATGATGAGTTCAGGTAGACCTTAATTTCTTCTGGCAGCCTCTTAATGTGCACGAAGAGCCTTTAAATAGAAACAGAGTCAAGGGTTACTATGATTTAGTAAGGGATTCTGTCTGAGTCATATAAATAGAAAAGAAATCAACTTGCCATATCTCTTCAAGTGTCAGCAGTGTGTAGGAGTAGAAAAATGGGTTAAAGGGGATGTCGTTGCCACGCATGTTCAAAAGCCCTGAAAAGGAGCATACCAAATGACCTAGTAAGTGTTCAAATATGGAGCAATTGGAGGCTAAAACTTAGACATGTGAACATCTCTTACATGCTGTTTCATCCAGAGCTGAGAGTAAGACTGCTGTAGGCTTGTAGGGATTGGTCATCATTTGAATGCGTATATCATCCACCTTCATTCTCCAGGTTCGCTCTGCCCACACACATTTAACATGCACACTGCTTTACAACCCTTTTATTACCTTTCCGTCTATTCAAAATTAAAAGTCCAGGCAAAACCAATATACAAGTCCAATAGCCCTTATCATCAATGCCATTTGACATTGTCACTTTAAATAACAATGTGGAACAGAGTTTATGATTGTATTTCCAATACGCATATGCTCTTATGTCTGCAGGCATTTATCAGCAAACTGATAAGGAACTAATGACAAACACACACCAACCCACGCATACAGTACATAACCCCCCAAACACACACACACACCAATGAAGTCGTCAGGCAAACGTGTAAGATAATCAGGAGGAAGTGGCGGCCGCGTATGCCATATTTCGTCCACCAGGTTATCAGGAATAGATGTGAAGTTCCGTTTAGCTGGAGCCAGGTTGTTGTTGTAGGCTTCAAATGTGTCTGTGTTGACAAAGACCAATGATGCAGTACTGAAGTAAATGGTATATTGTTCTTTGTTACTAGAACACTTAATCTGGATTATAAGTAGGCCTTATTATAGTTATATAAGGTTCCAGTGTACTTAACTAAATGGTATATATTATGAATTTTAAATAATATGAATAGTACAAGAAACAAAAAGTGTTTGTTCCTACTCACCTATAGAGAATAGGAATGGATCAAAGCCAACCTGATCATTCTCACTGAGTTCTTTGATAAGCCACTTGGTGATGCTGGAGATAGAAACTGTATTCCACTACTGTTAAACGGAGCTCAAGCTCTAATTACCAACACTACAGAACAGAACATTTTAGTGGTACAAAAACTCCTAATAATATGTGTTTTTTGACTGTTTAACTTACTGTCTCGTTCCAGTTCCCAGTTGCAGTCCATCTGGCGCTCAGCCTGAACCCAATAACGACTGTCAGTCCATAATACCGCTTTGTCTTGGGTTACAACAGCTGTGCCTGGAAAGTGGAGAAGAACAATGTTTATCAGAGATAAAGCATGCTTTAGCATGTCCACTACAGCAGTGATTACACATTTGGTCCATGAACTAATGTTTCCTTTAAAATCCCTCTGAGATCAAAGGAGGAGAAGGAATTATTTAAGAGGAGAATGTAATGTTCTAACATTAAAACTTGTAAAGGGACTCACCTGAAGAACCAGTAAAACCAGACATCCAGGCCAATCTGGCGTCTCGCTGGGCAATGTACTCACTCTGACACAACATGACAAACAAACAAACAAACCAAATTGAACCAAACCTAAATTATGGGAATATTAAACAACAGAGATGAGAGATTTGATAAGAAGGAATGAGTATGAGGAAAAGCAGAAGAGGGGAGACACAAAAAAAAGCAGCAGAGATATACTGTATTTGGCTACCAGGTGGGCATCTGTTCCAGGTATAATGTAGGCAGAAATGTAGTGTGTTTTCATGACTGCTCTTAGTTCAAGTAGCCTCGAAGTTGTATTAACGGCTGTTGGAGGCAAGTACTGCAAAAACAGAAGAAAAAAAAATGTATTTACAGATTAAAGATTAAAAAACATCTACATTTTAAAACACAAATAGATGCTTTGCCCACAAGGATAAGGTAAAATTGATTTCATTTAATTTTGTTTTTCATAGAAACTACGCAACAACAACAAAATATTTGCGATGTAAATATGAGGCAAGTTTTTTTGGCATCAATAAATCTTCAAGCAAAAACATATGTTTATGGATATAACACTGCCAGGGGAAGTTCTTTAACACCTGCATATCTTATTGCGCACACACATATGCCAGAAAATTCTGATATTAAGTCACATAACATAGTGAGAGATCCGGTGTTTATTGGACAAGGTTAAATCACAAACCTTAAATTCATTTTTTTTCTTCCTCCTATTGGTTATATGACCAACTATTGGTTATATTTCCTCCTATTGGTTATATGCCCTTGTGTAGCTCAAATGTACTCGACATGATAATAAATCTTCCACAGTTAATTAAACTTAAAAAAACTTGTAGCTCCTTAAGAACATCAATCAAAAGGTTCTTTTCGACACCTAACCTAACTTAGGAATCTTTATTCTCCTGACTATCCACTCATCAATCTATGCTTACTTACTTATCCTCTTCACTCTTGTTGAGACATAAAGCCACAGTGAGACATTGCTTTCTATCACTGTCCTGGGCTGCTACCTGTGCTGTACCCCAGGGAGTCCCTTTCTGTCTAGTAATTTAATGTTTGTTGAGTTATTGTTGCCTTACTATCAGCTTGAACAGCTTGAAGTCTGACTATGCTTCTTTGGCCTCTGGCACCAAGGCATTTTCATGCAGAGAACTGGTGCTCAGTGGATATTGTAAGACCATTCTCTGTAAACCCTAGAGATGGTTGTGCATGAAAATTCTAGTACAGTAGATCAGCAGTTTCAGAGATACTCAGACTAACCCACCTGGAACCAACACCCATGCCATGTTTACAGTCACTTGAATCATAATTCTTCCCATTTCTGATGCTTGGTATGAACTACAGCAGATTGTCTCAACCATGTATATATGCCTAAATGCATTGAGTTGCTGCCATGTGATTGGTTGATTAGATATTTGTGTTATCAAGCAATTAAACAGTTGTACCTAATGGAGTGGCCGGTCAGTGTATAGCCCAATCTATAGCGAAAAGGACCGCATATGCATATGCATCCCTGTCTAACATCAGGTTCAACAAGACATGAAATGAGAGTTGGAGTTCTAGTATTCAGCATTTAATCTTTTTGTGAAAGACAGTTGACCTTAGGTGGCAGTTCACATGCTGACAAAACCTTTGGACCTTAAGCGGCTATTGTTAAATGCTTTCCTAGGGTCAATGAACATCATGTGCAGTGGTGTCTTCCATTCCAGGCACTGCTTAAATATGTTCCAAAGTGCAAATATCTGGATTATGCAACTTCCTCTAATGCACCTGACTTGCTCTTATCTCCACTTCAGATCCTTGTATACTGTATGTATCCTCTACTAGGTGTTGACTATACTGTACCCTCTACCTCCCAGGTGTTATGGAAGAGGGACATAAGTTCTTTTTAATGGCAGTCACTATTTCGATAACTAATAATAGTGAATTACAGTCTAGATCTTACAGATAATAAGATGGTCTCTTGATTAAAAAACACAAAGAAGTGTGGGCCCACCTGTCAGCTTTAAAAGAAAAAAAAAAAAAACCCATGAAAGCATGGATCCCAGCATTGGTGTAGGAAGATCCCTTAACACTATAGGGACAGTCAAGAAATCCTCACTCTAATCAGCAGCAAGAGCCTTATAGCTGGATGCTTAAATTGTGCATTGATCTGTCACTGCATCAGATTTAACTTCACTGGTAAAGACAGGTTGTGATGATAAATGGTTAGGAAAGAAAGGCCGAGAAACATACCGGAGGTACTATGGAGCAGTTTCTTTCGCTGCCTGCTCCTACCTCTGTCTCTGCTGCCGTGCTTTGTCCTGTAATGAGATGAAGAGGGACAGACATCAGCAAAAGATATCTTTAGCTCATGTTGAATAAACAAATATACCAGCAAACCTGCCAAGATAAACATAAAATAGTAACTTACTACAGGTTGGCAATATTGGGAAACTAATTCAACCACATTTCTGGACCCTTTGCTCAACCTTTGTTTTAAGAATGTACTGGTATTTCTAACTTCAGGTTTTTGTAAATTAAAAATGACAAGTCATGCTGTTAATGCTGTTAGAAATAATCACCTCTTGGGGGTTTATGAGGTATTGCCACCCCAACATTGATTTATTTCTAATAACAGCTTGTCCCATTATATTTTATTCCTCTTATATCACAGCAATATCTTGATAAAATGTGACTTACATTTATTATAAATTCGCCTTTTATATGACCATGCATAGTTATATTTAATGTTGTTGACCATCTGTGGATTGACACAATATATATATACACTAAATTATAAAATAATTTATTTACTATATACTATAATCATGTCATGTATATACAATCATATATATCCTTGGAAGACCATTCATTCATCATAATGAACAACATCACGAGCTGCATTCACATCTGAGGCATTTTTTAAAAGGATTTTATTAAGTGAAGACAATTATTTTCCATTACCACTGATTATCTATTGCCATATTTAGGCACAGAAATGGAAGTGCTCTAAAACTAGAATTCACAAATCGTTTCCTGTAGTTGACGCAATATTCGACAAAAGCAACTGCAATGATTTTCCAGTCTCGACAACTGCTCCAGTATTTACTTTAAATTCTTATGATTTTAGTAAGACAAAACAACTGAATAATGAAATCATTAAATTGTAATCCAGAAGAACATTTTTTATTCACCTACCAAATGTTTATATAAGTATTACTATGCAAAGTACATATTTCATTAATTGCCTGCAACTCATCTGCCTAAAGATCATCCATCAGTCCATCATTACTTTACTGCTTAAAGCATACAGATGACTCAATAGATGATTGAATAGATGCATGCAATATGTCTTAATTGAAAGAGCAAAAACATTGATTCTGGACTGCTGATGTGGGGTCGGTACAGCTCTGTGTTTAGAAAGGAGTGTACTGTATAATGAGTGCAGCCGGTATCATATGTACAGTATGTATTTTTATGACAGACCAAGTTGTATGACAGACCACACTCCAACTCTGAGTAACTACACTTATATACCAAAACATTATGTAAATTAATATGACGTTTAATGTTTAAATTTTTTTTTTTACTTTCCAGTTTTGTCAGGAACTAGATCTGCAAATTGGTTCAGTAGGGACCTCCAGTGGCGTACAGTATAGTGAAGCACAGTGACATAACACTTTAAAACTGTTATTCATTAGACAAAGCCAGGACACTTTTCAGTGAACTAACAGTATCCGAGCACAACAGAAAATCTCAAAACCCTACACGTTATATATATTTGCAATTTCAAATTAACTTTAAGTATTAACATCTATTGTTTTCCGAGAAAATGTGTGAAATTTGTTAATACACATTAATTATTGTGCAGACCGTTTAGCTTCATGTGGTGACAAATACTTTAGCTAATGGCATGCAAATATATTTCTCTGAATAAATCAAGACATATTTATCATTACAGAATGTAAATAATGCCTTATTGAAAGTGTTAACTATTCTAATCTAATATTAAAATTCATAGTAATCCTAGTAATCGTTCCTAAACCATTTAAATACTATAATAATCTAAACTTTCTTTTTACCTTTGAAAGCCACCAGACATAAAGCCAGAATCCACCCAGAGAACGTCATTTTTGACCATCTGCTCCAAGCAAATCCACACAGAGTGACAGCGGGACAGGAGTGTCTCTGTGTGTGAGGGAGTGAGTGTGTATATATTTATATACCATTGATACCATACACATTATCTGTACTCGGAGGAGTCTTTTGATAGGAATAATGTGTAATAGATGAGGGGGCGGAACCAAGTCTCCACACTTCTGCAATAAAAGCATGCATGCTCTCTCTCTCTCTCTCTCTCTCTCTCTCTCTCTTCATGCTGCCAGGTTTAACAGTGCCTGAGGGTGCAGCAAAATATCTGCATGCAAGGGAGTGAATTTCACTCAGACTCTTGTTTCATGCTACTAGGAGTGCCAACTGTGCCCCGGTATGTCTGCAGTTTACTGTATTGGTGATGTCCTTAATCTCAGCTTTGCTCTTGTGTTGTTAAAGTGTTGACTCAGGAAATAACCAAATTATGCTTGACTTTGCCCCGCTGTACCAGATTTGCCCTACAGCCTCATATATTTTATCAGGCTTTGGTCTACAAGGCAATAAACCAGTGTTACTACAGTATGTGGTATGATATTTTGATGATCATGATTATGAAATGTCAGGATGTGATATCAACAAGATAAAGGGCATAAGCACTTAGTATACTCAGTAATACTGGAAAGAAAGCATGTACTGATCTATTGTTAGCAGACTAATTAAACCCAAAATGTATTAATAGGATCCTGAAAATGTATTTGTAATAGCTGTTGCAATAAAGGCAGTAAAACAGCATAACTTGTTTATGTAGACATCTATTATGTCCAACTATATATTTTCCTACGGGAAGATTATTGGAGTGGCAGAATCTGATTATGATTACAGTTAGAGCTGCTGAACAGATGAAACACAAGTAGGAATTTTCCACGGCAAATATGTTGTATAACTCTAGTCATAACTATTGAATAATGTTGAATTGTTTGAGCAAAGAGAAGACAAACTTCAACGTCTGTAGTACGATTTGACAACGGTGTCTGTGACAAAACTGGGTCTGCTGTCATTTTTTTCCTCTGGGAAGTTGGGAGGAATCTTGGAATTATCTATCTGACTACTCTCTCAGTTTTTTTTAAACCTCACTCACTCATCGTCTATACTGCTGTATCTTGTATTCAGAGCTGAGGGGGGGAGGGGGGGTGGGCTGGAGCCTATCCCAGGATACTTAGGGATGGCACACACATATAAAGTATACACACACACATACACACTACGGGCAATTTGGGAATGCCAATTAGCCTAATCTGCAGGTCTTTGGACTGTGGGAGGAAACTGGAGTACCTGGAGGAAACCCACTGAGAACTGGGAGAACATGCAAACTCCATGCATACAGAAACGGGAATCGAGTCTGACCAGCAATCGAACCTGGACCCTGGAGGTGCAAGGTGACAGTGCTAAGCACTACAATGTCTTATTTTAAACCTGCAAAAGGAAATTTCAAACTGTTTAGTCAATGTAACTAATTTAAACTCTTATCACAAATGTGTCACTGATCCACCAGCAGGGGGCAGACTTGTTCCATAAATATTTCACTGTGTTTGTCTGTCTCCTGATTAAATTGTGGCGTATATATTTAAGTATATAATGTTGATCAAGAACAAGAAGATAAGGTAAAAAAAAAATCATTAACAACATTTTAAAGTGGCAAGATGCCCTGGCAAGTGTAGGTGCAGTACACATAGGGAAACAGCAGGGAGAGACATTGACAATCTTTTCAGGTGCTGAAGAATTAACGGCATTCTACACCGATAAATAGATTATATGATAAATAGTACAGTTCACTGTGCTGTGTCTTCAAGATGTTTTTTTTTTGGTCCTCTGAGATTTTGAGTATACATGAAATAAGAAACATAACATTTTTTATGGGACTGCAGCGGTATAAAATAAATATGCAAATTATGTAAAAAAAAAAAAAAAAAAGAAGGAATTATACCACAATTGGAAGTATTGCCAAAGATTAACTATTTTATACAGATTTATGTAAAGTGGGAAAATATTATGTGATTGCCATCTTTCAAACTCCTATCCTATGTGACCTCTACTACTTAAAAGTTTTTGGTATGCCACTTTACATCTTTTCTTTGCAGAATATGCAGTTGTTTACTTGCATCTCTTTCATCTTCACATATAATAATGACCACAAATTATGTGGTTTTTCATAAATAATTGTGAATGTCTTTTAATGCATTATTTATGTTAAATAAATGGACCAACATTAACAAGATTTCACCTGCTATTCTGACTCTTTGATGATCTCCTGGCTTGATTTAGCACATATTAGGATATTGTGGACACCCTTATGAGGTCTGTGTAAAACTCTATATACTGTACAGTAGGACTGACTATGTTTATCTAAGACATCCTTTATATTTTCAGGGAGACCAGGTAAATGTTTACATGAGATATAACTCTGATGACCTTCAGGCCCAGGAAGAAAAACAGCGTACACATGCACACACGCGTGACACATACTCCGGTGCCCAAATGTCAGCATAGTCTTCCTAGAATCCAGTGTATGCCTTCATTATTTGCTCAAATGAGCTAAGTGCTCATAGTTAATGATAGATATTAATAAGTGGTAGCCCTGGCAACTGTTTCCTGGTAATATGGAACAGTCTGTAACTACTAGCTTCACATGGCTGACACCAGGAAGCCAAGCTCAGTTTGGACACCCAATCACCGATAAGGTTCAGTGACCGCAGTGCAGTAAGCTAAGTGGACTTAATCATGGTGGCTTACACACAAACACTCACACAAACTGTGGAAATGTGATCTGTCTGATACAGACACAAGCTTGACTGTGGTGGGGCATTTTCATATTTGGAAATAAATGCTTTAGACAGAATCTACACAAAATTGTCTTCCTCCGAGCTCACTGTTTGCAACCTCCCTCAGATAGGTCAAAGAACAAATTCTAATCACCTCCAAATCATTTTACTAAAATGATTTGTTTACTTCAGGAAATTACACATTTATGACTACATATTTATGACTCTGCCTGCTGAGGTCAACAGTACTGTATAAATCATAAACTTACACAAATATACCATCGGAGACACCAAGGACACCTTGGACTGCACTATTCAACACAGCCACTTAAAATATGACACACAGAGACAGCAGAGATTTGGCCAGACAGGGAGAAAAAAAAAGACCAGACAGCAGCATAGAAAAAATTGCAAAGTCTTAAATCTGTCCCTTATATCAGACAGAACGGCAAGAAAAAAAAAACATTATGTATATGGATTTAACAATCAAATCCTTAAAAGCTTTAAATTTCACAATTACTGCAGTGACTAATACTGTATATTTCATCTGCCAACAATTCTTTTAACCCTAATTGGTATGCTTGAAAAAATGCATAATCACAAGTCTCCTGTAGAAATCACAGCTACTGTACAGTATGATTAATAGTAGAAATAAAAGCATTTCCACACAACCAGTGTGATAGCATTCACAGCATTTGGTCAAAACAGCTGAGTAGCTATAGAAAAACCTTGTGTTAGTAAGGCTAAAAGACTTTAGTTAATAAAAAAAGAAAAAAAGTCATGTGGTCTGATGAATCCACATTGACCCCATTTCAGTGTGATGGGGGAAATGCATAAAGTGGTGAACCCATCATGAATAGTGCCCACTGTACATGCCTCTGGAGGTAGTCTTATGATCTGGGGTATAGGCTCAGTCATGTAATATAGTATTCAGCTATATCTGGCCATTCATTACTACCTGAATGTAATGAATGGCCAGATTATCACATCAATGGATTTTTTTTCTTCCTTGGGAATATTCCACAACAACAATTCCAACATTCATCAGGCTCAAAATGTGACAGAGTTCAGGATTCATGCAGAATCATTTTCACACATGAATTATCCACTGCTAGTCTTGGAGATGTGCTGGAAACGGTATTACAGATTGGTTCAACTCTTTCATTAATACAAGAGCTACAAGGCAAAAATTTAAGCAAAACTCTCTTTATATTGTATATCAAAAGGTCCAAAAATATATACAGTACGTCGCAAAAGTCATATATGCAAATGCAAATAAATGCTGCAGAGCATGGATTTTAAAAAGAGGAAATCCTTTAAAGCCTACAACAATTAATGAAACAAAGTTAGTACTTGGTTTCTTGGGACCCTTTAGTCTCTGCTAGGATCTGTGCAGTTTTATAACAAAATTAGCTACTGAGTTTTATGAACATCCTGCACAATCACTCACTGTTCTTCTGAGGACTGTTGCACCTTCTTTTTTGCATACAAAATACAGCAGCTTCCATTTTTTGTGTCTGAAAAGTGGTCAATTACGTAACGTGATGCCTCTTTTCTGGCATATATTATAAAGAAATATATATTTTTTTACTTTAAATTTTGTGGTGGAATACTGATGTTTGAAAATCAGAAATCTTTTGTACCAATGCAACAAAAAGTCCCACAATATATATAAAAAAGTATCCACAGTAAAGCTTGTACTAAAAACACAGGGGGTTACACAGTGCAAAAGCATTTTTTATCTCAAAAGCATAAAATATCAAGAAAAAGTTTATAAAATTTTTGACATAATTCTGTCACGATAAGGGGTTCGAGGCATAAATGCAGAGGTCCAGGTTTTAAAGGAACAATGTTTTTATTAATAATAAACAGGGAAATTAAACAAACAAATATACTTTAATTATAAAACAAACCAAAACACGAATCAAGGTAACGGGAGACACGAACTAAACTTACAGACTTTAACGAGGTTAAATCAACAGATGCAAGACAACTAACTAAACTGAAAAAACTATTTATAAAGAAAGCAATGATCAACTCGGTTCAGGTGAGCGCCCACGTCACCTGACCGAGGTGCAAACTGGGAAATGAAGTAAAACGAAACAAAACTACAACACAAAGTCACAGGGCGCTTTGGCGCCCTCTAGGGGTTATCCCTGACATAACTCCCCCTCAAAAGGCGCAACTCCGGGCCGCCACAGGAGGTCCCGGGCGTCCTGCCCAGGGTACAATGTCTGCCCCTCTCACCCAGAGGCTGGCTCTTATGTCCGGCGGGCCCGATGGCCTAATGTCCCCGTTGCCATAGGGCGGCGGAGGCTGAGAAAGAGCACCACCCTTGTTGACACCGGTCGGTGGAGGCAGAGAGAGTGCGCCGTCCTCTCCGGTGCAGGGTGGCGAAGGCAGAGAGAGCTCGCTGTCCTCGGCGGCGCGTGACGGCAGCGGCGGAGGAAGAGGAGGCTCGCTGTCCTTGGCGGCTGTCCTTGGCCCCCCCCCCCCCCTTAAAAGAATCTCCCGGGGGGGCTCCTCTGCTATGTCTCTGAAACGGTCTTGCATTCTGTCACGATAAGGGGTGTGGGTGCAAGGCATAGACGCAGAAGTCCAGGTTTTTAAAAGGAACGATGTTTTTATTAATAATAAACAGGGAAATTAAACAAACAAATATACAAACCAAAACAAAAATCAAGGTAACGGGAGACACGAACTAAATTTACAGACTTTAACGAGGTTAAATCAACAGATGCAAGACAACTAACTAAACTGACAAAACTATTTATAAAGAAAGTAATGATCAACTCTGTTCAGGTGAGCGCCCACGTCACCTGACCGAGGTGCAAACTGGGAAATGAAGTAAAATGAAACAAAACTACAACACAAAGTCACAGGGCGCTTTGGCACCCTCTAGGGGTTATCCCTGACAAATTTTACATTTATTGTACATAAAGTGAAATAATGCATGGGGTCTTTGGCACTGCTGAGGTGTTACTGAAGACCAGGTTAGTTAGAAACAGCCTTCAACTTGGTTATATTGTTGGGTTAGGTGTTTCTCATTTTCCTCTTGAGCCCCTCTTGTAGGTTCTTTAGTGTTCAGGTCAGGCAAGTTGGCTAGCTAATAATTGGAAAAGAAAATCTGCATCTCCAAAAAGCTTGCCAGCAGAGATGAAGTGCTCTAAAATCTCCTGGTAGATTTGCTGAGTTGACTTTGGACAGATGATATGAACCCCTAGAACATTGCTGCCTGTGGAAACAAATGACATGGATTTTGTGCATCTCCATTTTCTCTACAGACTCTGGGACCTTGAGTTCCAAATGCTAAATTCACTTTCATCTAAATAGAGGACTTTGGAACACTGAGCAATGGTCCAGTTCTTTTTCTTCTTAGCTCATGTAAGATGCTACTGATGTTATCTCTAGTTCAGGAGAGGCTTGATAGTAGGAATGCCACAGTTGTAGCTAATTCTTGAAGACATCTGTACGTGGTGGCTCTTGATGCACCATCTCCAGCATTACTCCTATACTGTACTTATGAAGCAGTGAAGCATCCTAAGTTCTTAAATGGGCTTTGCTTGACAATTGTCTTGAGGCTGCAGTCAACCCAAAAAAGTTGGCAAAACTAAAAAAAATTGAGGTAATCAGTTACATCAATTTTTTTAAGTAATGATGCTTCCAATTTTAAGTAAACAGAACTATCAGTTGTTGAGTTTGTTGTACTCATTCATATTAATCGTTGTTTACTTGCATTACTGAGTACCCTAACTCATACTATCATTTTTTTTAGTTGTTGCAAATTAAATAAATTGTTGTTGGTCTTTCCCTGCTCCTGGCAATGGGTCGCCAAAGCGGTTTGTCACAAGTTTTTATGCCAGATGCCGTTCTGAATACAACCCTCCCATTATTATCTGGGCTTGGGACAGGCACTTCATGCAGTGGTTGGGAATCGAACCCGGCCCTTTCGCGTGGCAGGCAAAACACCTACCACTGAGCCACCAGTGCTCTGGTACTTTAGGGTGCCCAGATTTGTAAAGATTATGTGAAGACAGACCAATCCACCATCTTGATTAAAACAATTCAATGTGGGCAGTTTACATGTTCATTGATGATGTCAGACACAAAATCGCTAGGCTGAAAGTTGGTGAAGCTTTAAGGAGACAGTTACTGTGGCTTAAAATATCAAATTTGTTCAGGTAACTTGAAAAGTGTCATTTTTACAAACTCATAAATACCAAAAAGTTCTAAATACTTATCAAGCTCTATTAATTTAAACCAATTGTAATTATTTAAGTTAACAGTACTCAATATGGTTAATTACTTTGAGGATTAGGATTTACAGTGTGTACCTCCTCCTTTGCGTAGTGTCAAAGTAAAAACATTACCTGGAGTGAGATCTGGACTTCTTGCAAGCCATTCATGAACTCTGTTTCGTCTCAGCCAATGTCTTGAAAAAAAAATGGTGGGGTGGTGCACCATGGCGTGATCCATACCATACTATACCATACCATACAGGTTCTATACCCATTAAATATTGCCTAGTTACTTTTCACCCACCCTGTATAAACGAAACAATTCACCTTCAGATTAGCATGATTACTATGTAACCATGGGTTGGTTTCCCCCCTTTGCTACAATCTAATCTCTCAGTGCTTGAGATAAAAGATGTGGCCATTTTCATGTTTGAAGTACAGGCCTCAAAAACTGGGGTCAAAGCTGTGTACCCTTCTACCTTTGTAGGATGATTAAATTTGTGATAACAATGATCTGGAAAGCAAAGTTCTGTTAAAGTTTAATCTCAATAATTTTTTGGGCAAAATAATATACAACTTCTGAAGGTTCGTTTTAAACAGAACAATCTAAATGTAGAGCCACGAGCTATTATAATATTTGCTGTAATTCAAACCAGACTTCTCTAAAGGGTTGAAATCTGAGAATGTAATCAATCATTACACTTTACACTAATTAACTTTTTTGAGGTCTTCCCTGATTAGAGTTAGACAGAGTTTAGATATTCATGCCTCCCCTCCAATAAGTGTCTCAATAGCACAAATGCTACAAAGAATATGGTCTGTATTATCTGATCACAGCTTATCTCAGGTCAAATACCTTGATTAATCCAATGCATCCTAACAGAATAGAAGATAAGCCAGTTCTAAGGGAGTGAGATGAGAATGTAACAGCTTGTATGTGAAACTTTGAAGTGTTTCTCCCACACAAGGAGTACAGGGAGCATGGATAAGAAGGGGTATTCACCAGAATCTGGGTACCATCAACTTCTTGTCTCTGTGTGGGTAACAGTATTTAATATGTTTGCTGGTGTTGCTCAGCCGGTTGAGGAGAAGCGGCTCATAATCAGAACCTGAGAAATGGTTGAATTAAGTGGGTCAGACAGGGTCAGGAGAGACCTCTCAGCAGGGCTTAGATGTTCAGAGGTGCTGGAATGTTACATAAACAGTGTGTGGACAGAAAGCACACGTTTGCATGCTTACACACAAACACACACAAAGCACTGTTTCTTTCAGATAGCCTTTTACACTCTAGTTATTAAAAGTGCCATTTTGCCTGAACCAGATGAATAGATTGAACATCACTCAACTGAATTAAACAAGATGTTTTGAGTTATACGCTTTAAATAAAATTTCGGAATAATAAACAACTCTAGGATCAGTTGTACTCAGCTGCCTTAATTAATGTAAAAGTGTTTCTTATACCTTTTTAAACATTTATGTAAAAGGAGAAGAGGCATACATTAGGAGAAGATGTTCTGCAGGTTGATAGGTGAAACTGAATACTGTATTAAATATATATGAGCTGAGTCACTTTTTGACACCAGACATCTTGACAGCAGACTCAGCATTCCAAGCTTCTAGGTTCTTAATGAAAGTCAATAATCTCTAAAACCAAGACCAAACTATGACTGCCAAAGACTAATATCAGTCAATAAAAAAAAAATCCAGAACTTTGGTGGGTCTGTGAGCTTAGAAATAGCTGGAGAGTCCAGATATTAGTTTCGAGTGATAGGATGCTGCAGTGAGAGGGAGGCAGCTTTTACTCTTGGGGAATCTAACAAAGACGATTTTTATTAAATGTGTGTGTGTGTGTGTGTGTGTGTTTGATTTTTTTTTTACAGTAATTTATATACTGTATCCTTACAAGGCCATGGTAATCAGCTAATATACTTTCTTTGAAGATATACTGTGAGTGTTTGGGCAGATGGAAATCTATACAAAAACACTTTATTTACAATACATTCACATAGTTTGGATAGCAAACAGCAATGCTAAATGTCTATGTCTAAATGTATAGAAAGATGTTAATATTGTGGACTCTTACTGTACCTCCTATCATTGCACGTTTGTTCCACTTGAGTCAGCACTGACAACTCAAAGTGAGTGTGTGTCTCTGTGTGTCACATTTAGAGTGAAACGTTCCAACACACTGAGAGGAAGACAAGTCCTTTTTTGTGTGTCACTAACCATATATAGTACAGTACACGGTCAGATCATACAGTTTATGCTTTTTGAAAGAACTTTGAATGGACCACTATGAAATTTCCAGACTGTTACTTAAAATGGATGAGCAGGGTAATAAAATGCTGTGTCACCTTCTAAAAATATAGTTAGCAAAACAGCTACTGTCTTTTATTTCCATTCTTTAGATTTCTTATATTTATATCTATATTGATGACCATGTTGTATAAAGCATGTGGTATGTTTCCTGTTATATTGGTCACAGAACGTTTTTAATTGCAGTGCATTAAAATGAAAAGGATTTAGTAACTTCAGCATGTTGTCTTGGGTGAACCTTGCTTGCATGTGCTGAATGTGCTGGATGATCTTAGGCCAGAATGAAAAGAATCAAAACGGGGTCTTTAAACAGAGAGTCCTTTTGTTTGACTACAGACTTTTCCCCCTTTATATGTCATAAATTTGAGGACCATGGCATAGCCCAAAAAGATCGGAAGAAACTTATGCATGAAGAGGTCAGTGATGCTTAACCCCGTACTGGGTTAAGCCGCTGCATATCTGAGCTGTCTCCCAGACACTGGGGTCAGGAGGTGATCCTGGGGAGGACAATTTATAAGGATGGGTGTGAGCAGGCTGAAAGTTACCCGAGCTGAATGTTGTGAATAAAAATTACACATAACAGATCTAAAAAAGGAAAATTTAACAGCATTGTACCTTTATTCCTGTCTGCAACCTACATGCTATATTTTGTTATAATTATTTGTGACACTAAAGCTGTCAATAAATCTAGAAAAAAACAAAAACAGAGTGAAAAAAGATGTTTGTCAAAGTCAGTTACAAGAGGAATTATCCAGTTCCTCTGGATATCCTTGGAAATAGCAATGTTTTATATCTTCAATCAGACATGCAATTGCAGGCACTGGAAAGTGGAAGTGGGGCAAGAATATAATGGATGGGGTTGTTGGAGCTTCCACAAATAGTCCATGTTTCAAGAGGTCTCACATTCAGTGTGCCTTTCAGTGAAATACCCCACATGCCACATGAGAATACTGACTTTAGGACGTGAAGAAAAACACATCAGAGCAAATAGAGTGTGGTGATAAACAGGAACATACAGAAAGGAAGAAAGAGAATGAAGTGCACACTGGTTTCAGGGACAGGACCTCACTCTGGTCCCTGCTGTCTCTGTGTCTAGTGGCCTGCTTCCTCTCTCTCTTTCTCTGATATCCTGTCTGTTGCCATGAATGTGTGTGTATTAAAGTGTTTATATATGTGTATGCCTTTGTTTTGCTCTATGATGCCTGTTATTGAGAATTAATTTGCTGCTGGAAGTTTTCCACATTAATCATGGAGGATGTTACTGTACTGACTGCAGAGGAATTCCACAGAGTGAACCCCATCAAGCCAAGTATTCAAATGCATGCACACAGTCACACACGTAAATAAGTTGGACTCTATGCAGAGTATTACTAGTGATTTGGACAATTAGACTTTGATTAGGCATGGATATTCCCAAATAGCTCTTTCCCCCCCAAATCTTAATCATGAATAGGTGCCCAGATATCTATCTATCTATCTATCTATCTATCTATCTATCTATCTATCTATCTATCTATCTATCTATCTATCTATCTATCTAGATAGATAGATAGATAGATAGATAGATAGATAGATAAATAGCTAGATTAATGATTGATTGATTGGTTGATTTTATTTATTTAATACCAAAGGAAAATTGTAAACAGAATGCCCATCACTACAAACAATATCAGCATAATTATTTTTATCGGCATAAAATTATTTCTGTTGTTCCATCATGTCTGTATAATGGTTCTCCCACTGTTTGCCTATTTTTGTGTTTCTTTGTACTTTTATGTTCAGTAGGACCCTTGTTGACGTTTGCCCTGGACATTTGTCACATGGTCTTAATGAGATTCTTCTTCAGCTTGTCCCATTCTAATAAGTATGTCTATTTATAGATCTTGTTCAGATTGGTTTCTTTGTCTTGTTTCTGTTAACGTGATTCTGATTAATGCACCATTGTCTTTGTTTGGTTCCCTGATCTATTTTGTTTATTAGCCCAGTTAGTTAGCATTTGCAAAAGTTTTAGCTATAGTTCAGAGCCATACTTGTAGTTGTCATGCTTCTGTTTGTGTTTGTAATATTAAAACTCTGCTTTGACGAAGAATGTCTGCACTTGCATCTTGCCTCCAATCTCTTTGTGACAGTCTGCATCAAGATAGAGACAAGGAAACTTTCATGCTTCATGTGATCTGGATCGACCATCTGTCATAATTCTCTAGTAATCCTGCCTCCCTTTGCTTATGTTTTGATTTAAAATCTGTCATTCATTTGTATTAAGTATATACTGTAATATTTAGACATAGCCTAAACTGTTTATGGTCATGGTCTTTGCTACATTCCGAACTCGCTAACTGTATGAAGGCACTCATTTTAAACCTGAGTAGCTCAATTTAAGAGGCTCACATACTGTAAGTAATTTATGCACCTGACAACCAATCAAAATTGCCATTTGTGGCCAGGCATAAATGATATTAACCTTCTTGTGCTGTGCAGTTATAAAATACAGCAGGTGCACATGTTTCCACTTTGTTTCTTGTGAAGCTATATAAGTTATATATTGATTTTATCATGCAGGCAAGTTTATACAGTCATGTCATGAGCTGAGAATTTTAGAAGCTCCCACATGACCAGTGGAAAAATGGTTCTACTCTAGTTGGCATGTTCTTTCCCACCAATCTTGCATCTCAAACATACAGACAGCCATTTAGCTTTGAGCACTGCAAACACGTTCCTTTCACTGCTCCAGTGACACCTGCTATATTTAGGTCATTATGTCGCTGGCAGTACTTATTCTTCTGAGATCACCTTTCACTATGCTCCCACATCTAACATTTGAAGGGGCATTAAATCAGTACTCACACTCTTTTAAATGCTGTTCCAACCCTTTGAATGGTGGCTGTAATTAAAAAAATTGATTGGGACCAGAGTTCACGTTGCGATTTCAAATATATGACAATACCATACTTATATATGTTGTACTTGCTTTAAAACAATACATTGTCATTGTGGGATTAAGGCCTTCACACAACTTGCTGGTCTAAAGAAAATTATTCTGCAAATGAGGCATGAAGAAATTGTTGCTCTGTTCCTTCTGTTATTCTTATGAAGTTATAAGTGGCAAAAACTGATTAAGACTGATTAAAGCCCTTCAGAATAAACTGGCAGAATTCCCAAATTAACAAGATGTGTGTGTCTGTCCCACACATTTCCAGACCCATACACAGGGGATTAAAAAAAGCTCAAGAGTGCATGCTTGCTTTAAGTGTGTTTCACCAAGTTCAACAAACAAAAGACTCTTTGATGACTCAGCAGGAATCAGCAAAGGTCTCCTGGCATCAGGCAAATAGTCAAACCAGATGACCAGTCAGGAGAAGGATACCTAAGATGTGTGAACCTTCACATGCACTTGTTGATTCATTATCTCAACCCATAGTCTCTAAAAAGCAAAGCAAAGCAAAACAAGAGTAAGGCCAAAGCCAAACAAAGCCGTGCACTCATAAATTGATAATAGGAGGCAACGAAAGATCCGTAGGGTGCAGCACTAACTCTCAGATCTGGTTGGAAAGAAAAGATTTGATGACCTCTCTCAAAGGAATCAAAAGCCATTGAAGAGGCCAGCTCTGAGAATTTCCTGATTATACATCTAAACTTTCAGCATGTGTGTGTCTCTCTTTAGGTGCCTGCAGGGGACAAAGATGTGCCACACTGCACACTGACCACAGCTGTATGTCAGGCTTGAAGAATGAGTGCACTTTAGAAACCTGTATATGAAAGGTAAATACCAAGGGGCAATCTCTGGTTCTAAAAAATGAAGCCAACAGATTTGTTAAAACACACAGTTCCTCGAATGTCCACTGGAAGCTGGTTTCAAAAGCAAGTCAATCCCCACAGACCTGTTAAAATGCAAAAAAAAAAAAAAAAGGTTTTGGTGGGCGATAGCTCAATAGCTCAATTTATGACAACTGTACTGGGGCAATTTTTGATTTCAGATTTAAATTCCCTCAGATCCTCCTGCACTGCTCGACTCAAGATCGAAGAAGACATGCATCTAGACTAGTTTCTGTTCTGGCACCTAGGTGGTGGAACAAACTTCCTCTAAATGTCCATACAGCTGAGCTTAGTCAACGACTAAAGACCTATGCATCTTTTTTTGTTTGTTTAATTTCCCTGGTCAAAAAAGAATCTTTCCAACCGAAAGATGTTTGACAGAAAGTACTTAGTTTCTAACCTAGTAAACCAGTGTAAGAATGTATCCAATGACGGAAACTTCAAAGAACTTTCATAAGTCCCTCTGGATAAGAGCGTCTGACAAATGCCTAAATGTAAATTTAAATATTAAGCCATAATGTTATGCATAATTAGGGATATGGCTGATTTGAGTGACAGCTGCAAGGCAGGTGTTAAACCACGGTTATGCGTCACTTTAGGTAACCAGCTGAAATCATTGTAGTTTAACTTGTTGGAGTTGACATGGGAGAACCTGTAGGTTATGAATGAGGGCGTTCAATCAAATGCATTAGAATATGAATTAACATTAGCCAACTAGCATTTTAGCTTACTTAGGTGGGTGGGTTTCAAACAAAAGATAGACTCCATTCGTTACGTCCATTTGCCCATTTACAGGTTAACCAGGTTTGGACAGAGTCTCTGCTAAAGTGGGGAATATCAAATTATTTAGGTAAACTGAAAAAATTTGTACTCCACCAGGCACAAAAGATGATTACTCTTGCTCAATCTACAATGATTTAGAATCATTTAGAGATTCTGGAAGTACTGCTGCATTTTCTTCATGGCACGAGTCATTTTTCTTTTTTTTTTAAAACTAATTTTCTTACCAATTAAATATGCTGTGCAATATCATGGGCAGAGAAATCTAACTGTCAAGGACATTTCCAGTCCTCTACATTCCAAATAGAGGTAGCAGTCACACTCCTGCTCTACTCAGTGACCCTTACAATGTCCCTGTCATCATTCTTAATAGCTGAAATATAAACAGAATAATATGTAAACTGCAGGCCACTTGAGTGTCACAGTCCAGTTATTACTACAGGCACCTTGCGACCTCCAAGTGTCTTTCATAATAAAAGGAAAACTAGACACAATAGACCTGTGGAATCATTTGAGCTCCACAGATGCTCATACCAACCCTGAAGCCTTCAAGCACACAAACAATAGTCGCATTCTTGGCTGGGTGGATGGACATGGAAGTGATGATCAGCTTGACATTCTTGGCAATTCCCCTAAGAATTCTGTATCTTAAGTCTTTAGCAGCATGCATAGTTTCCAAACGATGCATCCTCCGGAGCCACACGCACAGGATTGCCAGCAGGTGTGAAGCCCCGTTTGGACTTTCCAAGGATGTCCAGTCAACAGAAGACTCGTTAATTTTCTTCCCTCAACTCAGAAAACAAAGGCACTGGAATTTAAGAGGATGCAGACCTACATGCCTCAGATTGCAAAGATAGGTTCCTGTAAATAGGATTCTGAGTTGCATGCCAATATATTGTACAATATATTGTATATATCAACTGATTAATGTAAACTGAGGAGATAAGTAACAAACCAGGCACAAAAGATGTTTGTTCTTGCGTTTGCCCTTAAACATCAGAGATGAACGGGTGGTTAAATAATGGGATTGACATTGTTGCCTTCTTTCTGTAACAAATAATCATTTAAAGAAATATTTAAGGCTTGTTTATACAGTACTCGTCCATAGACTTGTATCTGCACTGCAATGCAGGGACATGGAAATATGCATCAGGTTGATCCACCACTGTGAACCCTGTGAATGAACAGCTTGCACACCCTTAGCATATAAAAAGGGACATCAGTTTCCCCTTTTAAATTCCAGAATTGGGTAAAATTGCCATCCTTCTTCTGAATGAGGAAGTTAGACACATATTAATACCTTCTCTAATAGTTAGTACCTTTTCTCTTGTGCTTCTGTTTATGAAATAATTCAATTTTTAGGACAAAGTAACTTTGTTGGTGTCTGATATCAGACTAGAATGGCAGTTTGCATCCTGCAGCATGGTAATATACAAACAGAAGGCATGATTATAGGTCAAAATAAGATTTGCAGAACAAGAAAATGCTTTGGGGTGACCTAAAGTTGCACTGTTTGTAGAGCTAGACTGCTGGCAAAAGAAATAAGAATTTTCATTTAAAGACATCAGATTTTAGGTTATATTTAAGTTTTAAAAATGTATCGATTTCCCCCAACCTTTAATAAAGTAGTTGTAAGATTGCAAATTTGAAAACACCTAAAAAAAAAAAAAAAAACCTTATTAAAACCAAGACTCAAAGACACAGATTTTAATTAAAATATGTCAAAGGTGAATTATCCTGATAGATGGTTTCAAAGAAATTTCACAGTCATCTAACATACTAGCTCCAGGACTGTGAAAGAAGAGAAGAGCTGTATATATGATTAAATACAGTACTTATACCGTAAATAAAAAACTTATTTATTTATTTATTTATTTAAAATGCCACCTTCCCCATAAGAAAATGTAAAGCATATAAAGGATATTTTCTTTGTTAGTTAAAATCTTATTAGTGCATATATATTTAATTTAAATGTACAGTACAAACATCGTCTGACTGTGAACACAAACTGTGATGTATTAAGAAGCATAAACACAGTATATTTTGAATTAAATTGATAGGGAGAAACGTATTTGGGCATTGCATTCAATTTACTAATACTGTATGTAAAGCATAAAAACATCAAATCTGGATTTACATATGAATCCTGCAAAATATGGCAAAAAGCTCCCACTGACGATGCTGCACTGCAATAATGTCCTTTTCTCCACCCCATATAAAGTTCCTTAAAAACACCTCTTTGCTTAAAAAGAACAATAGAAATGCACATCTATTGAGAATTCCTCTTTAATATTAGTCAAAGGAAGCAGGTATATTAACTGTTAAATCGTGCTTCCTCCATTGTCTATATTTACCATAGACTGTAAAAGAGCTGAATGAAAACCTTCTGTGACATCACTGTTTTTCTGAAAAGCATTTTTGAAGCTCTGTGGAAGCCCTGGTCATCGCCAACTTGGCAGGAGCTTACTCCTAAATGCTGGTTAATCCATAAATGGGCAAATGGGTGGGATGAACAGAGCCTAGCAGTTTGTTTGAACAATACTACTTTTCTCAGTTACCACAAGCTATTTACCGTAGCTTAGACTTAGCTTAGCTGAAATGTTATGGTGGGTAATGTTAATTTATTTGCTAATGTCCCTGCTGGAAAATCCAGCATAGACCAGCTACTGGTTAGTACTGATTTGATGCTGGTTTAGCTAGTGAACCAGCATAACTGATGGAAGACCAGAATATCTACGCTGATGAAACCTTACCACCAGCATTGGTCTTGCTGTTTAGTGCTGGTCTGATGCTGGTTTAGCTGGTGAACCAGCATAACTGATGGAAGTTAAAATTGGTTACCATTTTAGCTTATTATTTTGTATTTTAATAGCTAGTACTGAAAATAATGTGTGATGTAAATACATGGACCAGTGTATAATAGTGTTATTTTTAAATGCATTTACATACAAGAGACAAAAACAATCCATTTACCAAAAACATGTAAATACATTTCTTTACATTCATTAAATATCTGTGGGCTGTGTAAAAACACAACACAAACCTTTTATATAAATGCACAGGCAATAAATGTATATTTTAAAAATGTAATCAATGGAAATAACTTAAAACTGAAAAAAAAAAAAAAACAGCATAGACTATAATAACTGGTCACCAGCTTGACCAGCAATTATACCAGCAGGGTTACCAGCCTACCAGCATCAGCATCATGGGGTCAACTGTTCCGGCGGTGGGACCACTTGCATTTTTTTGGTAACTGTGAATATAACTTAAAGTTCTCCATAATTTTTAACCGTACAAATAAGTGTAATACATAATTTTATTTCTTTATTTGTTAAAGTACACTCACATATCAACAAAACATTGTGCTGTTGTAAAATAAAAAAACAAAAAACAGGGTGTGCTTTCTGCCGTCTCAGTCTCCCCGGAAATCTTTTTAAAACACGTCACTAAAATGAACTGAAACTCACTGAATACTGCACACACACATATCCATATATCCATTATGTAATCCATATGAATCTAAGGAGAGATATAGTCTTTCTGCCACACTTCATTACCTGATAATGACCTGAGACAGGACACGCCCACACGCTATTCACAGGGAAACAGTCAGGGTAATCTACATACAAGGGCACGCCCCCAAACACACACACACACACACATACAGTAGATTCGATAAGTTTCCTGCGTGTGTGGAAGATGCTAGGCACTGTACAGGTTTCTGAAGCTCTACAAAATGTTCTAGACAGTGGGAGAAGTTTAGATTTAACTCAGAACAACACTGAGTCTCCAACAGAGAATAAAGGAGGAAAATCCAGCAAGCTGTTACTATGGGTAAGTTATTAAATCTAATATAATCCATATTCTGATAATATAAAACTAATATTATTTTATTTTTCCTCAATTTCTCACAAGCTTTTGCCAGTTTTTGTGAAACATTGTCATTTAATGTCACTTTTGTTTTGGTTTGGTTAGCATGTAGATAACACTGCTAAATCATGCTAACATACTGCCTTATGTAGCTTAGCACAGACAGGTTAGCTCATGGTGCCTAAGCTAATGCCTTACTGTATATAGATTACAGATGGTTATCAGTATCAGCTGTGGTGTAAATGTCTATAATATATTTCACCCCATTTTGGATAGCGTCATGTTATGGTAGCTATTTGGTTCACTTTTTGTTTAGCTTATGACACTGCTATCTACAGTATAATGTTATTTAGCCCAAACACTTTACTATTATTATTTATTTTGCACACACTGCTGGTGGTTTGTTATCTGGTGCCTAAAACACTGCCTTATGTAGCTTACAGATGTTTGTGATATTATAGTGTAAATGTAAATTGTCATGCAGAAAGAATAAATCGTTGTATAACATTGCAAAAGTTTGTTGTCTTTCTGCATGGTCAATAGTTACTGATGATTATTGACAGTAATTTTATTATTATCATGCTTATGTTTCTTTTTCCTTTTTTATAAACAGTTGTGACTATGAAAATGATTAGCTACCTGTTGTATAGAGACAATGCAAACAAGCAGGCAAGATACAGACAGACGATCACTATGTCATGGGAACCTGGACCATGACTGGGGTCTGGATTCGGGAAGGATCTCTTGTATTTTTTTTAAGCGGTTGGCCACACGATAAGGCCTCACCTGTGACTGCATACAACCAGCCATATTTACAGTATGCCATAAATGTGCCTTCTGTATATAAGATCATCCGTGTCCCTCTTCCCTCAATCCTGGACATTTACTTTGCACTAGGTGAAAGAGGTGACATTTATATGTTTATAGGTAAGGTTACATTTATATGCTCATAAGTAAGAAAAACACACAAATGTCAGGACGTTGAGGGCCCATAAATACGCAGATGTCAGAGAAACACGAGTCAGCTAGATCAACCTAGCACATCCAGATCCTAAGACTCCACTCCAGTTCTTCTCCCTGCACGCCTACCTGTCACTAGTGCCCACCTGAACCTGATCACTAATCATTCCACCAGTTTTATAAGCATGTTGCGAGAACCATTCAGTATCTCACTTGTGTGCTTCGCATTTTGTTTTTCAGTCAAGTAATTGATTGTTTATCCTAGCCTGTTTTCGACCCTGCCTGTTCCCCGGATTTCTCTCTCTCGTCTACATCCCCCACTGCATGAAAAGAGGTGTATCTGTACTAGGAAACTCCCGTATATACCACTGATTTTTGGAAGTATCTACAAGTACCACTGACCGTATACATCAAATTCCACCAAGCTAGGATACTTCCGGATTGATACCAATTCGGATGTATCTCGCTGAGGAATCCTTCCATGGTACAGCCATTTGTTGCCATAGCAAATAATCCACTCAAGGATTTTGTCAGGAGACCTTCACACCTCAAGCCCCATTTGCATTTTACACCTTTGCACAACTCTGCTCTTCCCTATTGGTTTATTTATCTCTACTTTGATTGGTTGTTTAAAAAAAAACACTCCCAAAACCCTGTCATCTATTGGGACATTACCCAGCTCATTTTTATTCAGCCCAACCCAAGCCCTCATCTGCGGCATCTCCACGGCACGAGAACTTCCGCGTTCGAGCACTTCCATTTTTACATACCTCTGGGAGGACGTTTGTGCTGCGGACCGACTTCTGGTGTCACAGAGGATATCAGCCGCTACATTAAACCTGCTCAGGTCCAGTACCCGTTCTGACGCCCGACTGCGACAGACTGTCGCCCAACAAGGTGCTTTGATTAATTCTCATCAGCAAGTCCTCCAGCAGATATCCCAGTCACTATCTCAGCTGTCAACATAGTTTCAACAATTGTGCTCTGCTTTCCCCGCCACTCTTCCATTTACCCAGACGCCCCTGGCTCGGCACGAACCCCGTCTGCCCAACCCTCAGCCATACAATGGTGATCCTGGAACTTGTCGTTCTTTCTTGTCCCAGTGTTCTCTGTCAATCAAGCTCCAGCCCTCAACTTTGCCCACCGAGCGTTCTAAAGTGGCTTATATCATCACTCTCCTGACAGATAGGGCCCGTGAATGGGGAACTGCCATCTGGGATGCCAATGACCCATGCTGCGCAACCTTTAGTGCATTCACTGAGGAGGTGAGGAGGGTCTTTGATCGCTCCCAGCAGGTAGGGAGGCAGCGGGACACCTACTGGAGCTTCATCAGGGTCCTAGATCTGCCTATGATTACGCCATCGAGTTCCGCACCTTGGGGGCTGCTACCCAGTGGGATACCCAGGCCCTGTACGACACCTTCCTGAATGGACTTTTGGAGTTGGTCAAGGATCAGCTAGTTTCCCAGCAGCTACCAGAGGACTTAAACACCTTGATGTATCTGTCAGGGCAAATAGATGCACGCTTCAGACAAAGGCGTCGTGCACCCAGTCAAACTCGGCTCGAACCCAGCACCTCTCCAACTCCACTTCTGTCAACTCCCCGGCTGAATCCATGCAGATTGGGCGAACTCGGATCTCGTTGGAGGAGCGACAGCGGCGGGTTCAGGCTGCCGCGTGCCTCTACTGTGGACAGATCGGACATCATTGCCTTCAGTGCCCATTAAAAGCAAGGCCCCCCAGTGAACCTATGCACACTGGAGGGGGGCTTCCCAAGCACAGTTGCCTAGAGAACGCTCACTTATGCCTGTAGTACTCCTCTGGGAGAACCAGTCTTGTGTTCTTCACGCCCTCGTTGATTCTGGTTTGGATCAAAATTTAATTTCTGCTACGATGGTTAAGGAACTGCATGCACCAACCCTTCCCCTGGAACCACCACCGTCAGTACGAGCCCTCGATGGAACGCTTCTTCCACCAATTACGCGGCAAACCGCTCCAGTCAACCTGCGCACTTCTGGGAGCCATTTGGAGGAGATATCGTTTTGGTCATGCAGAGAGCTCAATCCCAGCGGTTCTTGGACGTCTGTGGCTCATCCAACATAACCCACAGATTGACTGGTGGAACAATGCCATTCTCGGATGGAGTTCCCTCTGCCTGGCTTCTTGCCTCAAGTCTGCGCTCTGTCCTGCTCTAGTAATAACCTCCTCTGAGGAATTTCCTGATCTTTCTGCAGTCCCACATGATTAAGCTGATCTCAGGACTGTGTTCAGTAAGTCCCGGGCTACCTCTATCCCACCCCACTGACCCTATGATTGTGAAATTGACCTTATCCCGGGCACGGCTCCACCCAGGGGACGCCTCTACTCACTTTCTCAACACGAAAGGCAGCTGATATCATCAGACCATCATCATCACCTGCTGGGGCTGGCTTTTTCTTTGTGGCCAAAAAAGACGGGCTATCCTCTGCCACTGATGTCCACAGCCTTTGACCTCTTACAGGGGGTTCAAGTCTTCACCAAGTTGGACCTCCGGAGCACCTACCACCTAGTTAGGATCAGAGAGGGACAGCCATCGGCCTCTCCCCCTTTCAGTGCTGCCTAGGATACCAGCCTCCCCTGTTCCCTTCACAGGAGGAGATCGTTGATGGATCTTCGGATATCGACCCTCGCATGGTAAAAACATTCTTCTAGCCCTTTGCTTCTCCTTCCTTGCAAGTCAGCTTTTTCTGCGGCATGAGCATTTCTGTGGCATGAGCATTTCTGTGGCACGAGCACTTTCGTGTTTACGGATCTCTGGGAGGACGTTTGCGCAGCGGACCGACTTCTGTCATCACAGAGGATATCAGCCGCTACATTACACCCTTCAACCACTGCATGCCATGCGGATTAACAGCGAAAAATTGCTCGCAAGAGCAATTTTTTTTCCACACTCTCTCAGTCACCAAGCACACACACTCACTGCTCCTGCTGTGCCTGTTCATCCAATTTTAATCAAAATTATTAATAATTTTATGGGCTAAAATAATTAAAATTAACATAACATAAGATTTGGAGACCAAAACTGTTTTGGCATTTTCACCTTGGCCTCATTTGTCAGAACCAGAGGTTGGCATTATACCTTGGTATAATGCCAAGAATAAGAATGTACCCACAGTGAAGTATGGAGCATGGAAGCATGGAGAATGGAATGGCACTGCTTCTCCAAAAACAGAATTGGGGCATTACATGGCTGTAACAGTTCTTGGGATGTTTGGGCAATAAAGGAATGGAAGCATGGTGAGTGTAGTATTTTCTATTTTGGTACCCTTTGTGCAACACATACACATACACTGCTCAGTGTGCTGGTACTCAGCCACAGGACACACACTGTCTGCCAGCACACACACACACACACACACACACACACACACACACACAATCCCATACATAAATATAATTGCATAATGAGCCACAGGTGGAAAGCAGTTTGTGCTGCAGGTGATGCTTGATCATGCTCCTATTGCCACATATTTAGGGCTTGATATTGATCCAGTTGGACACCACCCAGTGCATCTAAAAACGATTGAATATCATGGAAATTGTATTGCAGATTCATCCCACATAAAGTAAAATATTTAAAGCCTTTTTTTTTTAATTTTTTTTTATTTTGATAATTATGGCTTACTGTCCAGTGCTCCTCACTGTGCCTGTCTGCCCAGGCCTCATCATCGATTACAGTACATACCTGCTCTTTTTTAATGCCTTGCCACCTGCTCTACTACATTTGTCTGATGATGCTACACAAACATTGGCTCTACTGATTCTATGGATTGCAATTATTGCACATTTAAAGGAATCCGCCTGCCAATAAAGAATCAATGGGCCACTCTCCCTGCATGACTGGATGGTTCTTGTCAAGAAAATCAAAATAAATGCATTGTATAGACCCCAAAGTGTCTTGGCCTACTGGGATAATGCCTGGTATGCCATCTTACCAATCCAGCCCCTCACAAATCCCTGTCACTTGTCTTGTGCTGTCTGGCTTGTAACTGACTCCCACAGCCATCTGTGTACCCAGCCTGTGAAGCACCTTAAACATAAATGGCTGAAGCTTCAATTGCTATAAGTGATTGGCATCATTCATGCAGTGGAGCCACGAGGCATGGCATAATCTGAACAGAGGGTGAAAGGGCACCCCAGCAGGTAGTATGGGAAAGAGAGAACACTTCATGGCCAGACAGTCCTTCTTTATTGTTCTGGTCTCACAGAAAGTTTTGCGGACAACAAATTGGAAATGTCACAGATTGGTGTAATCCAAGCAGTGTACAAAAGGCCATTTTTGTAAGACATTTAAGTCAAGGGAATCTGACAATCTGACCCATGTTGAGAAAAACATATTTATGCTTAAATGAGCAGTTAACCAATATCGGGCATTGGGTATGTTTTAAGCCTAGACTTTCCCATAGTCCACACAATTCCAAACTCACCAATCAGAATTGGATGCCAAGACCATTGGGCCACTCTAATCACTATTGGCCCCATAGTGAGCAATGCCATGAGCTCTTTGTGAGCCATGATTGGGCTGTGCTTTACTTTCAGTCCTATTTCCACCCTTTTGGGAGCGACTTTGCCAGAGATAAAACACACTTAATATCTCTATAGTTTCAGGAGGCTGAGGTGGTAAATCTGTAGTGAATCACAATTTGACTAACTTCCCTGATCTGCTCTGTGACCTCAAAGGGTCCTTGACAAGTAATTAAAAGGGTCCTTGGTAAGTAATTAAGACCTTGACATAGGTAGTAATATGAGCACATTATCTCCCACAGCAAATTCACACTGCAAATGCACACCACTTTTATACAGCTGAGATTGCCATTCTTGTAGCAAATATGCCTGTATTAATTGATTCAGTTTGTGGAGTTTTCCTCTCAGGTCAAGAATGTACTAAATTTTATTCTTACCCCAAAAACTGTTCCTACAATGCCCTGTGGCTTGCATTTGCACAATATTTTAAAATGTCAGAACCCAGTAGAGGCTTGTGGGACCTATTGTACTGCAAATAACAGGGGCTCGAGCAATTCATCTGAATTATGAGTGTTGTTGTGAACAAACTTACGAATCATATTTTTAAGCAGCCATTTGTGGGTGGTAAATGCAGAGAGGCATAGAAAGGAGACCGGAGTTTGAGAAAAAGATTAACAACACTTTGAAACTAGTGTGTGTGTGTGTGTGTGTGTGTGTGTGTGTGTAACTGTTTAAGATAAAAAGTTTCATAAAGCAATTATTACCAAATAACAAAGAAAAATTCAACACTTGGCATCACTCTGGTACAGAAACTTAAGAAGAACAAAACAGATAAGCTGTCACTGAGTCGTGAAAAATTTGCTGACCTCCTCAAAACCGTTGTGGGCATCCACCTGAGCCAATACAAAGAGCTATTCCAGTTGCATGCTCAGCAACAGGAACAGTGCTGGAACAGTGCAGGAACAAGCAGAAGAATGATAGGTGCTGCAGTTGTATGGTTTTGGTGTCTGCAAGATGACCCTGAGGCCTTCACTCTGATTGTCAAGCATGCAGCAATAATGTGGGGCTAACCAGAGACTGAGCTGGTTCCACTGCTACTTGGTGAAGCACAACTTACTGCCCAACAGCTGCCTGTAGACATGCTTAACTGAAAAATGCATTGTTGCAAGTTGGACACACCAGAGCAACAGCTGGTTTTATTCTGTGTTTAGATCTTTAGCTAGTACCATCAGCCCTTCCTGTTTGTGCAGCATCATTGGGAGGTCTTACATTGATTGCTGTTGGTGGGCCAGTTTGATGGTATTGCAGGGAACTATTGCATTTCCAGAATCAGTGTAGCATGATAGTTTTGTGGAACTAGTTTAGGTTCCTCATATGCCCCAGGGCATCCTTTTCAGTTAAGGATGTACTGCATCCCAATAAGTATTTAAGTGGATACTCAGACTTAGATCCATCAAAGCATCATGGAAGGCAGGGGATTTAGTACAAAGCAAATGGTAAATATGTGGTCTGCACATTGATGTTCACAGTTGTCCCTTGGTACTTATTGTCTTTAATTTTGGGGGGCAAATGCATAGAGAAGAGATGGCAATTAGTCTGCACATCCCCAATCACTAATTCTATGGACTGATTGGCTGGGGTTTACTATATTAGTCAAGGCATGGCTGTGAATGAGGCCTGTAATAGTAGTGGGTGGGTTGTGGGGAAGCCAATATTGGCTGAAGAGGTGATGCCAGGGTAATCAATGACAAGTAGCCTCAGACAATGTGGGGTCTTCAGCCTTACTCATTTAGCAGGGGTAGCTCAGTGGTTAAGGCATTCGACAATAGTCTAGAATGTCCCAGGTTCAAACCACACCACCACCACGTTGCCCCTGTTGAGCTCCTGAGCAAGGCCCTTAACCCTCAGATGTATAATCAGATAAAAATGTAAGTAACTCTGGATAAGGGCATCTGCCAAATGCTTGAATGTTAGGATGCTCAATCAGTAACTTGCAATTCACTTTTCCTCAACACTGTACCCTTGACTCATAAAAAAAAGCCTTTTCAATACCATTTAGTTTATACCAGTTTGTCAGCCTTATAGTCAGTTTGTTAAGGGTCCCTTCAATTTTTCAATTACTCATGAACAGAATCCTGCCCCAGATTACATCATCATTTATAATATTTGATGCAGCAGCACCTACAGAATTAAGGTGATGTTCTGAAATCCTTGAGACAGGTGGAGTCCATGTCCCAAGTTTACAACTGGGTAGGTGGCGATATGTTATCTGGACTTCCACTTTGGTCATGGATAGAGGGCTCCCAAATTGATAAGGCTGTGGATTGTGCAAAACCCCAAACCTTGATGGCTGTCATTGTAGGTGTGTGCCTAACTATTTGGATATTACCAGCCTGCTTAATTTTTTTTTGGTTAAAGCGGCACTTTGCGTGGGGGTGGGGTGGGGTGGGGTGGTAGGGGTCATTCTTTTAATCACCTGTTTTCTCTTTCCCCTTTGTTTTGCAGATAAACTCCTGGGACTGGAGCTTAGGGGCAGTGTTGTTCCAGGTGGTGGAATTTAAATTTGTAGCTGCAAACTGTGTAAAAAACCAATGTTGGCTAAATGGTAGACTATGGTCTGCTGTTCAATCAGTCAGTGGCTTAATGATCACTGATAGTCACCATTTGATTGATATGTGGTTGCCACACTCGGGCCAGACTCCAACAACGCCCACAATTTCCGGAATACTAATCACCGCCACATGAGGTCAATCTACACACACCCATAAGAAACACACACTTCACAGCACTCAGTGTCCGGGCTCGTACTCGAGAAAGTGGACTCACTTCCCAAGTTTGTGAGTAAGAAAAAAATTACTTACCTAACTACTTACCTGTTCTCCTTGTGTTCCCAAGCAGCCCCTCTCTTTTGTCCTCACCTCTGGGAATTCATGGTATCTGCCGATTGCGGACTCAAGACATCTTCCATGGCAACTCCTCCCCTCTCGCGGTTTCCACACAAACACAGAGAAGGGAGAAGATCAGTCACAGCCGCTCACTCCGTGGAAGTAACTTGTGATCAGCAGTCTTACCTAACAAAGCTTTAGCGTTCTTGCATATTGCTGTTACATTCCCTGGTTGTCAGTAAACAGTACTCATCAATTTACTTACCTACCTGTGTGAGTCCGCCTCTGTTACAGAAGCCCGGACCTAACAAAACTAAAGGATGAGTGAATCAGATCCCATTCACGCACTGGTTGAGCAGTTACGCCGGGTATTTACAACAACACCACCACCATCGCAGAGCGCACTCCCGGGCACCTCCAGTTCTTCCTCGGCACAACCGGTATCCAGCCCCATGGCGCGACCAGTGCCCTTCTCTGGCTCGGCAGGGAATTGCAAGGTATTTCTGCTTCAATGCTCTCTTACATTTGCTATGCAACCTTCCAGTTACCCAACCGAGCAGGCAAAGATCGCATGCATAATCTCCCTTCTGTCTGGACAAGCCTTGCAGTGGGTGGAGTCGATCTGGTCACAAACAGGACCACTGACTACTTCCTATGATCTTTTTGTGTCACATTTCCTAGAGGTGTTTGAACAAACAGATAGCGAAGGGTCGGCAGGGGAACAGCTCTACCACCTAAAACGAGGAAACCAATCTGTACAAGATTATGTGCTACGTTTCCACACATTAGCTGCCACGAGTGGATGGAATGAGCAGGCACTCCTTACAACTTATCGGGGGCTGGAACCAAACCTGCAGCTCATGCTAGCTACCCACGACGATTCCATGGGATTAGAACAGTTCATGCAACTCTCCATATGCTGTGCTGCATGTCTCGCTTTCTGTCGCCACAATGTAGGAAACCCTACCAACCTCCTACTCAATCAACCGCCAACATTCGGAGTCCCCGAACCAGAAGTGGAACTCATGCTGCTGGACAGGGGTAGGGTACCAATGGCCGAATGACAGCCTGTACTGTGGTAATGCGGGACACCTCAGGTGTGAGTGTTCCATTCGTCGCCCCTGTCCGATGGTGAGTGCTTTGTCTACTCATATAGAAAGATTACAACCCCTCACCACAAATGTAATCCTTATGGCCTCCCTCGCTACCGTTTCAGTGGCAGCTGTCCTCGACTTTGGGTCAGTCGGAAACTTCATCTCTGGAAAACTGTGTCGACATCTCCGGGTCAAAACCACCCCCACGGAAAGGATATTCCAGGTACAATCAATAACCGGAAAACCCCTATCCAGAAAATCTGTGCGTTTATCTGCTGGACCAGTTACCCTACAGGTGGGGCTTCTTCATCAAGAGGAAACCACCTTCCTGGTTTTGGAGGAATCCACAGCCGAGGTGGTTTTAGAACTCACCTTTTTAGTGAAGCACGATCCAACCCTGTCCTGGACTACAGGGGAAGTCCTCAAGTGGAAGTCCTCAAGCACCTCTGGTGCTTACCAGAATGCTTTTCTATGTTACCTTTAAATCCCCAGATCTTAAGTCTGCAGTCCACCTCGATAGAACGAAAAACAGTCAGTGGAAGTTCCCCCTCAGTACTCCGCCTTCACTGACGTTTTCTGTCCCAAAAAGGCAACCCAACTGCCAACACATTGCCGCTGGGACCGCGCAATTGACCGGCTTCAAGGAGAGCCAATGCCCCACAGTCGCATTTACCAATTTTCCAGAAAGACCATGGAGCAGTATATTGCGGAGGCTCTCAAACAGGGTTACATCCATCCGGCCACTTCCCTGGTGGCATCTAGTTTTTTTTTTGGCCCAAAAAAATGGTTGACTACGGCCGTGTATTGATTTTCCCACCCTCAACAAAGCCAATGTAAAGTTTCGCTATCCGTTGCCCCTGGTTCCAGTGGCCTTAGAATGTCTCAGAGAGGCCACTATCTTTACAAAGCTGTATCTCCATAGCGCATACAACTTGATCCGTATCAGAAGGGGAGATGAATGGAAAACAGCTTTTGTGACACCTACGGGACATCATGAGTACTTGGTGATGCCCTACGGCCTTATTCCAAAATTTCATGCATGAGATCCTCTGAGATTTTCTACACTAGTTCGTCATAATCTACATAGATGATATTCTTATATATTCCAAAACCGAATCTGAACACCGACAACACGTCAGGAGGGTACTCCAACGGCTACGAGAATTCCAGCTCTTCCTAAAGGCTGAAAAATGTGCCTTCCACCAGGAATCAATCAAATTCCTCCAGTACATCATAGACCAAAACGGAGTAAGGATGGATAAAGAGAAAGTATCCACCATTTCCACCTGGCCTGAGCCAACGACCATCAAAGAGTTACAGCGGTTCCTAGGTTTTGCTAATTTCTACAGCCGGTTTATTGAGAATTATAGTATTATTGTAAGTCCATTAACTTCCTTACCCCGAGGCCAGCCCAGATCGTTGAGATGGAATCTGGAAGCCCACTCGGCTTTTCACCGACTAAAAACAACTTTTGTTTCAGTCCCTATGCTTGCACACCCAAACCCAGAGCTTTCGTTTGTGGTAAAAAGGGATGCCGATTGATTCCTCTTCGAGGCTTACAAACCACAATGGAGACAGCAGAACTCCTCTTCAACAAGGTTTTCTGTTATTTTGGAATTCTGGAGGACATCGTCTTGGATCGAGGGCCCCAGTTTATATCGCACGTCCTAGAGCAGATAAATCCGGTAACATATAAACTTCAATTACCTACATTTCTTCCACAGAGCCAGGCCCAGAAGAGGAAATGTCCCCTCCGATCATTGTGGACGAAGGGACCACCTATCAGGTTCGAGACATCTTGAATTATTGCTGCCGTGTTGGTTGCCTGGATTATCTGGTGGACAGAGAGGGTTATGGTCCGAAGGAAAGATCTTGGTCCGAAGGAAAGATCTTGGGTACCTTCGAGATGATATCCTTGACCCCGCATTACTAGAGGAGTTTCACCACGCTCACCCAGATCATCCAGCACCCAGAGGACGAGGCAGACCACCACGATGGCAGAGAGGTCGACCCTCAGGAGCGGGTCTTGGTGGGGGGAGGGGGGTAATATCACAGTCAGGCCAGGCTCTGAGCCAAGCTAGAAACAACGCCCACAAACTCCGGAATATTAATTAACGAAACCTGAGGTCAATCTACACACACCCATAAGAAACACACACCTCACAGCACTCAGCGTCCGTGCTCATACTCGAGAAAGAGGAGTAACTTCCCCAGTTTGTGAGTAAGAACTCACTTAAGAACTACTTATTCGTTCTCCTTGTGTTCCCAAGCAGCTTTTGTCCTCACCTGCGGGAATTCATGGTATCTGCTGATCACGTATTCAGGACATCTTCCAAGGCAACTCCTCGCCCCCCGCGGTTTCCACACAAACACAGAGAAGGGAGAAGATCAGTTACAACCGCTCACTCCATAAAAGTAACTTGTGATCAGCAGTCTTACCTAACAAAGCTTTAGCGTACTTGCATATTGCCGTTACATTCCAATAAACAGTACTCATTCTTTTACTTACCTACATGTGTGAGTCTGCCTCTGTTACAGTGGCAGCAATTGACATTAGAATTTGCAGAATTTTAATTGTCAAAATCAACCATTATCTGTTTGTGTGATTTAAGGAATGAATAAGCATATATTTGAACATACTAATTGTGCATATTTTAAATGAAAATTAATCAGTACATGTGTGTAGTGTGACCTTGCAATTATACTAACATATTATTTAAAATGATGAAATTGAATGATAACCTCAATTGGCACAATGGCTTAATGGTTAGCATTGTTACATCACAGGCAAGACCACCTTATTATGTTTAAACATAAGAAAAACATTCACAGAAGCAGAAAAGCATTGAGAGGAAGCTAAACCCAGCTTTAGAAGACAGGAAATTTGAGGCCGTGTCTGTATATGCACACATATTCAGAAGCAAGAAGAAAGGGGGAAATAGGTTATTAACAGCAACATTTATTGTAAATACTGCATTAAACTTCATTACATGAGAGTGCACATGTGCAAAATGATATTCAGGTGATTCTTACTGGCCTGGTAGGACAGAACTATATTTAATTTTATGTGTTACATAACTGTTCAAATAATCAGTGTTTCAGTTATTGTGAGTTACTGTATCTAGGCAGCATGGTGTAGAGGCATCTTTTGGCTGAAGTTTTGGTGTGCATGGCTACAGTTGACTATTACTTCATATAATAATAATAACTGGCAAGGTAGTGCCTGATACAATCTTCTCAATTAATACAGTATGTGTGAAAACTACAAAGATGATTACATAAGGGATATTACATATTACATATTCACACACACACACACACACACACACACACACACACACACACACACACACACACACACACATATAGTATATGTGTGTGTATATGTAAATGTCAAATGTTTGTATATGTTTACCCTTCAACCGTTGTTATTTATGCCCTTCTGCGTGCGGGCAGAGTGGTCGACCATGGAGATGCTGGGCTTTTCCACTGTGAAGACTGTTGCTTTGTCTCAGGGCCATACCCATACTCCCAGGTTTCGCCACTGGTAAGGATCCTCAAAATGAAGGATAGAGTTCTTGGCAGACATCAATGTGATGTTTCTTCTGCTCCTGGGTCAGATGCCTGGGGCTAAACTTGGTTATAAAATGGTTTAAAAATTTTCAGGGGTTGAGCTCATCGAATGTCCTCCTGATCTCTTGTAGTTTTTCAGTGATGTTCCTCAGCTGTTGAAGCACTCAGAACACTCAGAAGCACTCAGAACATCTTGAACGACTCATCGCCATAAATATACTGTACTATACGACTATACTGTACTATAACCAAATCACATCAAACGTCTCTGTGTCAGATTTGCCCAGTTTTACATTCGTTCTTTGCTGTAACTTGCTGTTGATGATGAAATAGCAGACATAGTAATGCACATAGTCAGAATAGCACCAGTTGCACAGCTCCGAATGTACACATCTATCTTCAGTGGCACACTAAATTTTAAAGGTTGGTGCCCCCGTTGAATGTCTCGAAACGTTTTGATACCCCCACTAATGATCCCATACAGTATGTGATATTGAGGTGTGTCTGCTACTTATAACCTATAAATCCTTTAGAACGGCTCTAATCTAAGGTGCTGAAAATTGGTGATTCTGAGGCTGGTAACTCTAAATTAACTTCTCCACTGCAGCAGACATGAGTTTTGGTCTTGCCTTCTTGGGATGGTCTGAATAAGAGCCAGTTTCATCATGGTGCTTGATGGGCCTTGCTTTGATAATCCTCTTCGTACTGTAACTATTCCAGAACAGCTGACCTTATGTTTTAAAATACCAGTTGGCTGTGGTTGTTGTTGTTACTTAATCATCCTAAGCACACTACCAGTCAAAAATTTTGGACACACCTTCTTATTCAATGCTTTTTCTTAATTTCCTTTTTTCAACATTGTATATCAATAGTGAAGACATTGACATTATGACAGAACAAATATGGAATTATGTAGTCATGTAATTTGTACAATAACAGAGGATATGTTTTATATTTTCATTGATTCTTCAAAATAACCACCCTTTGCTTTGATGACAGCTTTTAATTAATTGTTGGTTGCTTTTCCTTCAGCTCATCTCAATCCATGTCATATGGTATGGGATTGGGTGATTGTGGAGCCCAGGTAATCTGATGCTGCACTCCATCACACTCTTTCTTGAAAAAAAAAAAAAAACTTTTACATAACATAGAGGTGGTGCTTTTACATAACATAATCGCAATAAGTACAAACCAGATGGGGTGGCATGTTCCTACAAAATGCTGTGGTAGCCATGTTTGGTTAAGTTTGCCCTCATTTTTGACTAAGTCAGCAACAGCAGCAAAGCACTCCCACAGCACCACACCTCTCACATATTTAGGAACCCTCTGTTCACCATCTCTAACAAAGTTATGGCTGTTAGAATCCAAAATCTCAAAAATAGATTTATCAGACCAAAGGATAGTTTTCCACATGTCTAATGTCCATTCCTTATGTTTCTTTGACCAAGCAAGCCTCTTCTGCTTGTTGCTTTACTTTCGAAGTAATGGTTTCCTTGCTGCAATTTGACCAAGAAGTTCTGACTCATATAGTCTTATTTGAACAGTGTATGTTTATGCATTTACATGGGCTATAATGTGAGGTGCTGTAAATCAGCTTTTTTTTAAGGCTGGTCACTGCAGCATAGGTAGCTCCTCATCTTCTTTTCATTGCATGCTCTTTTCATGGCATGCTCCTCATAAGAACATTTGATGGTTTTGGTGACTGCACTTGGGGATACATTCGAAGTTCTTGAAATTTTTCAGATTGACTGACCTTCATTTCTCGAAGTAACTGTATGATGTTTTTTTTCTCTGTACTTAACAGAATGTTTCTTGCCATAATATGGATTTGTACAATAGTTGTAGTAGCACTAATAGGGTTATTGACTCTGTACCCACGCTTCATCTGCACAAGACAACTGATGGTCTAAAGCACATCAAGAACGCAAGAAATGCCACAAATTAACTCTTGACAAGGCACACCTGTGAACTGAAAACCATTCCAGGTGACTACCATGAATCTGATGAGAGAATGCCATGTATGGGCCAAGCTTTCAATAAAGACTTCAGCATTGTTTTTCAACGTAGAAAGAAATAAAAAGCAGGGGATCCATGTGAAAATTTAATACGAATTGCAAGAAGAAAAAAAATACAAATTCACTTGACATTGTGCTGCCCACATTTATGACAATATACCGTATGTTGCGGGAAAGTAAAATATATAAAGTATACACTGATCAGCCATAACAATAACACCACCACCACCACCACCACCAGGTGAAATTAATAACATTAATTATCAATTATATACCAATAACTGGTGACTAGATCGTAGGCACCCAAGGCTTATCTATGCCTATGGGGACCAAAGGCTATCTGGTTAAATCTCTCAGCAAAGTTAATATAGCACAAACTGCTGGCAAAAGTTAATGCTGGCTATGATAGAAAGCTATCAGAACACTCTGTAACTCACAGCATGCTGTGTATGGGGCTTGCAGGCAAGTTCAAGGTTAGGTTCCCCAGATTAGATTGTGAATCCTTGGAATATGCTGTACAAACAAGTCTTATCCATGAATGCCCCACCTTGCAACTTACACCACTTAAAAGATCTGCTGCTAACACCATGGTGCCAGACACCACAACACACTCTAACACACCCTGCAATGCCACACCCCAAGGGTCCAGAGCGATCCAATACTATTATCACTGGTTCTAATTAGTGTTATCCAAAATATGGACTGCCAATTAAACCTCATTTCAGAAATAAAGTTGAATATTTGGTATACTGTATAAGGATATAAAGGCCAAAAAAGCTGGAGAAAAGATCAGTCCAGAGCTAAGTGTCCTGAAGCCTAAGTTATTGCATGAGGCAATTTATTATTATTATTATTATTATTATTATTATTATTATTATTATTATTATTATCTGTTAATCTTTATTCCATAAAATATAGCATGCTACTTTAGAATCTTTTGTTGTAAAATACAATTGTTGTATTTTTGAGCAAACCAATTTGTGAAGTCTTTAATAAGGTTCTGCACAATCAAGCTTATTGATGAACTTTAACACATTATTTTGCTCAAATAAAAAATAAATGTTATGTATTTCAATGCATCCTACAGTCACTATGCAGGATTATCACTCCCAATGTTTGAAAATCCATAAATTACAGCACTGCCTCTAAAGGCAGGGTTCAAAAACTTGATGAGCAGACAACTATAAATGTTATGAATGACATTTAAAAAAAATAAAGAAATCCGGAGAGGACGGAGGTTAAATTTCAATGTTTTTTTTTATTATTTTTTTAGTAGTAACAGATGTATGCTTAACATAAGTGAGGAAAATAGTTTTGACACTAAATGACTGTTTGCTCAGTGATAAGGAAGTTCAGGAATGTCAACAGATAAGTGTCACCATGGTCTTTAAAGAGGTTACTTCAGAAAGTATTTACCTGCCAGGCTGGTGTGAGGTACTTTGGCTTGGAAAGAGATGGAGCATGAGACAAATCTATGAATTTCTTGAAAATCTTGAAGCATATGAGGTCAGAATTTTTCTTGCAGTGGTTTGTGCATTATGTTTGAGAGTGAAATCAAAGTGAGCAATAAACAGGGCCAAGTGTACCTGATAGGAAATTAGTTTAATGAATGGAAGAAGGGCACCTCTGACCAGTGATGCTATCCCTCTAGAGCTACTTTTACCACTAGGAGCTCCTTGTTACAAAAATCATGGTTCCTCTATGGGGGTGACATCATCCTTAAAACATAGGCCTCTTGGTGGATTTTGATCTTTTCTCCAAACCACTTTGAAAGAACAATCTTGACATACTGTAAGTTTCAACTTCCACTATGAATGGTTTAGTGGGTTTGGGGCGTTTCAATGTCGGTGATGTGGTGAAGGCATCTTTGAGTCTCATGAATTTTTGCTTTGCTCTGGGGTTTGGCTGTTTTGCTCTCTTTTAGAGTTCTTGGTGGAGATGCTATAAATATAAAGCCTCTGGTGAAGCATCATTAGAAGTTGACAAAGCCCAGGAAATGTTGCAAGTTCTTTAATGTGGTGGGCATGTTAGTTTGTGACTGATGATACATTTTCCTGGTCCCTGAGCACCCCTCTGGCCTATGATATGCCCCAGGAAAGCCACTTTGTGCACATGAAAATTACACTTCTCTCATCAGTGGTTTTTCAGGAGCTGAGACAGTACCTTCTTGATGTGCCGAATGTGTGTGACCTTGTCAGGGCAGTATATCAAATCTCACTCATGTTAGCGATGATAAACTTTCTTAACATATGTAGTAAGACAACTATATAAATAAATAAAAGGTTTAGGTTGTACATTGGTCAGACATAGCTCTTTCAATGATATCTCAGAAAAAGTTCTGTCTGTATGTTTGGAAGTCTTTATATCTGTATGTCAGTATGTCTGTTCAGCTATATTACGCCATAGCATCCATCTAATGTTTTTCCTTTTCTTTTTTCTTTTTATCTTATTTTCCCAACCCAACAAAGTAGGAAATGTCAAAATTCTGATGCTGATGATGTTTGCCCCTCCCCCCATGTCGTGTGAATTATCAGTAGTTCTTGCACTACTAAAGTTATGGTTATGTTAGATTAGTGCCCTAAAGCTTTTTGAAGATTGTAAAATTGCATGTTATGGTGACTAAAATATCATCCAAAACACCCAAAATATATATATGTTATATACAGCTAAAACAGCCTGGGGTCAAATTGACCCCAAAGAACACTGAATGCATACAACATGTGTACAGGACATTAAAAACATATAATCATGGTAAATTTACGTTTACCCAGTTATCCCAATTAAATTAGGAAAAGTCACTGAATATGAAGCAAAAAAATTCTCAATCATTTATTTTGAGATTATTTTGAAAGATAATAGGAGGGTTAAGACAAAACTTCATCTTTACCTGATCTACTTTTTCGATATCTCCTCTGTGATTACCAAACGGGAGTGTGTGATATACTCTACCTTACAAAATTTAATTTCTTGCATTAATAGGTTAGGCAGAGAGTTCTGCCGTACAGTAATACAGGTAGACATGTACATGGGCTTTAACCTGAAATAATAATATTACTGTTTACATTTTTTTTCCCCACAGAAAAGAAAGATGTAGTGGCTTCAGGAGAGATAGAATAGTGTCCTATACTGTAGGTACCCTGTTAAACAGACTTGTCTATGTATTCTTCCATGGATTGTGTTAATTTGAGGGATAAGGAGGAAATGTAGCTGAGAGGGGTATAGCTCCCACGAGTATATCGATTGTGCAGCTGTGAAGGCAGTGTGGTGGGAGCCACTTTCCCTGGACCTCACAAACCTCTTGGTACTCTGGAGGAATTTCCATGTCAATGTGGGTCTCTGGGCATTTGGTAGTGGCTGTGGTAAAAAGGAACTTTGTAGCAGTGGATCAAGCATGTCATTTTTCTCAATTTGGGGGTCAGGGATTTGCATCTACAGGAAGGCCAGAACCAACGACAGGCAATTTGGTCATGATGATGTCAAGGAGAAAGATGCATGGCGGTGATCTGTTTGTTGATGAGTTTGGTACAGTGGCTGACGGATCCAATCAACCTATTATGCAACTGTTTCACATACTGTAGATATTGTGTACCAATTTACTGTCTAAGCTGCCATTGTTAGTGATATACTATATGTGATGTCAGGCCTACTGAGCAGCTATATCAGACATAGCCATACAGTATACAGTACATACTCAGGACTGAATAGATTTATTCCTGTTTCCTGTTTATGAGCAGTATCACAACCTTGAACATGATCGTTATCATCACTGATAAAGTCTTGGCTGCACTGCTATAGCATTTCAGTGGCTTTTTCAGTGTTGAAAAATTACACTGATACCCTGTCCTGTAAACAGCTGGCCCAGTTTACCAAAACCTTATAAGAATGTCACCTGGCAAGGATGTTTGTTTTGTACAAGTATTTGTTTCCAGCCATGAAAACAAACCAAAATATCTCCTCTTCCCAACAACTTCCTTAAGATAAAAAAGTGCCTTGTGGCCGGTGAGCTTGTCAAGCATTGACAGCTCTTGTAGCTCGGTTCCTGTGGGATTGGCCATTACTGCCTGAAGGCACAGTGGTCATACAGACTCGAGACAGAGCTTTTTGAGTTTGCTACTTTAGCTTTCTTTTGTGTTGTGAGAATAAAGAAAACCCTCAAACAACTATTTTATTTCCCACAGGAAAAACTGAAGTTAGATAGGCTCAGATACAAAGCTTTGACAACAAAATAATATCATCAACAGACCACAGTACTGCCTTATTATTACAATAAGAATAGTAATATTAGGAAGAAACAAATCTCAATGTCTTATTAACAACAGACCAACATAACAGACACACAATCAGAAGTAATTAAAGTAGCAAACCACATAACAGAAACATATGAAAAATGAGCGTAGGGTGGGGACAGCCCTGTCTGGTAAAACCTAATTTTGTAGGAATTATTTCATGAAAAAACATGAATGGTGCGTACACACTCATGTTATAATCAGTCACAGGTGTGTGAAGTCAGAGGTGTTAACTCAGGGGGCCTAGGAACTCCAGCCTTAGGGGAGGTCTAGTACACACACACACACTCGCTCTCTCACTCTCTCTCTCACACACACAGAAAGAAAGGGAGAAAGAGCAATCATAAGTAACCCATGAAAAGGCATTCAAACATGATTATTTAAATTAAGTTTAGGCTTGTATTCCCCTAGATAGATTGAACAGAGGAAGGTAACAGGGAATAAATGTCACTATATTGTATAGCTAAAACAACAAACTAAACAAAATTAACTCAAAATTAACTTAGCTGGCCGAAACCTTTTTTTTTTTTTTTCTTTTAAAAAACTTCCTCTGCAAATGGACTAAATCAGTGAGGACGGAAACAGAAAAAAACAGGGTTATCTGCATCTTTTTAGGATTTACATGCACAGTCAAAGTGTGACAGAGAACCTTTGGGCGTCTGTTTTGAGGATGTTGAGCTAATGCTAGTTGGATAAATATACTGAATTGTTGCTACATGGATGATACACACCATCGAAAGTACAGTACGCTGAAACAGGGTCCTGAAAAGGCACCAATTTTTTTTCACTGAAAAATCATATTGTTTTGTAGGGTTGGGTACCGAAACCCGGTGCCAATACGGCACTGGTACCTATATAACCGGTATGTACTGGACCGAAACAAAACGCGAATTTCAGTGCCTCATTTCAGTTCCACTTAAATGCATGTCCACATTAAACTGTCGATTAATATATTTGTTCTCTGGGGCTATGAGGATGACACAGTTGTAATAAGCATTAGATTCATCAACACACATGATCGCTAGTAACATTTAAATACTGCATTCATGGGGTGTCAGAAATGATCGGAAAAATAAATAATTTCTTTAATAAGAAAAATCTTGAGGACTTCGGAAAGCTTTGATAATACAAATCCAAAACATTGTTTCAGTAATGCTACTGTCCATTTTATTTTTGTAGATTAAAAGTTTATTAGATTAGATAAAAAAATTTAAAAATTAGGAAATGAGACCATCCGAGATGTGTGAGAACGCATCTTGCGTTATACTTGCTCTGATGGCAGCAGGTGATCTACCGCTATCTTAACTTACTAAACTAACTTTCATTAAAATGCCTAAAACTAAACGGTTGAAAGTGTGGCTATATTTCACAAGAAAGGACTCAGACACCGCGACGTGCAACAAATATTTTACAGCAGTTGTGTGTAAAGGGGGAAACACGTCAAATCTAATTAAACATTTGAGGGCACACGGAATAAACTTAAAAGCAGAGGGATGCGCCATGTTTGACAGCTTACAGACAACAGCTATTGGTGTGGATGACCCCAGCCCCAGTCATACCAACCGTAGCAAAAAGTTCACAGATTATGATGACGTATTGTAAAATACTAATGTAACATGGATTCTGTTTATAATTATGGCTTTCCAGCTAGTACTTAAACTTTTAATATATTGTTCAGTTTGAAGCATTTAATTTTTTGTGCACCGGTATCGAAAAAACCCCAAACAATACCCAACCCTATTGTTTTAATGAGGTATTGGGAATGTCTTTGTGCCTGAACTACTATAACTTCAGATACTGTAACTTGATGTTCCTTACTAATGTGTGTAACTACAAAAATATCCATGAAGCAACAAATATAGTATATTTTAAAAGGGTTTGTGGGAAAAATGATTGTCAGGTTTAATAATAAAACGAGAGTGCAGGGGAGACAGTAATTCCTTTTTGTAATAAAACAACTGATGGGGAAATTTTTAAAAACTGCGTAAGTTTAAACCATAAAAAACAAAAGCATTTTTATGTCTGATATTTTGACATTTTATGACTAAAATGGACAAATTACAAATCAAAGACTCACTTTTCTGGCAAATTCAAAGTGATTACCCATCCAAAATACTTTAAATCAAACCCATAATTTAAATAAGAGGAAAAAAGAGGATGCAGAAGAAAATGGCATTCTATTTCTACATGTTGACAGAAACATGAGATTGTCAGAGAGCCCTTCACAGCAATTGAGCACCTGTTTTTGGTACACACCAGCAAACATCTGTGATTTCCTCTTAGACCATCTCTATCACGTCTCCCCACCCCCATCCTGGATAACTTTGCTTCTCCAGGGAATTCAGCGTCCTACAGCATTTCCATGGGTCCTTTTCTGTGGATTACTCCTATTCTGCACAGTGGCTGGTGGGTGCCAATGCACTGCGGCTGTGCACACAGATGGGAGCTTGGCCCTGTAATAGCTTCCATATGTTGCATCACTCCTCCATTTTTTTCCTTTTTCTTTCCAATTCTAATCTTCCCATCTCTGTTTTTCTCATTAAAGCTACTGGTCTCTGAAGGATAGTTGAATGCACCCAGATATGAAGCAGGACAGTGAAAATCACAGCTGCAATGCAGATAGTATGGAGCAAATTGCACTTTGCCTTCTTTCAACCAATTAAAATTATTGGGTTAGATATGATATACTGATTTTGATGACCTTGTTAAGATAAATGATCATTTGGTTAACACAATTCTGGACCACAAAACATGAAATTATGAAATCTATGCCTCCACAGCCTTGCAAAAATATATAATTTTGTATGCATAACTTATCTGTCATGAACACTGTGTTTTATGTCACTTCAGGGAGGTAGTAATATTGATCCATGTTTTTCTATGTTAAATAAGAGACATCAGAAAGTTGAAAAGGACTCATGGACACAGTCAGCCTGGGAGGTTCACTTGTCTGGCCTGACACATGGGTTATAATACACCACCCCTCCACCCTACCCCCTCATTATAATCCTCGAAGTCACCCTCATTAACCAGACATCCGGACTGAACCCATCTGAGTAAGGGCAGGGAGCTGGCCTGTCAGTCAACACAGACCACCTGAAAAAAGGTATCAAAGGAAATAATCCAGGAGGCCCCTGAGCTACGACAAGCCAGGGTTTTCCCCACTAATACAAATGCCTACTGCAAACACAAACTTTAACAAAGAAATCTGTGCAAAGTCATGGAAATAGCACTGAGAGGAAATAATAAAGAGCCAGAAAGCTGATGAGGTCCAGTTCATGCACATAGGTAAATTATAATTCCATAACCTTATTTACACACAATACAAGAATGCAGTGTAAACAAAATCCCTCAGGCAGATCAGCACTGTAAACCTGTAAAATTTGTTTGTATTTAAATAATTTAAGGCAAATGATTGCATCTATACTGCTATATCCTGTGAGGTACAGTGTGGCAGTCCATAGCAGGGCACGCACGCACACACACAATGGGCAATTTGGGCCAAGTAGCCTAATCTGCATGCCTTTGGACTGTGGGAGGAAACCAGAGTACCTGGAGGAAACCCACCAGCCATGGGGAGAACATGCAAACTCCATGCCCACAGACCCTGAGGTGGGAATTGATTGAAAAAATATATTTGAGTAGTAAATGTTTAATGTGCTGGTAATACCAATTTAATGTGGACTAAAATCAAGTTATTTGCTGTGAAATGAACCTCGCTGTTCACATAATCTAAATTCTTACTAATTTATAAATCTAATTAACAATGGCTATTCTTAGATGAATAAGACTTTATTTGTTACATATAACAGTGATTTATTTTTATTATTATTATTATTTTTTACAGTATCCTAGCTTGTTAAAAAGCGGTGTCAACATGATATAAGGTCCCAGGTGCAATACAGCTGGGGCATTGCTCAAGGACCTTAGTGACTGTTTGTTCTCTACTATCTATCTATAATATACATCATCAAACTTCAATTGTACAGTACCTACTGTCCTTTATTAACAAAATAAATGTTTTCTTTATTTTATTTTTATTCAAAATGGCATTACAGAAAGAAATGTCTATAATGTAAACTTTAACTAGCTCTAAAACCCCATTCAGGTCATTGGGACATAAGTTTATTTATTTATTTATTTATTTATTTTTGCTCCTTCTTTAAAAAAAAATCAACAAACAATTTGCCGTTACTTTGGCGTTAAGGGTACAAAAAAAAGTCCACAATATTTTATAATCATTTGAGAATAATTGGTCTTTTCTACACTGATTAACACATTTAACACAAACGTGAAATTATCGAAATTTAATTTCATCTAAATTATATCAGAAACTGTAGGAAAACCTTTATAACACTGTACTGATTGACATGCATAAGGTCATTTACCACAGGAAGAAGTGAAAACAACAAATAGAGTTTGGTTTCCCAAAATTATGAGGGCAGGCAATTTTTTGTAATATGGTAGAGGGAGCAACACTGTTTCTCTAGCAGAATAATGATTGCTTCCTTAGGGGAGATACAGTGCAGAGTTTTTTTTTTTCCAGAATAACATAACATTGTGATCCATTCATGCAACAATGCATCAATATTGCATTAATGAAGTATTTTACTACATCAGCTCATCTGCAGGAACTCAGTGACAACCTTGTGAGGGGATGTAAGAACATTAGAAATGACACAAGCTGTGGGCAGTCTGCTGGTTCAAAAACACAGGACCTGACAAAAGTGATTTATGACACTATTGCTGTTCCTGAGGCTGACAGAGAAGACCACAGAGCTCCAGTTTCTGATATTAAAAGTCAAAGAACCTGGTGCTTTTATAACTTTCTGTTAATATTGAGTTTCAAATCCCTAAGAAGACACCTATGTGCTGTGATCTGTGCCATATCTATATTCTGCTAGTTTTTAAAAAAGTTTTAACAGATGTCAAACACTCATCACCTTGAGTTAATTTTTTTTTGTGGAAAATTAACAGCAAGCCACTGAACACTGACCACAGAAAGTAAGGAAAGTTGGAGCAGTTTCAGATCATAGCGCTGCAATTTTGTTTACATTATGTGGCACTAGAACTCATGAATCCACCGTGCCAGATTTTTTCCTCAGAATTTTAAATGGTACTCCAGAGATAAAAAAAAGCAATATAGGGGAGGTGAGATTGTCAGTGATGATTATTGCATTTAGCCATTACAATGTCCAACAATGAAGATAAGGACAACAGCATAAGCAACTACCTTCCCTTCTGTGTTGATGGGTGCCTTGCCACATTGCTGGACTGCTGCCTATGAGACAGATGGCAAAGGAAGGTGCCTTAAGTGTTAACTTTGCTGGCTAGCGTTAAAATGTAACAGAGCATGTGCTATGGCTGTACCTCTGATGAAGTCCCATGAGTTTCTGCAAGCCATCACAAGATTAAAAGCTGTAAGCGAACAAAATATAAGGAACAGAAGAGATTGAATATTAAGCATATGCATAAATTTTTTGAAAAAAAAAAAAAAAGGCTTTTGCTTCTAAGCAGCACTGCATGAAAAACCAGAAACGGAGTAATTATGGATATGATGCTTTTAAGATGGCTTACAAGGGGATTAAGATGGATAGAATGCGCTATGTTCCCTGAATCGGAATTTATATAATTAAGCATCTAAAAGTCCTCAGAGGTCAAGAAGCATTTGGATAGCCCCTGGTTGCTTGGCTTAGATTATAAGATTACAGAGGGCACATTCCCGTATGGATTAACACAATTAGAGAACTAAGAGAGCACTAAGTAAAATGATCTGATGGTTGCTATTTTTAAAACTTATTTCAACAAAGATGCACTTAAAGGCAGAAAACTATTACTTCTAGAACTTTAACTACTGTACATCTACTACTACTACTACAACTACTACTGAACCATCTTATAAAAAACAGGTTCTATACAGTATGTGCCTGCTAGACTTGTCAAGGCAATATAATATAATATATGGCCATGTCCGATGTAGTTGCATGTCCGATGCAAGACCTCATTATCCACTATTGTATGGCTCATCAGATCTAATTTGAGGGCATTTCTAATCATACAGTATGACCTTGGGTTTTCACAGAGAAATATGAGGAGTGGCAGTATTAAGCTGTGGTGATCACCATGGCATCTAATCTATTAGGTGTGACAGGAAGAACAAAATATCTACTGAACACATACCATAAGGTTTTGCTAAAAAGAGATCCCTGGTGACACAACAGAAAAGCATTTGCCCTTTTATGGCAAGACCACGAGTTTGAATCCTGATGATAGCACAGTCATTTGGGGCTGGAAGTCCAAAAGAGAAAGAAACGCTAGAATTATATTCTCACCTGTCAATCAGAATTTCACTGGACAATTTAGTGTCTGCACAAACTCAGCTATAATTAAATGTAACAGTTACTACAGTATACAGTGTGTGGTGCATATGCACTTTGCAGCTTTGCACTAAATATAAAAAAAAAAACAATATTTTCAAATATTTGGACAGTGGAGACAAGCCTTCTTTTGTAAAAAACAAACAAACATAAAAGTCGTTATTAGGTAAGTAGTTGGTAAACACAGTATCAAGGTTGTAAAACAAGGGCTGTTTTTGTTTGCAATTTTATGCATCTAGTTTGTCAATATGTCTAAAACTTTAACCCCCAGTCTTATCTTTTGTGAAGGTAACAAAATTACTTAAATCATATTTTATTTTTTCTTGTTGGCCAGGATGATATTCCTTTTTTACTTCACTGGAGAAAACGATGAAATGACTGTGGTAAGAAAGTTGGGTAACACTTTATTTGAGGTGTACCTATGTATCGCCTTTTAACACATTCATAAGCATTGCATAATTGTTTATAAATTGATGGTGGAAACTTTATGAATTGTGTGATTAATTACACATTGTGTTATTTATGAAGACTCCACATCTACAGGGGTGTAGATGGTCTCAAGTACCATACAGCTTGTGTGGACTACATGAGGGGGGTGGTGTTTACACTATACCACTGGGTGGAAAGGCTGCATCAGGCAGCCATCCGCCACTGGAGAAGAGGGCTAATTCTGACATAATAGCCATGCAAGGACTAAACCCTAATTATTGAGAGTGGAGCCCCAAAGACAATTTGATAACCACAAACACTGTTTCAGCTGCTCCTGCCTCCAAGCTGGTACCAAACATCATGTTTTGCATTCTTTTGGACCATCAGTAAAGTTAAGAGGGGGATCCTGATGATTGGGCAACCCAGGTTCTCCATAATTTATGCCCAGGCTTGTGTGCTGAAGAGGTCACTTGAGTCTCACTATTGAGTGGAAAAACAGCACAGAAGCTTGCAGTTTACAAGCTATAAATGCTACCTGACTGACATGAGGTAAGGGGCCCCACTGGTTTGCGTCACTGCTGGGAGAGACCACTATAACCCACTGAATGATTACCACCTGTCTCAAGCCAGACAGGCCCCAGTTAGTAAGGTGTAACCTATTTACATGTACAGCATTTTGAGGATGCTCTTTTCCAGTTTTCATCAATAAATACATCCTTCACACTATGGTGTGGCACTTTAGCCTCACACCTCCAGGGTCAAGTGTTTCATTCCGGTCTCGGGTGTGTGTTCATGAAGTTTGCATGTTTTCCCTGTGCTTGGTGGGTTTCCACTGGGTACTGCGGTTTCCTCCCACAGTCCAAAGATATGCAACTAACTGGCATTGCCATTTGCATGTAGTTTGTGAATGAGCGTGTGAGTGTGCCTTGTAATGTATTGGCACCTTGTCCAGGGTGTACCCCTAGTTACAGTATTCCCAATGGTCTCCTGAGATAGGCTCCAGGCTTACTGTGACACTGTACTGAATAAAGAATGAATGAATGGTTCACTAGGACTCTGATTAGAAGTACCATAAGTCAAACATTGTAGGAAGGTTGAAAAGATGTAATGGAGCTGCATTCTGGAATAGGTGCAGAGGATGAATGGTGCAGATCTGAACTCAGGAGTGAGTTACAGTGGTCCAGTTTATCAAGAGACTGAACAAGCACCTGAGTTGCTTGTGTAGTGAGAAATGTATGAATACCTCTGATGGAGGAGATCAGATTCTAATGGGGGAATGAATTACCTTGGATAAAGACCAGTTTAGTTTGACTGAGATTAAGTTTCAGTTGATGAGCAACCAACAATAATAAGAAGTCTGCCACATAACAATGGTATAAAAACCCATGTGAGAATACGACTTCACCAAGAACTGGAGTATAGAGGGTGAACAGAAGAGGACCTGAGAAGAAGTACTAGATCTTTGTGACACCAGTGGTGAGTCTGTGTGGAGCAGATATGGATCCCCTCCATGTCATCTCACATGACTGACCTTCTAAGTAGGATGCAAACCACTGTTAAGATTGCCCTGATTTGCCACAAATTCCAAGTCTCACCAGGATTTACAGAAGGGCGAAAGAGAGAAAACCGACTGTTAGTTGCTAATGACTGCTGGATCTGAACTGTGTTTCTTAAGAATGGGAGAAATGCTGCAGGAATATGAGCAGATGATATGGAGAGGTTGATGATAGTTTTGGTGAAGAAGAGGAGGTCTTTTGAGATGTCCCAGTGCATTACGGAAGGGATTGAATCCAAACAGAAAGGTGGTGGAATTGAAGGATGAGATGATATGTTGGATCGCTTCTGTTGTTGACCCACCAAAGTCTGGCATGAGCATGGAGCCCAGTGCATTGTTTGAAGCATGACAAGAAGAATGGGAACTTGCACCTGACAAAAAGAAGAAAGCCATTATACAAAAAGATCTCATCACTGGCACCAACACGACCAGAACATTACCAGCCACACTGCCCTAAACAATTACCCTCTGCCATAAACAGTTATTTTCTAATTACCAGCAGTCACCACATTGCAGACTGCAACTCTGACCAAGCCCTTCTGAACGACAGTGTGTCTACAACCATTCTAACTATACCTTTCCAAGTCAGAAGGTCATATCAAGAGTGCATCAAGAGATGTCAAGGTGGAAAAGTATGTTTCTGCCCTGGTCCAAACTCTCCACAACCTGCCAGAATACAACACCACAGCTATGTGGGGAAAACCATAGAGATATTCAAACAAACAGACACTTGCAGTGTTCAGACATACTCAGAACAACACACCTCACATTGCTTGATAGTATGCCACTGTTTATATTCCCCCTGATATCTCTGAAATTGGAGGAGATCACTGAACATGAAAAACAGTCAGTCAGATGAGTGGAACACTACTCAGAACTGTAGTCTCCATAAATGTTACATAAAAGTTTCTGTTGTTGTTCTCTGTTGTGCACAAAGTTTACAGATATAATTTTATATACTGTATAAGAAATAATTTTACAGATAAAGTGCTGACTAGGACATCAGTAAAACAATTGACCTTCTCATAACTGACAAAGAACCAGGTAGCAACCACATTCCACCAGAAGCTATCAAATGAGATACTCTGTCTTTAGGAGGATGATGCAATCTCCTAATATATGCATGATGCCACTACTGAGACACTTTTATGACTGAAACAGCTTTTGGAGAGGTGCAGAGAGCAAGGTCAGCTGCTCCACATAATGTTCATATACCTCATCAAGGTCTATGACCTGGTCAGTCAACAAGAAGGTCTAGTTGAACACCTGCCCAACCCAAGAAATCTGCAGCATGTGAACAGAAGGAGAATCCAGTTCTTTAGAATAGACCCTCATCAGGTTCCTTCTCCATCACCAGTATGGTCAAGCGGGGTTGTGGTTTGGATAATCCTTTCTAGCCAACCAAAAATATAACCAAAATTTCCACCACTTTTATCAGTTTTTCATATGAAACAATCAAAACATTTAGAAAAGACATATTGATGATGTAAAATACATAATAAACAGACATAAAATCTCATTTAACCTTAAATTATGACTGAGATTTTTTCTTGCATATGGAAACCATTGAAACTATTTAGTTATTAAGTTATTTCAGACAATCAGAACACAGTATCACCGATTATAATTATTTAAAATATATATATATATATATATATATATATATATATATATATATATATATATATAATTCCACTGAAAATAGCTCACAATTTTTCCATCCTTGTTAATTTTCTTTGGACCTATGCTGATATCTCACTCACTCACTCACCATCTATATCGTTTAATCCTGTATTCAGGGTCACGGGGGCCTGGAGCCTATCCCAGGAGACTTGGGGCACATGGCAGGGTACAATACGGACAATTTGGAAACGCCAGTTAGCCTAATCTACATGTCTTTGGACTGTGGGAGGAAACCAAAGAACCCGAAGGAAACCTACCAAGCACGGGGAGAACATGCAAACTCCATGCACACAGAGACGGGAATCGAGCCTGGCCGGGGATCGAACCCGGACCCTGGCGGTGCAAGGCGACAGTGCTAATCACTACACCACCGTGCCACCTACCTATGCTGATATATCCTCATAAAATCTTGCAATTGCATGCGAATAAGTTTTGACCAGCTGCTGGAGATTTGCAAAACCCGAAGTATGCACGACTGGTTTGATCATTTGTATGCCGAAACTGCTTTTCAGATCGAAGCAAAATCCAGCCAAAAATGTTTTCCCTATATGTATGAAAAATGCCTTAACAAATAAAATATAGCTGAATAGGTTTTACATAAGTTAAAATTATTATCTTAAAACACACCTAATTCTCTTTCAAACTTCTAAAATGACAAATGTTATTTTATTTTTGAAGGGTCAGGGAGAAATATAATCTACCTTAATTTATCACATGAAGCCTTGAGAATATGATTCTCATTTAGGAATTGTAATATATTTAATCATTAGTAGAACTAAAGATAATGATCCCATGAAATATTGTGCGCTACAATAATTGAAAGGACGATAATCCGGAATTGATAATAATGAACTCAATATACAATATTACACTTTCATATCAAAACACAGGAGTTAATATTTTTCTTTGCTGTGATCATAAAGAGATGCCAGATAGAGATGCAAGTGATGTTTATTTAATACTTTGAAGTTTTCCCACTTTAAAGAACAGTTGTTATAAAGGCATATTTTAGGCATAGCCTTGGATAATTATTCTATAATTACAAACAGGACCAGAATCAGACACATGAGCAAAACAAACAATACTTTAACCCTCGAAGAAGTGAACTGGTACAAGAAAAAGACATAACTAAAACAAAGGCTAAATATAGACATACTATAAGATTAAACCAAAAGGTCAAGTGGGCAGAAAAGTGACCTCCAGGAGTTATCTCTGACTTGACATGCATAAAAGTAAATTGCTTCGCTTCTTTCTGTCACTTGATCCGTGAAGTGAAACTATTTGGTGGGCAAAATAGTGGCTGCCATGAATGTACTAAATGTGTTTGATAGACTTTTAGCAAATGTTGAATCCCCCCCAAAAGGATGTTAATTCTTTGTAGCTGACACTGCATTTGACCATCAGGTGCCACTATATTAAGGTGCTGTTGTCAAGCATGGTGATGATGAAAAGAAAAAAAAAACTCATTACATTTTTGTAATTAAAATTGAACCAACATATTATCAGTATTAAACTGCAAACTCAAATTTGGTGGTCATGCACCTCATCTTTAGAGACAACACAGAAAAAATGTGTTTCACAATGGCCAGGCTTTGTATTTGTATTATACTTAAAACTTGTGGTCTGAATTAAAGAGGGATATTCAGATGTAAAAAATGACATGAGAAAATGAAGGATCATTAAATGTATTACAGGTGAAAGCTTACAGGAAGAGATTTTGTGATTATTAATTATTTAATAAATAAATAAATAAATAATAATTATTAAAGTATTAATTGAAAAGGATACACATTTTAAAACCTTCAACAGAAGATAAATGGTACCATTTTTTAAATTATTTTTTTTTACAATGCTACTATATTTTTGAGCTCAGATATATTACTTCTTGTACGTTTTGTTTTTAGTTTTAGTTAATCATTCAATTACAGCAAACTCAGTTGTGCACAAATCCTATGCTTTTTTAAATCTAGGGCATTTTGTTTGTCTTTTGTATAAACAAGTTCAGGAAGTTTAGGTTTAGTGAACAGTTTAATGCCTGTTATAAATCAGACACTTAGTGGATTATGGTAGAGGCAGTTGGCATGTTTCCAGCATATAAACAAAGAGATTCCTCTTCTTACCACTACACTTGTCTAAGGATTTTTTTTTTTGAGAATTCTACACTAAAGTTTAGTTACAGCACTAAAATCAAAAGACAAACCTCAGATGTTTGTCTTTGGATTTTAGTGCTGTAACTAAACTTTAGTGTAGAATTCTCAAAAAGAAATTCCTTAGACACACATTCTCTCTCTCCCTCTCTCTCTCTCTCTCTCTCTCTCTCTCTCTCTCCTAATTTGCTGTTCATAGTTAGAAATCATCCGTCTGGGACTTGGCCAGTAATTGAAGTCTCCACAGTGACTGCCTATAGCACAGAATTCATCGATGCACACGGGAAGTTTCCTGGAGGAAATTCAATAAGCTGTTCACAGTAAAGTGTACTCATTACCAGACCATGTCCAGCATACGATAGAAAAGCACTTGTCAACATATCTTAAAAACATGGAAAATATGTCTTGCCCTCAGGTTTACAGATGTGTTGAAGTGTTCCAGGTTACTGTAAGCAATGCGATATGAACAAAATAATGTCAAGAAGAAAATGTTACACAATGGTGGAAGAAGAAAATATCCAGCAGTCCAATAGTTTTTCACTACTTTAAAGATAACCAGGCAATTTATATTTTTTAAGTATAAGTTACTTTACTCTTTAAAAAGCATTAAACAGTAAAGAGTTGTGTGCTTTGGAACTCCCCATACAACCTCTGTGGGGCAATAAAAAGTGTTAATTGCAAACATAGACTTTCTGTCAGCTCAGCAATCCATTATTCTCCCCATGCTTTATTTCTTAAGGTTATTCTTATAGTTTATTTTTACCCACTATTAAAACCTGGCAAGTGGTTGACATTGTATAATAAAGATGAATTAAAGATGAAATGTTAAAGATAAAAATGGTCAAAAAGGCACTCTGTCTAAAACTTTGCCAAAACATATATTCTGGCGCCTCATGAAAAAATCCTAAAAAGTTGAAGAAAGTACTTGTTGATAACGTCAATACAGCAAAAGTGAAAACAGAGCATAAAAGACCCCAGTGCAGTTTAAACATACACTTAACCTAACTACTGAGGTAAGAAGCACAAGTCTTATTACATGTAAGCTGATATAAATCAGAACTTTTTGAACTGGGGGATGAAAATGCAGATCGTTGGTGCACCTGGAAGTACATGCTGAAATTCTGACAAGCCAGAGAGCATTTGATGGGTGTTGAAGCTGTACTGAATAATACAGTGAGAGGATGATTATGGCTAGTTTGATGCAAAGTGGGACAGCGCTGTGTTAAAAAAAAAATTTTTTTGACTTATGCTATTAGGCACCATTTATGCCAAAACAGAAATAACAACACTAGTTTCAAGGCTAAAAAAAAGACCAGTGTCATATCTTCAGAGCTGTACACGCACAATGACGCAGTTCTCACTCTACATAATCAGCCCAGGGAAGGAAGCTGATGACATGATTGCCTGTTGATGGTGCTCTCTTCCTAATTAAAACAGGAAGAAAGATTACTCCTCACACTCGTGTAGACTTATCAGACTCAGGGTTCTGCTGTGGCTGTGACTCAGCTCTCCACTTCTTCCTTCTGATAATCCACTGGGGCTTAAAGAGAAAAATGAGAGAGGTGCCATGAGCGGTTGCTGCTAATATTCCATAATACAGACCTTAATTTCATGTGTGAAGATACACAAATGTTATTCTATACAAAACAGCTATCATTTCTAAACTGAGATGTACAGTATTTCCCAGTGATTCTGAAATATACTGTATATTTGTGTCATGTTAGTGCTTGGGGTTGAATGATACATTGTAAATGCCCCTTTACGGCCAAAATGGGCCATAATTTGCCAGCTATTTAAGGGTTCCCCTTGGCCTACATAATTTTTTAATGAGGTGGGGCATAGTTAAACATGAGGGTCAGCTGTATTCCACTGACTGCACTTGACTTTAATCCTGCAATTAAGCCTCCTTGTGGATTATGAAATATGAGGCTTAAAAAATGACACAGCTAATTTTGCTCTGTGACAGATCTTGAATTAAGTATGCATTGCTGGGGGATCAATTTATATAGCACACAGATGGCAGGCACAATTTCTTTTTTATTTTTTACGTCCTGGGAGACTTAAGCTGTTGCATTTATTTTGGCTTCTTTTTTTTCTAAGTCAATCACTAATAATTATACTGCAGAAATAATAATAAAAACACAAAAAACAACATCGGAACAAAATAGAGTACTGTGCAAATGTCTTGAGCTATGTTTTCCATAATTTCTTCATATTTTGCTTCCAAAGAGCCAGACTTTCTAGTTTTCTACTTTTAATGTGGTCTTGCGGGGAAAAAAAACTTCAGGCTTTTGGGTCTTATTTTAATACAGTCCTCAGATGATGACAGATGATCTAGCCAGTGATTACTATACTGGTGATGGTGAATGCTGAGTAGTTGGAACAGACGAGAGGGGAAATAAGGTTGCTGCTGAGGTTGTTACAAAAACAACCAATTGTTTTTATTGTATATTAAGGCACTTTACAGCTTGGCACAGTAATCATATTTTTAAATGTAATCTACATAATTTCATTTAATACGAAGAAATTAGTGGAGGCTCAAGACTTTGCACAGTACTACACCTACAGTCTGATGCAAAAGTTTAGGCACCCCTAGATAAATAACAGATTTTGGTGATTTTTTAATTGAAAAGATGTTAACACAGTCTCTCTTGGAAATGGAACAAGTGCACAATATTTTCAGCAAACATTTATGCCATAAATTGAACAAAAATAAAAACATTATTATGGCATGGTGCAAAAGTTTGGGCACCCTAAGAGTTCCAGAGTCTCAGATTCTTTTTACACGGTTTCAGACCTTAATCAGCTCAGTAGATCTGATGCATGGCAACAGCTGTCATTAGTAAATGCCAATTTGAAAGCTTTACAAATACTTTGACTCTTCAAACCTTGTGCACACACTTGCGGACACTCAACAACCATGGGTTCCCCTAAGCAGCTGTGTAAGACTCAAGTCATTGATGCCCACAATGCAGGAGAAGGCTACAAGAATATAGCAAAGCGTTGTCAGCTTGGAGATTCCACAGTGAGAAATGTAATTTAGAGATGTCAGTTCAGGGGAACTGTGGTGGTCAAGGTGAGGTCTGGAAGAGGGGTGGATCTATCATGCTTTGGGGTTGCGTTGCAGCCAGTGGCACAGGAAAGGGGTACATTGCACGGGTGGAGGAAAGAAAGGATTCCACTAAATACCAGCAAATTCTGAAAGCAAACATCACACCATCTGTAAAAAAGCTGAAGCTGAAAAGAGGATTGCATCTACAGCAGGACAATGATCTTAAACATACTTTTGCACAGTGCCAGAATAATGTTTTTATTTTTTATCTTTGTTCAAGTTATGACATAAAAAGTAACTATGCACCAATGTTTGATGTTTCCATTTCCAAGAGAGACTGTGTTAACATATTTTCAATTAAAAAATCACCAAAATCTGTTATATATCAAGGGGTGCCCAAACTTTTGCTAAGACTGTATGAGTACAAAATTAGCTAAACGTTTATAACAAAATAAGGTTAAGGGTTAGCTTTTAACCACCATTTGTGCATTGGTGGCTCAGTGGTAGGCTTCTCACTATGCACCAGGGGTGCAGGCTGTTAGTGCTGGTCCCAAGCCTGGATAAAAATGGGAGTGCTATGTCAGGAAGGGCATTCAGTGTAAAACCTGTGCCAAAAATAATGTGTGGATCTGCGGTGGTGACCCCCAATGGGGAGGAGCTGAAAGAACAATAATTTTCTTTCAAATTTTACAAACAAACAAACTGAGTAACAAACGAATGAAAAAAAATTTAATAAATAAATGTAATAAATAAAAACTTTCTTCCATATTTTTTTGGTTTTAAGTCATGGTAGTACCAAGCTAGGAAGGTCAGTTTAGAATTCCCTAACCAAACCACAGATGCTCATCCTAGGAGATCTCTAAAAAGGCCTTTGTCCTAGGTGATGCCTAATACAGCAGAAGCCTTTGTGCGAACCATCCTATTTTTTTCATGAGAGGAAGAGTGATCAGATGAATTGCATAGTCCTTCTTTGCCATGCAAATGAACTTAATCCCGAAAAAAAAAAAAACCTTTCCACTATTTCATTAGTATTTCATTGCTGTCATTAAAGGAACTGCTGAGATCATTTCAGTAACCGTCTTGTTAACTCAGGTGAGAATGTTGACGAGCACAAGGCTGGAGATCATTATGTCAGGCTGATTGGGTTAGAATTGCAGACGCGTGCAGCCATCATTGCGTTGCATAAAAATGGCTTCACAGGCAAGGATATTGTGGCTACTAAGTTCCCTTACATCTCTTTGTTGCCCGGTTGTGAAGCCTGTGCATGTCAAACCCGCCGAATACCTTCGGCTTATAACCTGTGCCAGGCATGACGTCACCGAATAAGGTGCACCTGCAGGTTATAAATAGGAGTGAACCGGAAACATCCTCAGATCTTTTTGTCTTAAGGACCGCTTTGTGTTTGCGTGTGCATGTACATGCCGTAACGAAAGCGAAATAAAAATAACAGCTTTAACTCACCGATATGGCGGAGTTGCTTAAGAGATGCGTGCCTCCGTGCGATAGATCTCTTTCGGAGGGCGATCTTCACAAATTTTGTCTTGAGTGCTTGGGGGAAGAACACGCTCGCCTCGGGCTTCAGGGAGAATGTACTGTGAGGGAGAGAGTACTGTGATCTTCTCCCTATTAAGGTGCTTCGCGCGGCTCACTTTCTTTAAAGAGAAACCGCGAGCCGCGGCGCATTCCTGGGGCTCGCGTGCTGATCTGGCAGACGCGCACGAGACGGAATTTCCGATTTCTCTCTCGCTCTCTCCGGATCAGGAAGTTTTAGCTTCCGCTTCGCAAGCGCGCTCCGGCGCTTCTTGTGAAGGAGCGGAAGAATCTTCCTCTCTCGCTTCCATGGAGGTAGCCTCCTCACAACGCTCCTCCAGTTCTCACAGAGCTTATGAGGAATTATTAGAGGTTGTGACGCGTGCGGTCGAGCGATTGCATATCGACTGGCCGCAGAAGCGAGATTCCCCTAAGCGTTCAAGACTAGACGACAGGTTTCTGTCAGGTGGCCGGGAGGAGGAGCCTCAACGCCTCTCTCTCCCCTTCTTTGGTGACCTCCATGATGAGTTAACCCTTTCATGGAGCAGACCATATTCATCGCGTGTTTTTGTTCCATCGACTTCGATTTATTCGAATATCGTTGATGCGAAAGCACGCGGATATATGATGATGCCCCAGATAGAAGAGACGCTTGCGGGCTATCTCTCTCCTGGGACATCATCTTCCCTGAAAAAGCCTACTCTCCCCTCCAAGCCGTGCAGACTGACATCTGCTTTGGTGGGTAAAGCTTTTCAGGCAGCAGGACAGGCTAGCGCTTCACTGCACACCATGGCGGTTTTGCAGGCTTACCAGGCTGACCTGCTGAAGGACCTGAGCCTACAGTCTTTTGTACCCAAGGAGATATGCCTGGCAGTAGTTTCCACGCTGCCAGCTTCTCTGAAAGGGGCACGAGCTTTGACACTTCAGCTGGATGGGGGGGTGTTAGGTGTCAGGTATCCTGAAGTATGGCAGGAGATACCCAAACACCCAACTCTTCGTTGGAGACCGGCGCTTTGGGTGGCCGACGGTCCCGGTTCTAAACCTAGTGGCGACGGAATTAATGGCGTGTGTGGGGTGATTGAGGACAAGGCATTTGCAGAGCTGCGCCGAGCCACAGACCTGTCTCTCCGTGCAACCAAGCAGACGGCCCGTGCTGTGGGCCGTTTCATGGCTGCCATGGTATCCACGGAGAAGCATCTGTGGCTGAACCTCTCGGGCATCAAGGATAAGGATCATGCTGTCCTCCTTGATGCCCCCGTCTCGCCTTCCGGCCTCTTTGGTGACGCAATTAATTCCGTCGCCACTAGGTTTCGGGAGGCGAAGCTATATGAACAGGCTTTTGGGAGGTTCCTTCCCCGCCGTGCTCAAGAACCGGGACCGTCGGCCACCCGGCCCCGGCCAGGTCTGGCCCCTATCAGACGTGAGGTCCAGAAGGAGAGCGTGACCAGCCGCACACCCCCTCGTAAGGACTGGAGTGGGGCTCGCCGCCCTTCTCAGAAATCTGCCTCAAAAAGACCAGATCTGAGGAGCGTCCTCTCTTCCAAGAAGAAGCCCTGAGATTCGTGCGCCTGGGGCCGTGGGGGTGTTCCCCCCCAGGGAGGGGCGCCTCTATTTTCATCACAAAACAGGGCCTCCTCCCTGGCACTCCCTGGAGGCCGGTGTTCAATCCCCGCCACCACTGGTGTTTTGGGGAGCGCCGGTCTCCAACGAAGAGTTGGGTGTTTGGGTATCTCCTGCCATACTTCAGGATACCTGACACCTAACACCCCCCCATCCAGCTGAAGTGTCAAAGCTCGTGCCCCTTTCGGAGAAGCTGGCAGCGTGGAAACTACTGCCAGGCATATCTCCATTGGTACAAAAGACTGTAGGCAGAGGCTACAGGATTCAGTTTGCACATTGTCCTCCGTGTTTCAACGGCGTGGTCTCCACTTCCGTGAAACCGGACCGTGCACATCTGCTGGCAAAGGAGTTAAAGACTCTGCTAGGCAAAGGGGCCATAGAACATGTTCCCTTTCCAGACAGAGAGTCGGGCTACTACAGTCGGTACTTTTTGGTGCCCAAGAGAGGGGGGGGGGTTGCGTCCGATCTTGGATCTTCGCGGCTTGAACCGCTATCAGATTCAAAATGTTGACTGTCAAAATGATTGTTTCTCAAATTCAGCTAGAGGATTGGTTTGTGAAAATCGATCTCAAGGACGCATATTTCCATATAGAAATATTGCCACAGCACAGGAAGTTCCTGAGGTTCGCCTTTGGGGGCGAAGCTTACCAGTATCGGGTCCTTCCATTTGGCCTAGCTCTGTCACCCCGCACATATACAGAATGCATGGATGCAGCTCTGGCTCCTTTACGACTCCAGGGCATCCATATTTTGAATTACATAGACGACTGGCTGATTCTGGCAGAGTCTCAGGAGCTAGCGCTTCGACATCGGGATGTCGTCCTAGCCCATCTTCATTCTTTAGGATTGAGACTCAACGCCACAAAAAGTGTTCTCCTTCCTGTTCAGAGGACAACATATTTGGGTGTCACATGGGATTCGGTCACAATGCGAACACAGTTGTCTCCTGCTCGTGTCGAATCCATTCTCAACACCCTGAAGGAAATCAAGCTAGGCCAGAAGGTCACTGTGCCTCAATTTCAGAAATCTTTAGGCCTCATGGCGGCTGCGTCCACGGTGATACCTTTGGGCCTTCTGCACATGAGAGCGTTTCAGCTGTGGCTAAGAGCCAGGGGGTTTCATTCAGGGGCCAACCCCCAGAGGCTAATAAGGGTTACGCGCCGGGGGCTTCGTCCCCTTTCTATGTGGTTCAGACCCCAGTTTCTGACTTTGGGTCCCACTCTAGGTCCGTCTTGTCATCGCAAGATGCTAATGACAGACGCTTCCCTCACGGGCAGGGGTGCGGTCTTGGATGGCCGTCCAGCACAAGGGAGCTGGAGAGGTCATCTTCTCGTGTGGCACATCAATTGCCTCGAAATGATGGCTCTGTTTCTGGCCCTGAAACACTTCCTCCAGCAGTTGAGAGGCTACCATGTCCTAGTGCGGGTGGACAGCACTGCGGTAGTCTCGTACATAAATCACCTTGGTGGACTGCGCTCGACCCGCTTGAACAAGCTAGTGCACCAGGTTCTGCTTTGGGCACAGGACAAGTTCCTCTCCCTCAGGGCGATTTACATTCCAGGGCACATGAATGTAGGAGCAGACCTGCTATCCAGACAAGCTGTAGAACATGGGGAATGGAAGCTCCACCCCGAAGTAGTCAGTCAAATCTGGGAAAGATTTTATGTAGCAGAGGTGGACCTTTTTGCCTCACAAGAAGCAGCACAATGCCCACTTTACTACTCTCTGACTCCTCCAGCTCCCTTGGGTCTGGACGCAATGGCCCACATGTGGCCCAGGTTACGCCTTTATGCGTTTCCACCTATAGTTCTGCTCCCGGGAGTCCTGGCGAGGGTCCGTCAACAACGTTTGCGCCTCTTATTGATAGCGCCCCATTGGCCGACCAGAGTGTGGTTCTCGGATCTAATATCTCTCCTCGACGACTCACCCTGGGTGATTCCAGTGAGGAGGGATCTTCTGTCTCAGCCACAGGGGACAATACTTCATGCTCTGGAATCTTCATGTTTGGCCCCTGAACGGGACCAACTGAGATATGCTGGGCTTTCAGCCAGTGTAATTGAAACCAATTTAAGTGCCAGGGCTCCCTCCACTAGAAGAACTTATGCCCTCAAATGGAGTGTATTTGAAAATCGGTGCATGGCAAGACACATAGACACAGTTCACTGCCAGATTGTTTCAGTGCTGGAGTTTCTGCAAGAAAAGTTGTCCTCGGGCTTATGCCCTAGTACGCTCAGAACGTACGTAGCCGCTATTTCGGCTTGTCACACTCTGAATGACGGGGTTTCTGTGGGCAAGCACCATTTAGTTGCCTGTTTTATTCGTGGAGCTAAACGGTTGAGGCCGCCCACTAGAGCGACGGTCCCTTCATGGGACTTAACTATCGTACTCGAAGGCCTGGCCGACACTCCTTTCGAACCACTAGAGTCAGCGCCTGTCAGGCTTCTGTCTCTTAAGATGGTTTTTCTTATGGCTGTTACTTCTTTGAAGAGGATTGGGGATCTGCAGGCTCTGTCAGTCTCCCCATCCTGCCTAGACTTTGCCCCTGGGCTAGTCAAAGCTATCCTGCATCCTCACCCGAACTATCTTCCCAAGGTTCCATTCTCAACCATGCACCCAGTTGTTCTCGAAGCCTTCTGTCCTCCGCCTTTCACAGCTCCGGAGCAGGAAAGACTTCACTTATTGTGTCCAGTACGTGCTCTTAGGATCTACGTCCACCGCACTAGCCAGTGGCGTAAGTCAGAGCAGCTCTTTATTTGCCATGGGGGTCGCAACCGGGGGGCGGCTGCCACTAGACAGACTCTGTCACACTGGGTGAGAGATGCCATTGCCCTAGCCTATGAGGCGCGTGGTCACATTTCGCCTCTGGGAATCAAGGCTCACTCAACCAGGGGGATTGCCTCATCGATTGCCTTGGCAAGAGGCGTTCCCCTGCAGCAGGTGTGTGATGCGGCGGGCTGGTCCTCTCCACACACGTTTGTTAGATTTTATAGTCTGGATGTCGATGCTACTCCGGGTTCACGGGTCCTTGAGTCAGCATCCCAGAGCTAGGTCTGGGACCTCCTCGGCTTGTGCGCACACGCTACACAACCTGGGGGTCCAGACACTTGCAGTGCGGCGGCGTTGGTATTCTCGTTCCCATAGCGTTTTCACGCAGCATTGAGTGTAGCTTTTGAAAGGGAACGTCTCGGGTTACTTGACTGTAACCCTGTTCCCTGATAAAGCGGGAACGAGATGCTGCGTTCCGATGCCGCACTGCTGGCGTGCCTGGACGTCCTTCAGACAAAATTGACCTGAGGATGTTTCCGGTTCACTCCTATTTATAACCTGCAGGTGCACCTTATTCGATGACGTCATGCCTGGCACAGGTGATAAGCCGAAGGTATTCGGCGGGTTTGACATGCACAACTGGGCAACAAAGAGATGTTCCCATAGCGTTTTCACGCAGCATCTCGTTCCCGCTTTATCAGGGAACAGGGTTACAGTCAAGTAACCTGAGACGATTGCACCTAATTCAACAATTTATAGGATCATCAAGAACTTCAAGGAAAGAGGTTCAATTCTTGTTAAGAAGGCTTCAGGGGCAAGGTATTAATCCACACGGGTCATTTCTAAAGCATATCCAATAATCCAAATTCAAAAAGGTACAGTTTCAGTAAACAAACAAACAAACAAACAAACAAAAAACATAAAATACAGTAAACAATTTTGTTGCATCTCTGATTAGATGCCATTTAAGCTAAACAATTTTCATCCATAATGCTTCTGTGTCACAGTGGTGGTGATTAAGTTCAGTTTTTAAAACGTTCAGTCTTTCTGTTTGCTATACCACAATATATAGTAATACAGTGCTAAAAGGCAAAAAGAGAAAATGTCTTTTTCATAAAACCACTGCTGATGATTTAACTTTGTAAGAAACCATGGCAACAAAAAACTTTCATTTGAGGAAAAGCAAATTTGCCTGTCTGCAGCAATAACATCATTGATGTGAATGTCTTCCACAAAAATTGGTAGAGATTTTTTAAATAAAAGGCACCTGATACATGAAACATCAGGATTAAATTATCAATTTCCAGCAAGCATCAGGAATCAGGAATTGCTTACTGTGGAGTTTGTGTTTATTAAAAAGAAGTGCATGTCTTGTTTAAAACAAGTGTAAAGTTACAGACAGTTAAAAACAAAGCAGGAAAATTGAGATTAACAAATGGATCCTATTTAAAATACATTAATCTTTCTCTAGTAGGAGTGCACAAGATGAGGTTAATTTACCAGTTGCTCAAATGTATTAGCCTATGCGATGGGACGTGGGGTTCAGCCACAAACTCAAAATCAGCAGGCTGTCTTATGCCTGTTTGACATAGAAATACATAGGTTATGAATGACAGCTTATTATGTTACTGATTTATTTATTTGTTTAGAAAGTCTAACCCTACACAAAGATTTGGGAGCAAGCTAGACCTGCAACTAGATCATTATTTGGATCCTAATTTGGAAAATGACGCTCTCTTTATTCATTGACTCTTTATTTTGGACTTTCCATTAGAAGTTTACCTTATTCCTTGATGTCTTCATCAAATGTATTGTTTGTTTCCTAAAAGCTTCTGTATGTAAGCTTCTCTCTGGTTTAAGTCTCAAGGTTTATGGACTTTTTTATATGATAACTCATTTAAAACGTTTGTCATTATCAGGATAATAATTTAATATTATGCTCTCACTAATACACTGCATGGCAAAAAAAAAAAGAAAAAAGTTTAGACCACCTTTTATGCGCAATGTTTATTATAGCATGTATTTGCCGTGGTATCATTTTGATAAGCATAGTCACAATATGGGAGACTCTGACCTCTGAATAGGATTAAGCTCTGGCCAATCCATGTGTGAAAAATACTGTATGCCTCATGCTCTCTGAACCACTCTTTTGCATTTTAAACCTGATGAATCCTGGCAACATCCTCTTGGAATACAACTGTGCCATCATAAAAATAAATAAATAAATAAATTAATTAAAAAAATAAAAAAATCAGCTGATGGAAAAACCTTGTTGTTCAATATATTCAGGTAGTCAGCTTACCTTATTTTTTGGTCACATAATGTTGCTGAACCTAGATCTGACCATTTGAAGTAACTCCAGATCATGACACTGCCTCCACTGGCTTATATAGTAGACACTAGGCATGAGGGGTCACTTCAATCCCCTGCCTTCTTCTTGATGCACAAATCACTCTAGAACAGGGGACTGATCAGCCCACATGACTGAAAATGCTCTTACGTTCACTATTAAACATAACCATTACTTTTACTGTTTACATATTTTTTTTTTTATTCTTTATGATTTGATTTCACCAAATATTTAAGTGTGCTCCAATCTCGATCATTCACATTTGTTTTTCAGACCAGATTTCTTCCTGGAAGATTATGGGTCACCACTATTCTTCCAGCTTTTAATAATGTGTTGAATAGCTCTTAATCCAATTTTAGTAGTTTTAACAAGCACCGTAGTTGTCTTCTTTTCTTGATACAGGCCAGTAATTTGACCCTTCTGAAACAGAGTAACACCTTTGTTAAGGTTATCATGTTTTTGTTAAGCTTAATATCAAATCTACATACTGTAGCTGTATCATGATGCAGCTAAGCAGCTCTTTACTGTAATTTTAGATATATAGATTTACAATTAAAAACAAACAAACAAACACATGCTATTATATGGTCATTTTTAAATTAAGTTTAGCCTTTATTCATTACATATACAGTACATTACTGCGCAGAGAAATTTTTCATTCTTCGCATATCCCAGCTTTGTTTGTAGGCTGGGATCAGAGCACAGGGTCAGCCATTATAGTGCAGCCCTGGAGTAGGCAGGTTAAGGGCCTCATTCAAGGGCCCAACAGCGGCAACCTGGCAAAGCTGGGTTGAACCACTGACATTTCAATCAGTAACTCAGAACCTTAACCTTAACTCTGAGCCACCACTGCCCCAAGTGATTTTAATAGTTAGTCCTGCTGGAGTCCTTGCTTGTACTCTGACCATATACATTATGTGATGGTTACCCAAAGGCCTCTGGCTGCAGCTGAAGATGGCCCCAAATGATCTTCTTGGAATGTGTGGTAACTAAAGACAGTTCCACTTAGTGCTCATGAAGAAGATAGTCTTGGACTGGGCTGTTTCCTGCAGCATTTTTCTGTGATGACTTGTGACTACAGTCCCTAGTACAGTTTTCTATTCTTGTTTCCATCAACAAAAGCGGACATTTCATTAACTTCAACACCCCCTTTATACTGAACTTTCAGCCTCATAGCACACTATGTTCCGGCTCAATCCCTGTTATATTTATTTTGATATCACCCAAATAAGGTGGGTTCCCTGTGGAGTCATTCTTCTCAAGATTTCTTCTTATTGTAATCTCAGGGATATTTTCCTTGCCAGAGTTATCCTAGATTGCTCATCAGGGACAAACTCATAATTATGATTTTTACTTTTTTATATTTACATTTTATTTTTTAAATAATGCAATGTAATAATGACCAGTGTTAAAAGCACTATACAAATAAAGCTGAAATTGATTAACTTAAATTTTGCTTAGGACAGAAACAGAACTAAAACTTGAAATATCACTAACGTGATATCAGTATTAAAAATGACAAATACAAATCTTAAATTAAACAGCACTCTAAAAGACATTGTACATACACGCACACATTCACACGCATACACACACACACGCATACACACACACACACACACACACACACACACACACACACACACACACACACACACACACACACACACACACACACACACACACACACTTTTGGGACAACTATGATGCATTATAATTATGAAGCAGCACACAAAAAACTTTTATCAAATCTCTAAAGCCAAATTATTGAGCAGGGAGGAAATGTAGAACTGTAGCTTTTATAAGATACAGCAGAGTGTAATGCAGTGTTTCCTGTGACTAATAGTGTTGATGCTCCGTTGTGACACCTCCTGCATCTTCCCTTATGCTCATTCTATTACTCTACTTGCGCCAGAGCAAAGAAGCTGTGTGGACAAAAAATATTTTCTTCATGTTCTGTAAAAATGCAAGAATTAGTAAAATTGAGAAAAAAGGAACTATAAACTTTAGGTCAAACTGATACAACACTTCAAAGGAAGGGGGTTCCCTTTCAAAAGCTACACTCAATGCTGCGTGAAAACGCTATGGGAACATCTCTTTGTTGCCCGGTTGTGAAGCCTGTGCATGTCAAACCCGCCGAATACCTTCGGCTTATAACCTGTGCCAGGCATGACGTCACCGAATAAGGTGCACCTGCAGGTTATAAATAGGAGTGAACCGGAAACATCCTCAGATCTTTTTGTCTTCAGGACCGCTTTGTGTTTGCGTGTGCATGTACAAGCCGTAGCGAAAGCGAAATAAAAATAACAGCATTAACTCACCGATATGGTGGAGTTGCTTAAGAGATGCGTGCCTCCGTGCGATAGATCTCTTTCGGAGGGCGATCTTCACGAGTTTGTCGAGTGCTTGGGAAGAACACGCTCGCCTCGGGCTTCAGGGAGAATGTGAGTACTGCGATCTTCTCCTTATTAAGGTGCTTCACGCGCGGCTCGCTTTCTTTAAACAGAAACCGCGAGCCGCGGCGCATTCCTGAGGCTCGCGTGTTGATCTGGCAGACGCGCACGAGATGGAATTTCCGATTTCTCTCTCGCTCTCTCCGGATCAGGAAGTTTTAGCTTCCGCTTCGCAAGCGCGCTCCGGCGCTTCTTGTGAAGGAGCGGAAGAATCTTCCTCTCTCGCTTCCATGGAAGTAGCCTCCTCACAACGCTCCTCCAGTGCTGACAAAGCTTCTCCAGTGCTGACAAAGCTTTTGAGGAATTATTAGAGGCTATAACGCGTGCGGTCGAGCGATTGCATATCGACTGGCCGCAGCAGCGAGATTCCCCCAAGCGTTCGAGATTGAACAACAGGTGTCTGTCGGGTGGCCGGGGGGAGGAGCCTCAACGTCTCTCCCTCCCCTTCTTTGGTGACGTCCATGATGAATTAACTCTTTCATGGAGCAAGCCGTATTCATCGCGTGTTTTTGTTCCTTCGACTTATTCGAATGATATTATTGATGCGAAGGCACGCGGTTATATGATGATGCCCAGATAGAAGAGACGCTTGCGGGCTATCTCTCTCCTGGGACATCATCCTCCCTGAAAAAGCCTACTCTCCCCTCCAAGCCGTGCAGATTGACACCTGCTTTCGTGGGTAAAGCTTTTCAGGCAGCAGGACAGGCTGGTGCTTCACTGCACACCATGGCGGTTTTGCAGGTTTACCAGGCTGACCTGCTGAAGGACCTGAGCAGCGGCGGGGCTATTGATGACAGGGTGTTTGCAGAGCTGCGCCTAGACACAGACCTGTCTCTCTGTGCAACCAAGCGGACGGCCCGTGCTGCGGGCCGTTCCATGGCTGCCATGGTATCCACGAAGAGGCATCTGTGGCTGAACCTCACGGGCATCAAGGATAAGGATCGTGTTGTCTTCCTCGATGCCCCCATCTCGCCTTCCGGCCTTTTGGCGACGCTGTTAATTCCGCCGCCACTAGGTTTAGAGAGGCAAAGCTATATGAACAGGCCTTTGGGAGGTTCCAAAGGCCTGTTCATATAGCTTTGTTCATATAGCTTTACTACAGCCGTGCTCAAGAACCGGGACCGTCGGCCACCCGGCCCCGGCCAGGTCTGGCCCCTATCAGGCGTGAGGTGCAGAAGGAGAGCGTGACCAGCCGCGCACCCCCCCGTAAAGACTGGGGTGGGGCTCGCCGCTCTTCTCAAAAATCTGCTTCGAAAAGACCGGATCTGAGTAGCTTCCTCTCTTCAAAGAAGAAGCCCTGAGTTTGTGCACCTGGGGCCATGGGGGTGTCTCCCCCCGGGGAGGGGCGCCTGGATTTTCATCACAAAATAGGGCCTCCTTCCTGGCACTCCCGGGAGGCCGGTGTTCAATCCCCGCCACCACTGGTGTTCGGGGAGCGCCAGTCTCCAATGAAAAGTTGGGTGTTCAGGCATCATCTGCCACACTTCATCTCCCAACACCTAACACCCCCCCCCCCCATCTAGCCGAAGTGTCAAAGCTCGTGCCCCTTTCGGAGAAGCTGGCAGCGTGGAAACTACTGCCAGGTGTATCTCCTTGGGTATAAAGGACTGTAGGCACAGGCTACAGGATTCAGTTTGCACATCGTTCTCCGCATTTCAACGGCGTGGTCTCCACTTCCGTGAAACCGGATCGAGCACATCTGCTGGCCCAGCAGTTACAGACTCTGCTGGGCAAAGGGGCCATAGAACATGTTCCCCTCCCAGACAGAGAGTCGGGCTACTACAGTCGGTACCTTTTGGTGCCCAAGAGAGGGGGAGGGTTGCGTCCGATCTTGGATCTTTGCGGCTTGAACCGCTATCTCAGAAATCCAGATTCAAAAGTTTGACTGTCAAAATGATTGTTTCTCAAATCCAACTAGAGGATTGGTTGTGACAATCGATCTCAAGGACGCACATTTCTATAGAAATATTGCCACAGCACAGGAAGTTCCTGAGGTTCGCTTTGGGGGCGAAGCTTACCAGTATTGGGTCCTTCCATTTGGCCTAGCTCTGTCACCCCGCACATATACAAAATGCATGGATGCAACTCTGGCTCCTTTATGACTCCAGGGCATCCGTATTTTGAATTACATAAACGACTGGCTGATTCTGGCCCAGTCTTAGGAGCTAGCGCTTCGACATCGGGATGTCGTCCTAGCCCATCTTCATTCTTTAGGATTGAGACTCAACGCCACAAAAAGCGTTCTCCTTCCTGTTCAGAGGACAACATATTATAGTGTCACATGGGATTCGGTCACAATGCGGGCACAGTTGTCTCCTGCATGTGTCGAATCCATTCTCAACACCCTGAAGGAAATCAAGCTAGGCCAGAAGGTCACTGTTCATCACTTTCAGAAATCTTTAGGCCTCATGGCAGCTGCGTCCACGGTGATACCTTTGGGCCTTCTGCACATGAGAGCATTTAAGCTGTGGCTAAGAGCCAAGGGGTTTCATTCAAGGGCCAACCCCTAGAGGCTAATAAGGGTTACGCGCCGGGGGCTTCGTACTCTTTCTATGTGGTTCAGACCCCAGTTTCTGACTTTGGGTCCCACTCTAGGTCTGTCTTGTCGTCGCAAGATGCTAACGACAGACGCTTCCCTCACGGGCTTGGGTGCGGTCTTGGATGGCCGTCCAGCACAAGGGAGCTGGAGAGGTCATCTTCTCGCGTGGCACATCAATTGCCTCGACATGATGGCTCTGTTTCTGGCCCTGAAACACTTCCTCCAGCAGTTGAGAGGCTACCATGTCCTAGTGTGGGTGGACAGCACTGCGGTAGTCTCGTACATAAATCGCCAGGGTGGACTGTGCTCGCGCCGCTTGAACAAGCTAGCGCACCAGGTTCTGCTTTGGGCACAGGACAAGTTCCTGTCCCTCAGGGCGATTTACATTCCAGGGCATATGAATGTAGGAGCAGACTTGCTATCCAGACAAGCTGTAAAACATGGGGAATGGAAACTCCACCCCGAAGTAGTCAGTCAATCTGGGAAAGATTTTACGTAGCAGAGGTGGACCTCTTTGTCTCATAAGAGGCAGCCGAATGCCCCCTTTACTACTTTCTGACTCCTCCAGCTCCCCTGGGTCTGGACGCAATGGCCCACACGTGGCCCAGATTACGCCTTTATGCGTTTCCACCTATAGTTCTGCTCCCAGGAGTCCTGGCGAGGGTCCGTCAACACGGCTTGCGCCCTCTTATTGATAGCGCCCCATTGGCTGACCAGAGTGTGGTTCTCGGATCTTATATCTCTCCTTGACGGCTCACCCTGCGTGATTCCAGTGAGGAGGGATCTTCTGTCTCAGGCGCAGGGGACAATACTTCATCCCCGGCCCGAGCTCTGGAACCTTCACGCTTGGCCCCTGAACGGACCAACTAAGACATGCTGGGCTTTCAGCCAGCGTAATTGAAAACATTTTAAGTGCCAGGGCTCCCTCCACTAGGAGAACTTATGCCCTCAAATGGAGTGTATTTGAAAATTGGTGCATGGCAAGACATGTAGACCCAGTTCACTGCCAGATTGTTTCAGTGCTGGAGTTTCTGCAAGAAAGGTTGTCCTAGGGCTTATGCCCTAGTACGCTCAGAACGTACGTAGCTGCTATTTCGGCTTGTCACGCTCTGAATGATGGGGTTTCTGTGGACAAGCACCATTTAGTTGCCCGTTTTATTCGTGGAGCTAAACGGTTGAAGCCGCCCACTAGAGCGATGGTCCCTTTGTGGGACTTAACTATCGCATTCGAAGGCCTGGCCGACACCCCTTTCGAACCACTAGAGTCAGCGCCTGTCAGGCTTCTGCCTCTTAAGATGGTTTTTCTTATGGCTATTACGTCTAAAGCTATTCTGCATCCTCACCCGAACTATCTTCCAAGGTTCCATTCTCGATCATGCACCCAGTTGTTCTCGAGGCCTTCTGTCCTCCACCATTCACAGCTCCGGAGCAGGAAAGACTTCACTTACTGTGTCCAGTACGTGCTCTTAGGATCTACGTCCACCGCACTAGCCAGTGGCGTAAGTCAGAGCAGTTCTTTATTTGCCATGGGGGTCTGCCATTAGACAGACTCTGTCACACTGGGTGAGATATGCCATTGCCCTAGCCTATGAGGCGCGTGGTCACACTTCGCCTCTGGGAATCAGGGCTCACTCAACCAGGGGGATTGCCTCATCAATTGCCTTGGCAAGAGGCGTCCCCCAGCAGCAGGTGTGTGATGCGGCGGGCTGGTCCCCTCCACACACGTTTGTTAGATTTTATAGTCTGGATGTCAATGCTACTCCGGGTTCACGGATCCTTCAGTCAGCATCCCAGAGCTAGGTCTGAGACCTCCTCGGTTTGTGCGCACACGCTACACAACCTGGGGGTCCAGACACTTGCAGTGCGGCGGCGTTGGTATTCTCGTTCCCATAGCGTTTTCACGCAGCATTGAGTGTAGCTTTTGAAAGGGAACGTCTCGGGTTACTTGACTGTAACCCTGTTCCCTGATAAAGCGGGAACGAGATGCTGCGTTCCGATGCCGCACTGCTGGCGTGCCTGGACGTCCTTCAGACAAAATTGACCTGAGGATGTTTCCGGTTCACTCCTATTTATAACCTGCAGGTGCACCTTATTCGGTGACGTCATGCCTGGCACAGGTTATAAGCTGAAAGTATTCGGCGGGTTTGACATGCACAGGCTTCACAACCGGGCAACAAAGAGATGTTCCCATAGCGTTTTCACGCAGCATCTCGTTCCCGCTTTATCAGGGAACAGGGTTACAGTCAAGTAACCCAAGACGTTTTAATGTGTAAAAGGCATGGTGAATATTATTGTTGATTTCTTTTGCATTTTAAACTATCACAATGAAATATATAGTATTCATACATGAGAGAAAATACAAATTTCAAATTCAAATTCAAATTTTATTTGTCACATACACAGTCATACACAGTACGATATGCAGTGAAATGCTTAGGCGACTGCCCGTGACCTTAGAATAAAAACTATTTAAGGCTATTTACACTAGAAGAAGAATATAACAAAGAACGTAAGAATAGATTTAACTAAGAATAAAATAATAAAATATATGTACAGTAAAAATATAAAAATATAAGAAAATAAAAATATAAAAATATAAGATAATAGGAAAATAAGAAAATAAGAAAACCTGGGTGAAGAAATATAATAAAGCCTAGGTGAACCTAGGTGTACAGTATGGAAAAATATAAATAATAAATAGTGATGTAGAGTGAAGGGTGTGCAGTTATTGTCCCAAGAGTCCAGAGATAGTGCAAGTTCCCGAACCAGGTCGTGATGTTTCCCGTCAGGATGCTCTCTATGGTGCAGGAGTAAAAGTTCCTGAGTACCTTGGAGGGCAGTCAAAAGTCTCTCAAGCACCTGAGGTGGTAGAGACACTGTCGGGCCTTCTTCACCACGGTGTTGATGTGACAGGACCATGACAGGTCCTGCTTGATGTGGACACCGAGGTATCTGAAACTGTCTACTCTCACCACTGGGCTGTTGTTGATGACAGGGGTCTGATAGTTCCTCTCCTGCTTTGTGCTAAAGTCTACTACCAACTCCTTCGTCTTGCTGACGTTTAGAAGGAGATTGTTCCTCTGGCACCAGTGCTCCAGATTCCCAATCTTCTCCAGGTAGGCCGTCGCATCATTGTCAGTGATCAGGCCCACCACGACGGTGTCATCAGCAAACTTGATGATGATGGTGGAGTTAGTAGAGGCTACGCAGTCGTGTGTGTACAGGGAGTACAGTAGAGGGCTCAGAACACAACCGGAAGTTGGAGATCCACTGACACAAAGGTGAGTTCCAGGTGCTCCAGCTTGGTGGTGAGTGTGGAGGGAATTATGGTATTAAATGCTGAGCTGTAGTCGATGAAGAGCATTTTAACATAATTCCCCCTCCTATTGTCCAGGTGTGTGAGAGATATATGAAGAAGATGAGCGATAGCATCATCTGTGGAGCGGTTTGAACGGTACACGAACTGAAGTGGATCAAGTGTGTCTGGTAGTGAATAGATGATGAAGTCTCTGACCAGCTGTTCAAAGCACTTCCTCACCACTGATGTGAGGGCTTGAATCATTGAGGGAAGCAGGATGGGGTTTCTTCGGAACAGGGACAATGATGGACTCTTTGAAGCATGTAGGGATCACCGACTGAGATAAGGAGAGGTTGAATATCTCTTTGAATGCAGGTGCTAGCTGGTCTGCGCAGGCTCTGAGGACTCTACCTGAGATGCCGTCTGGTCCTGCTGCTTTCCTGGTGTTCACTCTCCTGAAGGCTCTTCTCACGTCATGCTCGGAGATGATGAATGTGTTTCCGGTACTGGCAATGACTTCCTGTCTGCAGCCGTTATCACTAGCATTAGCATCTCTAGCGTCTTTAGCTGCAGCCTCGAAGCGAGCATAAAAGGTGTTCAGCTCATCTGCCAGAGTCATGTCCGTGTTCGTCATACCGGATGTTGGTGCTTTATAGTCCTTTATTGTCCTTAGTCCCTGCCACAGGCTCCTAGAGTCACTCTGTTGGAGTTGTGACTCTAGTTTCCTCCCGTAGCGCTGCTTCGCTTCTTTCACCGCCTTCCGGACGTTATAAGATGCAGGCTTGTACTGGTCCATGTCCCCCGACGCAAGTCCCGCATTGTAGGCAGCGGCGCGAGATCTCAGAGCGTCGCGGATGGTTTTATCCACCCACGGCTTCTGATTGGGAAACGTTCTGATGGTCGTTTTCTGTGCGGTATCATCGAGTGCGTCCTGTAGCGTGGCCACCGATTGGTCCGTCCAGCGCGCGACCTCCCTCTGAACCGGAACTTCCTGTTTGAGCCTTTGTTTGTATTTTGGCACAAGGAAGATGGCGGCATGGTCGGATTTACCAAATGGTGGGCGAGATTGTGCCTTGTAGCCGTCCTTAACTGATGTATAACAATGGTCCAGAGTCCTTTCGCCCCTGTCCGCTTGTGGTGGAATATAAACGGCGCTGATTATGACCGATGTAAACTCCCGAGGAAGATAAAAAGGACGACACTTGATGGACAGAAGTTCCAGGTTGGGTGTGCAGGAGCGTGCGAGAGGACCAACGCTCGTGCTGTTGCACCAGCTGCTGTTCACCATTAAACACACGCCGCCTCCCCTTGTCTTCCCCGAGTCCCTTGTCCTGTCCATGCGGTGAACCGAGAAGAACTCGGCCGGCTGAATGGTGTGGTCCGGCACCACTGGGTTCAGTCATGTCTCGGTGAAGCAGAAAAGATTACAGTCCCGAATGTCTCTCTGGAACTTTATCCTGGCCCTGAGGTCATCAAGCTTGTTTTCCAGGGACTGGATGTTGGCGAGCAGGATACTAGGCAGAGGTGTGCGGTGTGCACGGGCTCTCAGCCTGTTTCTGACGCCGCTTCGCGTCGCGTCCTTTGTTTTCCCTCAGGATCTCACTCGGCCAGCTCGGATCTGGAGTTAAAAACGTTGAATTGTGAGTACATTGTAAACCAATAGAAATAAGAGTATCTCTATCGTACCTAATGCACTCAATTGTGATGAATTACCCGATTTAATAACAAGTTAAAGTCGGTCGGAGCAGTCGCGACGGCAGCCGACCTCACCGGCGCCATGTTGGTTTTTTTCTCATATACTTGTAAAAAGAAAGTTGTATTTGCTATTCTTGTATTTATAGCCTACACAGTTTTGTCTTATTAAATAGCATCTACAATATGAGTTAAAAGTTTCTAATTCAGTGTTTTTTGTTCAGCTATTTATTTTCTACATTTTATAACTATACTGGTTATATAAAAACTATGAAATAACACATTAAAATATATTAAATCATATGTTTTAATTACATAATATATTTAAATCATTAAAATATGAAATTATATAATTAAGGAACAAGATCAACTTTTTAGGACAAGAAAATCAGCTGTTCTGGAATAGTTTATGAAAGAACAGTATTGTCAAGTGCATTTCCAAAACCCATCAAGCACCATGATGAATCTGGTCTTAATGAAGATATATCTAATCAACTCCACAGTTGCGACGTCATCGCATCAGCGACGCAGCCGCATCTGACATTGGAATGCGGAAGAGTATAAATAGGTGTCAGACAAGCCTTCTACAGCTTCCTTTGCTTCACAAGCACAGAGACAGACCACTGATCCTCAAAAAATAAATAAATAAATAAAATAAATATATATATATATATATATATATATATATATATATATATATATATATATATATATATATAGGGCTCTGTCGGAGAGGAGTATATATATATATATATATATATATATATATACATATCCTCTCCGACAGAGCACTTCGTGCTCACCTGTGTTTGTTTACCCCGAAAGCCCTCGCTCTCAAGTGGAACTAGAGGAGGCGGCTAGTGATAGCTTAGCTTCCACTTCCTCTGGTTCGGACAGCGGGTCCTCAGAGGTTTCAGATCCAGTGGGGTCTACTCCTTGCACCGCTAGCGCGCCATTAGCATGCCACTAGCACGTGGCTAGCACTAGCCACTAGCTCGCTGCTGCATGTCCGAGTGTCTGAGTCAGACATGGAGGAGGGGAAGGGGCCAGTGCCACCTGCGGTGCACAAGCCAGTGAAACATCATCCCCCACTAGGTGATATAGAGCTGCTTGAGTGTTTAGTTCAGGCTACAGAGAAATGAGATATTTCCTGGCCACAGGTTCAGCAGGAAGCACGAGTCTGAGGAAAATGGGTGAAATGCATCCTAGAACCTAGGACTAAACCCTCAAGGAGGAGTCTGCCATTTTTCCAGGAAGTGCATGATGAGAGAAAGGTTATGGGGTGATGCCGGAGATCGAGGATTATCTTGCAAGACATCTGTCTCCGACTTTGGCGTCGTCACTCAGGCCCCCAGTGCTCCCTTCCAGACCATGCCGTACATCTGCTAAGATCATTAGTACGGCTTATACTACAGGGGGTCAGTCTGCAGCCTGCATGCACTCTATGAGTCTGCTGCAGGCATACCAGGCTCACCTCAAGCAGGAGCTGAATGAGGGAGAGGGAGTAGGCCCTGACACAATTAAACAGCTGCGTTGTGCCACCAATCTCTCCGTTAGTGCGGCTAATGAGGCCACACAGTGCCTAGGTAGATCTATGGCAGCCAATGTGGTCGACTACAGGCATCTGTGGCTCAACCTGATGTCCTTTGGGGAAAAGGATCGGAAGCTTTTGCTAGATGCATCTCACCTCTCGGGCGTTTTGGCGGGGCCGTCCACGACATCGCCGCCACTATCTGGAGGTCTCAGAAGAACGAGGCAGCGTTCTCCAGCATATTCCCTCTCCGAGTTGATTATGTGCATGCCGCCACTGATCAGCCCAGCACTAGCTCAATGTTGCACTCCCATCGTCTGACTCAGAAACAGTGTCGCTAATCGTCAGCCCCCGCAGAAGAAGAAGGGCTCAGGAGGGTGGAGTAAGATCTACGCCAAATCATCATATCCAGGAAGGCTGCCACCAAGGCCCAAGACCCTGATGGGTCCAGGTTGTGGCGGCTCCCCCGAGGGGTTTAGCTTTCATCGGCCCATGTGGCCATTACCGCTCCTCCTTGGCGACTGCAACCTGTAGCCACAAGCTTGGCTCCACTCAGCTCTTCGGATTCCCCATCACCAGTCTTGTCAGGCTGATTCCTCTAGTAGAACACATGAACGAGTGGAACACTCTTCCAGATGTGTCTCAGTGGGTTCTGCGTACAGTGGGAGAAGGCTACAGGATTCAGTTCAGCAGCCCCCCACCCTGGTTCAACAGAGTACTACGTACGTTAGTGAAACCAGCGCAGTCCCATGTAATAGAAGAGGAGGTGAAGGCTTTCCTGGTGAAAGAGGCCCAAAGAGAGTGTGGCTTTTACAGCTGCTACTTCATCGTTCCCAAGATGGATGGGGGACTGCGGCCCATTCTGGACCAGCGAGTTCTGAATTGCAGTTCGAGGAAGTACAAGTTCAAAATGCTAACACTCAAGCACGTTGTAACCCAGATCTGCCTGGGCAACTGATTCATCACGATAGACTTGAAGGAATGTGTCTCCATCCTTTCTCAACATTGAAAGTTCCTGAGGTTGGGAGCGAGGCACCCCAGTCGGGTTCTTCCATTTGACCTAACTCTGTCACCCCGCCCCTTGATAAAAGTAGTGGATGCGGCCTTAGCCCCACTTCGTCTCTCAAGTATCAGAACCCTGAATTACATCGACGATTGGCTGATTCGGGTAATTCGGGTTTCATTCTGTTGTATTCAGGCTCTGAGGGTATGGAAGGAGCCAGGGTTCTTGTCCCAAGGCCCTGTTCTGGACGCCACATGAAACCATGTGGCACTGACAACAGACGCCTCACGAACAGGATGGGGAGTGATCTACAGGGGTCGGTCCGCACAGGGCCTATGGAAGGAAGCACATAAATGCTCGCGACTGGCACATAAATGCTCTCGAAATGACAGCTGTTGCTGGTCAGTCTGGTTAGCTTTGAAATACTTCCTTCCAGATGTCAGGGGATGATCTAGAGGGAGTTCGGGCGAGCGGAGATCGATCTGTTCGCGTCTCGCGACACAACCCATTGTCTGTTCTGGTTCTCCTTGGTACATCTGGCGCCTCTGGGCCTGGATGCCATGGTGCATCAGTGGCCACGCAGACACCTGTATGCTTTTCCCTCTGTCGCATTGCTCCCGGTGGTTCGAGAGCGGGTCCGCCAGAGCAAAGTTCGGCCCCTTCTAGTGGCCCCTTTGCAGTCCGACCCGGGTATGGTTCTCAAACATAGTGTCTCTATCTAGCTGGAGAGGCTGCCCGTCCAGGAGGAATCTATTGTCCCAAGCTCACAGATCGATTCTCCATCCAAGACGCAAGCTGTGGAATCTATAGGTGTGGCCTTTGAGGGGTAGCAACTCATAGATGCTGGCTTTTCCCAGGAAGTAGTCAGCATCAATACTTAGCTTTTGAGCCCTGTCCACAAGGAGCTTGTACACTGCCAAATGGGGGGTTTTCACCTCATGGTGCTCCGCAGTTGGATCCAGCCCAGTGCCCCGTGGGGGCTGTACTGGACTTCCTGCAGGAGCAGTTCTCTGCTGGGTCAGCCCCTTCCACTTTAAATGTGTAAGTGGCCACATTTTCCGCATTCTGCGCTCCTGCGGGTGGAAAATCTCTGTGCTGTGACCCACTAGTGTACCGTTTTTCTCCGTGGCGCGTTGAGGTTAAGGCCTTCAGTTCACTCCAAGGTACCTTCATGGGACCTCACCATCGCATTGGAGGGTCTGTCTCGGCCTCCGTTTGAACGAGCAGTGGGTGACACTTAAGACCCTCCTCCTCCTGGCCATCTCGTTTCTCCGGAGGGTAGGTGATCTGGAGGCACTCTCAGTAGCACCATCCTGCCTTGACTTTGCCCCTGGGCTCACTGGCAGTTGGTGAAGCCTCTCCGCTCACAGTTCGGGTGCACTCCACCAGGGGGATAGCGGCCTCCAAGGCTCTGGCTGTGGGGGCGACACCTCAAGAGGTCTGCGACGCCACACATTTGTTAAATTCTACGTCGACAACCTCAACCCAACTCCTCTCAGGTGCTCTCAGCTCAGGCCAGTTCAAACGCATCAAACGCATCAAACGCGACTGCGTCGCTGATGCAATGATGTCGCAACTGTGGAGTTGATTATATATATCTTCAAGATGCGATTTCTGGAAGCAATCCCCAAAGCTGTCACTTAGTGATGTGGTGTCTCTTTCCCCTTCAGGGAACTGAGGTTACAGACGTAACCCTAGAGACATTTTACAATGTAAAACAAATAATCAGGGAAGACCATGAAATTAGAAGGTGTGTCCAAACTTTTAACTGGTAGTGTAGGTGAATTGTTTGAGTCTATTTATAGACAGTACTATAAAAAATGTATAATATATAGTATAATAATATTCTATTATATTTATTTTGCAACATGATGCAAATTTAAGAATTACATTCGTTTTAACAGCAAAAATGTTCAGTAATAAAGTTACCATTTGGTAACAACTATAATACAACAATAATGGCATTTTTATTTTTAATGTATTATACTGTATTTGGGCAGCAAGTTAGCACAGAGGTTGGAGATAGTTTGCATGTCCTATTCCTGTTCTTGTTTAAGTATTTGTAATCTTTCATTTTCAAAAAAAAAAGTTGAAAAAAATGTTTTGTAAGGGAAAGCTGCTGGGATTTAATTGGATATTTGATATGTTGCATCATGGGCGAAATGATCTTAGACCAATTTCTTTATGAATGACCATAACCAGCAAAAGTATTCTAGCAAAGTATTAAGACACAGTGCAGCTGCAAGGTGGACAAGATGAATTGCATTACCACTAGAATGAGTGCAAAAAAAAGTGAATGTTACATTCATACAGTCTAGATTGAAATACAATAGTATCAAGAATGATTACAAAACTTTTGAGGCCTGAGGTCTTTTTCTTTCTTTAGCACATTAAATTACTCAGTGCCTCTCAGCTAACTCATTCCAATATTATTGCAGTGAGAGCATCATCGTCCACAATAAAAAAAATGTTTGTGTCAGGAGAACTTTTATAATAGAAATAGAAATAGAATAGTGGGCATAAAAAATATTTTTCTAACAGCAAGTTAAAATCTGGTAGCCCTCATATGATGACCAGGCTAGAGAATGTGCTCTCATGTCAGAGAGCTTTGGCCCATCACCTATAGTTGTTGCCTGAACATGACAGAATTGAAGTTTGTGAATGTCATCCTCCCTTCACTTTTTATGGGTAATTTTTGTTTGTCAGTTTCCTGCTGCTATCATTTAGAAGAACTTTAAGCATTCCTGAGGCAAAAGGCCATTACTTACAGAGTTGTAAGCAGGAAAGAATGTACACTTGGACACATGGAGAATATATATAAATGTCTGTACCCAACCGGGCCATTCGGGATACAAAACTCAAGAGTCATTCTCAGCAGAAATTCAGTCTATAACTCCCACATAAACAGTATTGATCAGCGTGTCTGTTACCTCAACTAACCTTAAAATACAGTATATACAGTACATTATGTAAATTATGGCTCACATTGTATGTCAATAATATGATATATGTTAAAAAAAAATGTTTGCCACATGGAAATGCCCCGCAGTTTGAACTTCTGAAGGGAAAAATGGATAAAGAGGAGATTTGCTGAGTTAAAAGGGCGCACATACCTGCCTTGCTAGGCAGTGTTGATAAAGGGCATAATGTTTATTTATTAATGACAGATGGGGTTCCCTTGAGCTTTAACCAAGAACATGAAACAGCCAGAAGGAACTGATTGAATTACCTTAGGTACGTGGGAAACAATGGTAAGCAACTCAGAAGACACTGCTGTATAACAACAATTATACAACAGTTAATTCATACAGAGTTCTCTTATTGTACGAGAGGCATGCCATGAGTGTTGATAATAGAGCAAAACAGCACTGAGATATTTAATTACATGTGTCACTCTGCAGTACTAGAAAGAACGGAGAGAGCTGCTTGCCAAACCCCATGTTCAAAACCAGTTATGGAAGCACTTTCAGCAAGAAAACAACTATGATAATGTTATGCCTTCTTAAACAACACTTTGTGTCCTTAGCAATTACTAATAAGTCATTCAGAATTGCTTCTGAACTGTCCGTATTGTTTTGTTTACAGCAAGCATGAGTTACAAAGCTAACTAGCTTCTAACACATGAGTACTTGGTGTGTGGGACAGGGGATTGTACACCCAACATAGTGCACTAGCTTTGCATTTAACCCTGGAACCCAGAAGTTAGCTGATATTCTAAAGTGGAATAAGTAACAACATGAAGTAAATCTTTCTCAGGAAACCAACTCCATGGCTTATTCTTCCTATCTTTTGGCTACATCACAATCACAACATCCTTTTATCACTGTTAATTATATTATACACTGCATATTCAGGACAAAATTGAAATTGAAATTTGCAACAACAACAAAAAAAAGACACAAGCACATGAAACTGCTGGCTATTGTTTTTGCAGAACACAAAGTGAATGTGTTTGATCTGAACCACTAAGATGAGACAAATTAGGCAATATAAGAACCATGTTTTAGATATCACAGTTATGTACTACTGTATAAGTCTAGTTGCTCTGGCATAAATAGGGTCTAGTGGCACAGGATAAAAGTAACAGGTTTCTCTAGAGAATCTAATTTATCAACATGGCAGTGAAACAAAGGGCAGCTCATCTTTTATAAGTCTCATTTTCCCCCTTCTCCCACTTTTTCTCGTTCTCTAAAGCTCCTTCTCCTTTTTTCTAGCCATTACCTCTCTTTCTCCTCTTTTTTCTTTTTTTCTTTGCCTCTAAACTGTTTTCCAGGGTCTCAATAACTAAAACTCATTAACCCAATTTAAGTCTTCATTTTGGATCAAATGCACCATAGGGAATTAAAACATTGCAAACCTATTGTAGAATCATGGTCAAAATATATACTTAACCTTGACAAGCTGATTATTTTCCCCCATATTGTTTAATGGTGGGGTTCCTGTGCAACACCAGAAATCCTACTTTATTATGTTCTCTCAGGCATTAACAGACAGGAGGGGGAAATTTCATCTCAGGTGTTTTCCATCCACATTTGCTCTTAAAGAACAAACCGATTCCTAATAGGTCATGTTGAAAAATGACCTGAAGGTAAACTCTCCTTAACAGGTGGGGACCAAGACTGCCCTCACCAAAAGAAATGATTTATGGTATGGATATTCTGGCCCAGTACTAGCCATTAAAAAGCTTGAGTCATTAATAGAGTCACTTTTTCTTTTCAAGCCATTTCCCTTTCAGCTGATAACAATATGCAGCTGGACGAAAAAGTGTTAAAAGGCTTTTTTTTGTTTTTTTGGTGACAGTATATAAATTACATTTACTGCTTGGCAAACCATGGAAACGCTACATATAGCAACATGAATTGTTATGTTATTCTTCCTAGGCAGAGCAAAGAGAATTCATAATAATGAAGGTGTCACCACATGAAAGGCAAATTTCACAGAGATAAGAAACAAAGACGACTCGGTTCAAAACCCTGCTACTCCAGCACGGCTTTTGTGCAGGATTTTTATTTCCTATTCATAAGTGAGTTTCAACATTTCAGCCTCACCTTTTAAACTCAGAGCTACTTCTAGGACGAAATAATCGAAATCATTAATACTTTTTTTCTTTTTTTAATGGGTAAGAACGGGAAAAATAAAATCCCCAAAGTGGAACTAGATTTTTGATTTTCCAGACGCTGGCAGTGTAAAAAACATTTTTGAGTCTTTGTTCACCTTAGCTTGAAAGCATGATAGCGACAACAAACTCCTAAGAAATTAAATTAATTTTCCCTAGAAAAACAAAACAAAACAGTATAGCAGATGTAACACATGGATGATAAAGAAGTATATGTTTAGGCTAATAATGAATTAAACTGTAAACATAATGCATTGATAAAACTAATAAACAAATACTGTACTATTCTTTTTAATGAATTTCTATTATGTATAGGATTACACGATCTCAGTTAAGTTGTTAAATTCCTATATATGTTTCCTACTATAAAACTAATATTATCACATAAATTTAAATTTGTTATCCTTTATAAAATGGATATGATACTCATAAAATTGATAAAAATGTTAAGTAAGGACAGGCAAAGTTTACAATGCACAAAACAACCCTCTAATCTGACAAATTACAGCACTCTCAATTTAACCCAACGCTCCTTATCCTCTACAGTGCTGCCAGCATCCAGGATCAAGCAGTTTTTTTTCAAACCACATAGAACTGATTAAAATTCTGATAAGTGCAATATCATGCGAACAGCTGCATAAAAAAGGAGTACTGGCTGTGGCTACTTTTCTTTGACCATCTAATTTGTTTTGACTTCCTTTAATCTTGCACCTACAATAAACAAACTCTCGATCTGGATTAACAACATAGCTCTGCTCATTTTGGGGTGTAAAAAAAAAAAGAAAAGAAAAGAAAGGTGTCAAAAACACAAGGGGAAGCATAGATGGTCAGCGAGCACTAGTCCACTCCCATTCATGCTTGGATACAGAACACTGGGATGAAAAGCAAAGCTTCAGATGATATCTCCTATTCACGTGGCCCAGATCCAAATCCACTTTGTGAAACATAGGCGGGGTAACTAACATCAAGATGACTTGGATCACCTGTCACCTCTGTAGAGATCTGTATGTCTGATTACAGATTGAAAGTACAAAGAATTCAAAGCCATTCTGTGTTTGTTGGCTTTAGGCACCTACAGTAAAACTCAATATTATGAGGGCACATGTGGGCTTGACCTATTCTATTCAAACAGGGCCGCTGAGCAAAAACACCTCTTTTAACTTGCTTGATGGAAGCAAGGTTGATAGAAGAGTCTATGCTTTATATCACCAACTTACAAAAAGTGAACTCTGAGAAAATGAGCATGTATATCAAGTACAGGAATCACAGTATTGCAGGTGGGAATTGCTGCTACCTTTTGGAACTCTTGCATTGTCCATAAATGAATGAGTGGTGACCCTAAACTGTCATTCCTCATAAAGTACCCTCGGTTACCACTCTCTAGCTTATGGGCCGGATAACCTGGATTATGGAGACAGCTGCTGCACAGTCACGCAACACTGGGGCAAATGTTCATGGCCATAATTGGCCAAGACAGCTTGAAAAATGTTCTAGAAGTTCCTTCCTTGTATTAAATGTGCTCCAACTGGAACAGTCATAATGCAAACAGAAATCCTAATAAAGTTTTTCACTATATACAGTATATATATTTTTTATAGAGAACAGTGAATCACACAAAAAAGACTTTAGAAGAGTTTTCACAGGCTGGGATTAAACATTTAGATATTTACTTTATCATTGACTTTCACTAAATGGCTGTACTCATTTATTTTATATACATTTATTCATTATTACTTTTTCTATACTATTCACAGTTTTTCTTTTACTCCTGTTATTTTTTTGTGTGACTTATTTCTAAGCTTTGGCAATAAGAATGGAAATATTTATCATGCCAATGAAGCAACTTTGAATCTCGAATAACATTTCACTTTTATCAATAACTGAGACCTCAATCATATAGTTCAATGCTTGTATCACATATTGCGCTAAAGACTTGTGGAATGCTAGCCTTGTCAGCTTAGTAGAAACACCAGTGTTGACATTTGCCTCCATGACCATTCTTTCGGTAACATTCAACAGACTTGATTTTTCAACAGAAACAAACATCCGCTCATTTATTTTTGTCACTGTATGTAAGTCTGGTAATTAAGATGTGTAGAATAAACAGGAAAGTTATTATTCATGGAAGCAGACAAATAACAATAAAAACATTTTGTCAGATAAGAAATCTTTTTTTAGCCAGGGATGAAAAACACCTGTGGAATGATTAATTTCATAAACATGCCCTGAGCAGGAATCATTTTTTTTTTTAAGCAACTTCATGAAATGACTAAAAATAAATGTCCCCCAAAAATATACCGTTTTATTTACAGTAGTTACAACAAGACCTCAGCCGTCATCAGCGGTAGCAAACGTGCAGTATGCATAGCATTCCTATATTGAATGAATTTCCTGTAAACATCCAAGTGCTTCCTGTGTCAGATCCCAACCCTTTGACATACCAGCTTGTGCAGGGTCTAGGGTTCCGGATGACAAAAGCTACTTCCGAAGAAATGGCATAGGAATTCAATGGCATCATAGCAGATCATCCGTTAGTATCAACAAACGGATGAAAGGTTACTAACGGACGACGACGGAAAAAACCCACCGCACCACCTGAACGCCATATGAATATGAATAATGTGATACAAATGTTTTGACTTTGCAGTATAGTTTAGAATATGACACATATTTTTGACTGGCTCTTTACAAAGGGTTAGTCCTTTTATGTCTCATTACAAAGTTATTTCTTATGACCACTTAGAAGAGACATTGAAGTTGGTGACGTGATACTTTTTAAAATTACATTGTTATTAATTGTTTTAACATTTAATTTTTTTAAATAGCTTTATGTTGCAGTCAGCAGAGAATTGAGCAATAATACAATTTGTGTTGTTTTGGCTTTGCACCCAAGAAATATTGAATTAGATGAGTAATGGAAATGAAATGCAATAGAAAGTATGGCGAGAAAGTGTAGAATGTCAGCTTAAATATGAACATCGATATCAGGTTAACCGCATTGACGTTACAGCCCATTCATGGGGAATAAATACACCGGCTTCACTATTATATATTCACTTCTGATTAATATCCATAATTTTTAATTGCTACAGAAATTTGGCTTATAATTATAATAATTTTTACTGATTAAATACAATCACCATAGAGTATACTACAGTAGGAACACCTGTACACCTGCTCATTTATGCATTTATCTAATCAGAAAATCATGTAGCAGCATAAAATCATGCAGATACAGGTCAAGAGCTTCAAATAATCACATCAACCATCAGAATGGAGAAACAGTGTGATCTCAGTGACTTGGCATGGTGGCATGGCTTTTAGTGCCAGATGGACTGGATTAAGTATTTCAGACACAACAGTATCTTCACACAAAACAGTCAATATGTATTTCACTTAGGGTAGAAAATTAAGGGTAAGCCCTGAAACCAGAGGAAACTGGCTGAATTACAGAGTTGGCAGTGTCATGGGATCTCTAACCCCAAGCTGTTGTGCTCCAAGTTGAAATGCAGGGGCTCCATTATGGCACGCACCGAATAGTGTAGATGTAGTAATGTCATATGATGCTAAAACATTGTTCTTGCCTATTTTTACTCAATGTATCACTGACAGTACAGAGTAGGCTAAAGCCCTGATGTCAACCAACATTCTCTTATTCATAGCAAAGTTTTAGCAAAGATTTAAAGAATTCAATTTCTCGCTTGACTTCCACCTTCACATGCTACATGCCATGCATATTTGAGATGATGTACAGCAGCAGGGATGACAGTCATGGACAATTCCTGGACAATGTACATTAGCAAATTATCTGAGAGCTAAAATAGGGTCTAGGGAGGATAACCACCTTTAAACTGAACCTTAGCCACTTGAAGGGTGAAAAGATTACATCATGAGAAGTGAGCATTTCAAGTGGGCCATTTAAAAATGGAAGGAGCTCATGTTGGTAAGCTTGGGTGTTGGGGACATATTTGCCCTGGGGCAGGTGACTCCCAAAACAATGCCTGCACAGTGTGTGGAGGGTGCAGGAGCATGGACCCTGAACGGCTTGAGTGAGTAAAACGACTTTCAGGACTATCCTTACAAGTAGGATGCTTTATGTTTTACATGACAAATGCAAACCATCCATCATGGCTTTCTGTCTATTCAGCAAGTTCTTAATAGCTTTTTAAGTGCTTCACCAACTTCATTCTCTGGGGTTAGCTTTCTTATCTTTCCTAAAAACTGAATTTATAAGTAATAGCCATTATTCGACTGAATTCTTGCAAAATTTCTATGAGAGCAAATTTGTAAATGGATGACAAAGAACAACACAGTATTTCTTAGAATATTGTAGAATTGTAATTTGCCTGCTAAGCTCCACTGCTTTAAATACATTAGGAAAACTGGTCATTTTTAAGTACTTTAAACCGCTTTCTCAATTTCATGATAAAAGATAAAACAGTTTTGCATACCAATTTACAGAAAACACTGTTTTGTTATTACGAATAGAATGGTAACTCCACAAAAATATCCACAAGTATGCATAGATTAATGAATAGTTAGAAGTAATGCTTCCATCATGATTAATTTATGCATGTACCAATTCCTAGTGCATCAGTAAATAATGAAGCACAGTGGCAGCCAACTGGGTCAGATCTAAGTATATATAAATAATGCTAAGGTAAATCTAATGGTATTCTTTTTGTATATGTTTTAGGCTAACTAACCCTTTTAGATAGTAGCATTATGCTCAGGTGTATTCATGTATTTTTGTACGGTGTAAGTATATTTAATTTCTTCTATGTTAAAATTTATGTTAAAATCTATCTTATCAAAATAGATCCACTTTATTGGTTTTAATACCATACCATACTATAGATAAAATTCATAACAAGGTCTATTTTTATTTCAATTTACAATGTATTCTATCTTAGGTTAAAGTTCAGGATTGGAGGTGTGCAAAAATACAAAAAGCATTAGAGAATGCATTCATTTAATAGTTCATTATTACTTTGAGCTTACAATGCGTAGACCTAACAGAAAGGTGTTACCAATTAAACAGAATTTCTATAATCTCATTGTAGGCTTGGTGATAAACTCTGACAGTTCACTTTGATAAGGTGAACTGTTGCAAAAAATGAGTCAAGAATAAAAAAAAAAAGTAGATGTGTCAGTTATGTAGGATGTGACAAGAAAAAAAAATTCCCTCAGGTAACTGTAGTTGTCAAAGAAAGTCTTCTGTCATTGTCTGACCTACAGGTTCATTATGCACCGATTTTCTGGCATGCACGGAGTTTGAAACAAGAGCATCTGTTATGTTATTACCATAAACCTCTGTGACCCATCTTCCTCTTCCACCCCCCCTCTTCCTCTGTCTTTCAGTGGGAGGGCTGACGTGAGGGGTGGAGGGGTGTAATTGGGGGAGGCCCTCTTTTTCGTGTGACCCCTGGAGTCAGTTATATAAGACACATGATCAAGCGAAGCCACTCTAAGCAAACAACCACCATACACAAACCTGCCACATGCTGACTGCCTTCACAGCTCTACTGAACTTGGCGCACACTGCAGCTCTCCTATTCTAGGAGGAGGAGGAAGAAAGAAACCGTGCACATCTCTGTGGGAGAGCTCCAACCAAGACCTGCCCTCACTCTTAGAGTGGCGCTGATATACAAACACATTCACAGAGCCCATTCACACACACACACACACACACACACACACACACACACACACACACACACACACACACACACACACACACACACACACCAAACACACACACACACACACACACACACACACACACGCACACACACACACACACACACATACACCACAAAGCGCACACAGACACACACACAGCCACACGCGCAGGAGCAAACAGTATCTCTCCCTTTCTCTCTGTCGAGCTCACCCACCCTCCCTCTACCTCCCTTCTACACACACTTACACATTCACACACACACACACACACACACACACACATAGACACACGCACACTACAGTAT